>JBBBDQ010000456.1:865000-952500 GCA_037127315.1 Ascarosepion bandense
CAACTTAGCCCACTTGCAGAAATTTTTTTGGCTGAAACATGTAACACCATACACAGTTGACATTCTCCTATGAATTTCAACCGGTTTACACCGTTCAGCAACCAAAAACTTGATAACTGACTTCTGTTCAATCCTGGAACATGCTTCTTAGTCGGCCATCTTTGTTAATCTCCAAAACTCTCAAAGTTTTTTTTAATCTGAAAAAGAAAAAAAAAAAAAATGAAATTCCTTTGAAAAAGAAGTAAAGGAAAAAAAAAGTAAACTTCTATCTGTATTGGAAGTTCTTATACCGAAAAATACACCTTATTTATTGAATGACCCTCGTATAATTAACTTCGTCAAGACTCCCTCGTTCAATGTCATTTTAAACATTGATCTGAAAATGCTGTTGTATATAACATATCTATATCTCCTTCTCAATCTCTCTGTAGCTATATATATATATATATATATATATATATATATATATATATATATATACACGTATAAGTATAAAAGGAAAAGAATGAGGAGGGTGGAAAAAGGAAGAGAATGAAAAAACCCTTTCTAGATAAAAAAAAAAGGAAAAAAAAACTAAATGCTTTGACATTCTAAGGGAAATTACTCATCTGGTGTTCAATTTTAAGTTACTTCCCCTTAGTTATACATTTTTAAAAAAAATAAAGTTTGAAGAAATTTTTTTATAGATATCGACAAATTTTAAATTTGATATAATAAAACCGAGTGTTTTTCCATTCCGTTTTTCATAATTTTAAAGATTTACATACAATTTTCATAGTTGGCTGTTGACTACATGCAGAGTGGAGTTCTAATTATTAACATTTAATAGAATAAATGTGATGTTCACTTACAACATCCAGCAAGTAAGTTGTATATGAATGTAAGGGTTGCCCAGCTCACAAGCGTCTCAAAAAAAAAAAGTCGTAATTATCGGCAAAACTAGCTTAATGAAGTTATCTATCTATCTATCTATCTATCTATCTATCTATCTATCTATCTATCTATCTATCTATCTATCTATTTATCTATCACTGTTTAATATCTATCTATCTATCTATCTATCTATCTATCTATCTATCTATCTATCTATCTATCTATCTATCTATCTATCACTGTTTAATATCTATCTATCTATCTATCTATCTATCTATCTATCTATCTATCTGGTTGTCCTTGCGCACCTCAAACAATTAAGTTTATTCATGTCAATATTTTTGTGAAACATAAATTTTGATTTTGCAAAATGTTAACGAGAATATCATTTTAAAAAAGAGAAACTTAACGTTGACATATGTATGTTTGAATAAACTTATATATATATAAACAAGTTTAATTAAAATTATTTGTATATATATAATTTTGTTTAAAATGATCTATATATATATATATATATATATATATATATATATATATATATATATATATATATATATATATATATACACAAGTTTGATTCAAATTTATATATATATATATATAACAAGTAACAAGTTTCACTAAATTTATTGCACATATTTACATATATATAACAATTTTAATGAAGATTATATATATATATAAGTATGTATCTGTGTATATGCGTAGATACACATCAATATATAAATATTAGTCAGATATAAATAGAACAGCAATGCTGTATAACAGACCAAAATATATATTAATGGATATACATATTATCCTACCTCGTAATATATATTAGTAAAAAATAATAAAATAATATAAAATATATATGTGTATATACACACACACACACACACGAATACATTATACATACAGTATGCATAAACAATATAAATAATGAAACAATATGAATACATAATCAATAATATATATATATATATATATATATATATATATATATATATATATATATACTTTTGCTATTATATATTTATTTATTATTATATCTATGTATATTTTATGTGTGTTTTATTTAGGCATTATAGATTTTTTTAATAAATTATTAATATATATATATATATATATATATTGATATATTTTTATATATATTTTTATATATTTTAAATATGTAGGTACCTCTAATTCATTTTCGATACCTAAATTTGAAATTTAAAAAAAAATAAAAACTATTTTTGGAGACTTTAATTTTAGTTTACTTGAAAGCTAAATGATTAAATTTACTATTCTGTTATCCACATTCACAGTCCTGATAGTTTTATTCAAATCAAACAATTAGTTGATTTTTGAAAGAATTTTCAAATTAATGTGTCTTTCAACGCCAAAAAACGACTTGTGTAATATTACGTGTTGCTTAGTAGTTAACATAGTGTGAATCGCTGACGGAAAACAAAAAAAAAAAATTTTAATTGTAATTTTGAAGGTTTTAGAAAAGATTAAAAAATAGAATAGAAAATGATGACAAGAAAATTTGATCTCTTTCATTAATAGCACAAATATTTTGAATAAAAAAACTTTCTTTTTATTAAGTTTGAGCTTTTTTTTAACATCATGCGATGCTGTTTTTCGACAATTGATTGGAGGTACCTAAACAGACAGAAGGGAAACATATCGGCGGCGAAGTGTTTTTTTTATAAAAAAATAAATAAAAAAATAAATAAAAAATGAATAAAAAAAGTGAAAGGAAAACTTATTCGACCACTGACAGATTTTATCAAGGCAAATGTAAGGATTTTAATTTGCTACAAGTATTCAGATACAAAAATGTTTTCAAAATTATTCACTTTAAGAGAAGCTCATAAATATTCATCTTGTTAAGTGAAAACTCTTGGTAGATTATGGAGGCTGCTAAGTGACATAATTTAATGACTAATTAAGGACAGTGAGTAAATGATGATGAATCTTAAAAAGAATCCTTACATTCATTTCTTTAAATCCTTAGAGATAATTTTCCCATTTGTTTTTTTATATTCTTCCTTTACAAGTATATCTAAACTTATTTATAAATGGAATTTTGTGTGTGTGTGTGTGTGTGTGTGTGTGTGTGTGTGTGTGTGTGTGTGTGTGTGTGTGTATGTGTGTCCGTTACTTATAAACTCCGAAACGGCTGAACCGATTTTCTTAAAAGTTTACACAGTTGTACTATAAGCGTCTGCGAGTGTTCTTAGTTAGGTTTTGTGTCCAGGTACCCCCGATAAATATCGAAAATCGATAATCGAAAAAATCGGGTTATAGGAGGAGTGGACCGATTTTAATCAAATTTGATACACTCAGAGACATAGACATAAGAAACGATAATCAGAGGTTTCAAGGTTGCAGTTCTTACAATAGTGCAAAAAATGGATAATATACATATATATAAAAGGTAAAATATTTGTGGGTGTGCCTGTTTATCGGCCTGTATGTCTGTATTTTTTTTTTCAGCCTTTTTATTTTAGTTTTTGCTTCTGGTTTGACTCTAAGTAGGTATAATTGTAGTCCTTAGTCTCAGCCATGTTAACATTTACTCAGAGGACTTATTTGATATCGATACCGGGAAATCAAAATTTGACTTACATCCAATCATTTTTCTTTCAGTCTAAGGTTTCGCTTTAACTGGAAACAACTATTGCTTTTTAGTCTTTCGTGCCAACGTCCAGAGAGTCTGAGCTCCAGGACCATGGATTAGTTTTAAAGCTTTCATTACACCCGAGCAACGCCGGGCTATACCTCTAGTTTTACTTGTAAAAGTAATCTTTTTTTACACACACACACACACACACACACACACACACACACACACACACGTGTGTGTGTTTATATATATTATGTGTGTGTGTTTGTATATATTATGTCTGTGCCAAAACGAAGCTGCATTTTTTTTAACCTCCTGATAGAAGCTTCCTTCAGTAGGGCTGATGTTAACTTCCAAGAGAGTGACTTCTTCTACCCTGTCAGGCTAACGTTCTCTGCTTACACGAAAAGGAAAGATCATATTGAATCAATTATTAGGTCTGTGTCTTACTAGACTATATTTTGCGCCTGGAATATTATGCACTTATAAGTCTTCTATTCGCTCATGCATTGAATGCGGCTGTAACACCTGGTCAGGTGCTTCTGCTATGTATTTGAAGATTCTTTATAAAATCCAAAGGAACTCTCACATCAGACCTCAAGTGGAATAACTATATAGAATCCACAGCTAAATCCTCTGCCAAGAAAGTTGGTTCTCTGTGTAGGGCCAGGAAGTTTTTCCCGTCCCAAACAATCCTGCACATATACAAGTCTACCATCCGCCCGTGCATTGAGTATTGCTGCTATATCTGGTCCGGTGCTCCTGCTATCCACTTAGGTGTCCTCGACCGAATCCAACGGAGAATCTGTAATGTGATCGATCCCGACTTGGCAGCTAGGATACAGTCGCTTTCTCACCGACGCAGTGTGGCTTCCCTGTGTCTTTTCTCAAATACTTTCACAGCTTCTGCTCCGATGAACTTAGCTCACTGGTACCCCCTATATACGAATTTTCTCGAGCCACAAGATTAGCAACTAGGTCCCACCCTTTTACTATGAAGCCAATAAATTGTAAACGCAAATTCTACTCCAGCAGCTTCTTTTCTTGCTCTTCCCGCCTGTGGAATTCTCTTCCGCATATTTGCTTTCCTGACAGTTACAATCTCCAAGAATTTAAATGTAAAGTCAATAGTCATCTCCTGTCTCACTAACTTACATCCTCTCTTTCATGCTTTTCTACATCCACCCCACTCTCATCAGTACTCTCTTCCCTCTCCTACTCTCTTCCTTATACGCCCTGCAACCTCTCACTCTTCATAACATTCCTCCTATGTAACCCCCTGCACAACAGTGGCAGTAAAATGCTTTGCTTGGGGCGACACTATTGTATATATATGTATAAAAATCCTGCAATATTTTGATAATTTTGGGATTATTATTGGAATTATTTCATACTTTTTGTTCTCATCTTGGTTGATATAGGTTTTATAATAGACGCAAAATTTCGAGGAATTACCCTCTGGTCATCATCAGATTTGCATAGATTGGCTGATGTAAAATATCTTGTTTCGAAATAATCCAAGATTATTGAAAATTACTCATCTCAGAATTAAATACAAATTATGACAAGTGGCACGAACCCACTAACATAATCCAGTTGTCAAAATCCACCTGACACTGAATATAAAAGGCTCCAAAAATATACAACTAAAGTCATTCGGTGGCGTAGTGGATATAGCAGTTGGTTGTACATGTATTAGTATCATTCAGTGGCCATGGGTTCGATCATTGGATCTGGTAGTGAGAGTACCAAATTCCAATATGAAAGAATAATAAATGACTTCATAGAATATTTCGCAATAATCAACGAAAACATCCACATCAGCCAATCTATGAACACCTGATGATGACCAGCGGGTACTTGGTCGAAACGCTGTATCTATTATAACAACCAAGATGAAAACAAAAGTTCGAAATAATTCCAAGATTATTGAAAATTACTAATCTCAGAAATAAATACAAATTATGACAAGTGGCACGAACCCACTAACATAATCCAGTTGTCAAAATCCACCTGACACTGAATATAAAAGGCTCCAGTAATACACCCCTTCGGGACAGCGGCGTAGTAGATAAAATAGTTGGTTATACATGTGTTAATATCATCTAGTGGTCATATGTTCGATCCTTGGACTTGTTAGTGAGAGAACCAAATTCCATCACGAAAGAACAATAATTAATTTCGCAGGATATTTCGCAATAATAAATATCCTTAATATAAACAGGATATTCGACATCAGCCAATCTATGCACACCTGATAATGATCATGGGGTACTTGGTCGAAACGTTTTGTCTATTATAACACCTATGTTAACCAAGATGAGAAGAAAAAGTTGGAAATAATTATAAGATTATTGAAAATTACTCATCTCAGAAATAAATACAAAATATGCAATGTTTTGGTCCTGACCTGGCATCTCAGCTTCAGTCACTTTTCCACCATCGTAACTTAACTTCTTTGTATCTTTTCTATAAATATTTTCACAGCAATTATTCTGAGTTTTCTGGTCTGGTAATTAGTCTTTACGAATTTAAGAGCAGTACTAGATTGGAAGATAGGTCTCATCCTTACACAGTTGATATTGCTAGATTTAACCGTAACTATTATGCTAACAGTTTATTCTCTCTTACTTATCGATTATGGAACTTTCTTTCCGCTCCATGCTTCCCAGTCAACTTTGATCATCCTGAATTTACGAGGGTCATTCAATAAATAAGGTGAATTTTTCGGTATAAGAACTTCTAATACAGATAGAAGCTTACTATTTTTTAAAAAGTTTTTTCCTTTACTTCTTTTTTAAGGGAATTTAATATTTTTTGCAGATTGAAAAAACAACTTTGAGAGTTTTGGAGATTAACAAAGATGGCCGACCAAGAAACATGCTACAGGATTGAACAGAGGTCAATTAATAAGTTTTTGGTTGCTGAAGGGTACAAACCAGTTGAAATTCATAGGAGAATGTCAACTGTGTATAGTGCCACATGTTACAGCCAAAACAAAAATGTCTACAAGTGAGCTGAATTGTTTAAAGAAGGATGGAGCAGAGTTGAGGATGAAGACAGGCCTGAGAGGCCTAATGAAGTGAGGTCTCCTGAGGTGATCGAATCAGTCAATGACATCATCAGTCTGAGAGAAGAGTGACAGTGGATGCTATTGCAAGGACTTTGAGCCTATCTGTTGGGACAGCACACAAAATTGTCCATGATGACCTTGCCTATTTGAAGGTCAGCTGCCGGTGGGTACTAAAGATGCTTACCGTGCTGACCATCAACGAGCTGGGCTGGGAACTGCTCCCTCATTCCTCTTACAGTCCAGACTTTGCTTCTTTAGACTTTCATCTGTTTTGTCCCTTGAAAGCGTTCACGAGAGACACGAAGTTTGAAAGTGACGATGAAGTCAAAAGTTCTGTCATCGATTAGCTGAGACATCAGTCGAAAGATTTGTACGCTGAAGGAATACGGACGTTTGTGCACAGATGGTAAAAGTGTGTGGCACTACGGGGAGACTACGTTGAAAAAAAATGTAAGCTAAGATTCTATCTGTATTAGAAGTCTTTATACCGAAAAATTCACCTTATTTATTGAATGACCCTCGTAAATTCAATGTTAATTGTTATATACTGTCTTATTAATTTCTGTTATTTTATTTTTACTCTCCTTGTTTTTTTTTCTCATATTCTTTCAAGCGCAGTAAATTCTTGCGTCTTTGTGGCTTTATTACCTTGCTTGATGTGGAATGATTAAAAAAATGAAAAGAAAAACAATAACGTTATATCGAGCGTGTTTTATATTCTATATTTACGAGAGAAATCTTTTCAAACACCCGGATGTCCGTGTTGAATCAAGATGGCTGAAGCGAATGATTCAATCTTCGTCCTCGCTGCCGAGTCACGTTTTGAAAAATGTCTGCAGTTTACCTTTGTCATTATCTGCATTGTAGTATTTCACTCGGCGCACGTCGGACTTTCTGTTTTCCATTTGTCTTTTTTTATTTATCCAAAATGTCAACAAATTACTTGTCTGGTCTTAAAATGACTCTCAACCAAACCCGTTGTTCCTTTTTTTCCGCTATATCCTGTCCGCAGACTTTAGTAATCTGCTGGAAAAATCTTTCCAAAGCAGATAAAAATTAATCATTCTAATGGTCAATTTTTTTTATATTCTACTTTCATTCCATTATTCAATTATGAGGTGCATCGCAAATTTCCAAGAATAAACAGCTGTTAGGGAAAGATTTTATGAGTCAACATTTGTTGAATAAAAAACTGACAGAAAGGATTGTGGCATTTTAAAATAAAATGATGATATTTTCAATTCTTTATGTACCGTGGACTTTCAGGACGTAGGCAATCATGGACTTCAATTTATCCCTATTCCTTGTCACTCTTAATTTTTTGTTTCCTTGGTAACTCTCCCAAATCCTGCTCCACCATCTACTTGTACAAGCCCATCAAGTATGTCGCTCGTTGCTTTTACCTGTCTCTCTATCCGTCCTGTGAGTATTAAATTCTCCAAACCATCCTTCCTCATTATGCATCCCAGAAATTTAAGCCCTCTCATCCTGATGTTAAGAATACGTTTTTTTCTCTGTTTCCATTCTTTCCATAACCTTTTTGTTGCTCACATGTTCGGTCCATGGTATCCTCAGCATCCTTCTGTAGAACCACATTTTTGTTGCTTTGAGTCTGTCTTTCATCTTTGAGGAGATTGTCAAGCATTCACTGCCATATAAAAATATAAATATCACGTAAAAGTCCAGTATTCTTTTCATTAACGTAAAATATACAATTTCTTAACTGTAACGTCTTCTTTTATCTGCCTTGTCTTTTCAGGACGTGGGCGATCATGGCCTTCCACGTCTCCCTATCCCTGGTGGCTCTTAGCACGCTTTCTCCTGTAACGTCTCGCAGCCCCTGTTATGTCATCAACCTGCTCTGGCTCTTCAAATATGTTATTCGCTGCTTTCCCTGTCTCTTTTTCCCTTTACATTACCTGTTAGTATCAGGTTCTCTAAGCCCTTCTTTCTCATTGAATCTCCCAGGAACCTCAGTTGTCTACTTCCTGATATCAATATTAATTCCCTACTAACGCTAAATAAAAGTTTGTATTTAGAAATTTCTCTCCGATTGAAAAGGAAATGAACATACACCCTTGTAAAAATTAATTGAAACAAAACAAATAATGTCTTCTTAGGATCTTTCACATTTTCCCTGATCACGTATACGTCGTCTCTTGGCGTTGTTTTTCTCATCTGACAGCATTTACCTTTACGTTTTGAAATGAAGGTTCCATTTTCTTTACATTAATGTAAATTCTTCTAATATTGAGTCTTGAATTTCTGATTCTGCTCTTCCTTTTTCTTATTTATGGCCGACAAAATGAAATAATTTTTTTCTTTCTGAACCCCCACCCACACTTTTTTGTAACTTCCTGTGTCGGGATATGTTCTTTGCGCTTCTTCCGGTATAGAAATATTGTACCATATTTGAATAATTAAATTTTTGTATTTGATCATTGCTGATAAAGCGAGAATTTTCTCGTTGAAATGTCCATTCAACGAATTCTAATTTTGAATTTTTTTGGCATACTCTATATATTTGGATCTATAAATAAATAATACTATTTACATCGAGCTCTCTAACTTTATCAATTTTAATATGAATAAAATTAATACTAATAGGATCAGTTTTGGGGATTTTACCTTTTGCTCATTCTTTTTTTTTATTCAATATATATATATATATATATATATATATATATATATATATATATATGTGTGTGTGTGTGTGTGTGTGTGTGTGTGTTTAAATTCTGTACACGCCCCAGTGAGGTACAGGGACAAAAGCACCATACGCTAGCTTTCTGTATGATTTACACGCTGTCTTTCTCTTAGATTAGTTGCCAATCAATGATACTCTACAAGATTAAACTCCTATTAATCTATAACTTAGAAAAGATAGATTTTTACGTTTCCATGGATAATTGTGCGAAAGTAAAGGCAATGGTTTCGGCTGAAATTTAAACCCGACAAGTTAATCCCGCTTTCGAAGCCGTATCTACTTGACTTCAGTCCTTTCTACATCACCCCGTGTATCTTGTTCTTTTCCTTTCTCTCTACCTTGTCAACTGTCTTCACTCTGTGTTTACATCCTTCTCTTGCCCTTTCTCTTTCATCCCCTGTAGCTGGTTCGTCTTTCTCTTCACTCTTCTCTTACCTAATACTGTAACTCACTTAAGTAGACACCTGCACATCAGTGGCGATACCGCCTTCCTTGAGGTGAAATGATTAAAAAAAAAATTCGCTACGCTACGCATACATCCGATATATCAATTTAATGTCTTGTTTCTGCAGGCCGTAGACGACATTGGCTCTCTAGTGGGTCCTTTTCTTTATTGACTGTTGTCACGGATTCTTGGGACACATAGTGAAGTTGTTTTTCCTCCAGTTTTCAATTAAGAGATTTATTTCTGCTAGACTAGCAGCCAGTCAGAAACACATAAGAGAAACTCGTCTATGCTGCTATTTAAGCCATAGTCTAGAGGAGAATTAACGGGTTCTTGTCTTTTACAAGGACAGATAGTTTCAAACATAAACATCGGAATGTAAATTCACTTTGCTGATTCCACTCTCTTGCCGATGACCATTATACTACCCGTACACCGACGTTGCCTATTAATTAGATGTAATCCTATGGACATGTAATCCTGGACATATTCTAGTTCTTCATCCTCTTATATCTATTCATGTTCAATATAACAATTGTTATTTTTGTTTTATTATCTGATATTTTAATATTATAGCATTCAAAATGGTAAACTGGATTCTGTGCAAAAGGGCCGATAATCGAGCAGGTACTACACTCTGATTTTTGATAGTAAAACAGTAATGGTCGTAAATGCAAACAATCAATAACAGCAAAGATTTTTCTTGTCTCAGGAGTTAGGAAACATATTTCGGTGGCAAATTTTATTTTTCACGCAGTCATTGAGTCAAGGAGCATGTGTAACAACATCACCCCACTTAACCTTGTCTTGTTTGAAATTTTTAAAAAATCACTGGCAAAGTGACTTAAGCTTTTAACCAATACGAACCAACCCAAAAGGAAGATTCCATAAGTCAGAGTTGTTGTCAATTTACCCAAGGGTGGCTTAAATCAGCTTTCGTTTGAAATGATTTATTTTTTTTACTGAAAAATGATTGGTTAAAAAGTAAAAAAAAAAACTGATTGGTTAAAAAGAAATAAAAAGTGATCGATAAGAGTGACGAAGCAAGGGAATAAGTGAGAGTAGTGAAAAGGAAATAGAAAAGTGAAAAGAAAGAAGAAAAAATATAAGGAACAAGAAGAAAAAAGAAAAGGGGAAAGCAAGGAAGAAAAAAGACGAAAATGAAGGAAAGTAGAAAAATACGAAAAAAAAGACGAAATAGAAGACAAAAAAAGAGGGAAAAGAAAATGAAAAAGATGAAAAGAGAAGAAAGAAAACGAAAAAAGAAGAGGATAAAGACAAGTAAAGAGGAAAAAGAAGACGGAAAATGAAGAAAGGGGGACAAATAAGACGAAAAAAAGGAAAGAGAATACGAAGGAGATGAGAAAAGGAAACAAGACAAAAATAGAAGAGAAAACGAAAAAGAAGACAAGTAAAGAGGAAAAAGAAGACAAAGAAAGAGAAAAAAGACAAAAAAAAACGGAAAATCAGAACAAAGACAAGACAAAGACGAAACAGGAGATGAAAAAAGCAAAAAGAAAAGAAGAAATAAGACAAGTAATGAGAAAGAAGATGAAAGAAGAAAAAGAGAAAGAGAAGAAGAGTGTAAAAAGAAGACGGAAAAAGCAAAAATAAAATAAAAAGTCAAATAAAGGGGTAAAAGACGAAAAAAAAAGAACGAAACAAAGAGAAAAAGAGTGTAAAAATGACTAGTAAAAAAATAAATAAATAAATAAAAAATGAACCGATAAAGTAAAAAAAATACGGGTTCTCTGTCGGTCACACGCTATCTGCGTATGTAATCTATATGTGTATGTATTTTGCATGAGTGACTCTCCTATGCGTTTACGTTTAATATATGTGTACACACGCATTCACGCACACACACAATTTGGAATAATATAATATTCTTACAGTCAATCTAACGTTACCCTGTCAGTCAGTTAAGAAACACGCTTGGGCGATCATGGCAGAAGATTATCCCGCAGTAGGTTGCCATTGCTTTCTGCGGTAGAATGGTTGCAGACCAAGGCTACAGAACCCAATCTGTCCTGTTATTTAACCCATAACTGGAAGGAATAGGCGGATTAATACCTTTCCCAAGGGTATTTGCGCGAAAGTGAATGCAATAAATTCAACTGGAATTCGAACTCGGCTCCCCGATTTCTCGTTCCGAGCTGATATCCACTGGACCACAAAAAGATGATCAATTTGCTTCCCAGACTAAATGGGACATTTACGAAACAAGTCATTTCTCATGTTTCCAGGCCGATAATCTCTGAATTGCCTGTTGTGTTTTCGACAATTGTCATTACTCCACCGATCAAGGATACATCACCAAGTAACCTCTGTAGGCAAATTCCAAATAACGGAGTCACGGCTTCTTACGGACTCACAAGTCAATCTCAAATTCGTTTTGCTTTTTTAAACTTATGAATTTGGAGATAAGAAACAGAAAGTAATTTTTTAAGCTAAGAAATCAGAAAATTATAAGATTTATTTTGAATTTTCGGTGATTATTCACGAACAGATCTTCTATGTGTCTTGTCCTTTCAGGAAGTAGGAGATCATGGCCTTCCACGTCTCCCTGTCCCTGGTGGCTCTTAGCACGCTTTCTCCTGTAACATCTCGCAACCCTCGTTCTGTCATCCACTTGCTCAGGCCCTTCAAAATATGTTATCCGCTGCTTTCCTCTGTCTCTTTTCCCCTCTATCTGGCCTGTTAGTATCAGGTTCTCCAAGCCCTCCTTCCTTATTGCATGTCCCAGGAACTTCAGTTGTCTCTTCCTGATGCTCAATATTAATTTCCTTTTCGTTTCCATTCCTTCCAAAACCTCATCATTGCTCACATACTCGGTCCATGATATCCGCAGCATCCTTCTGTAGAACTACATTTCATCTGCTTAAAATTTTTCCTTCATCTTTGTTGTGTCCAACATTCACTGCCATATTGAAGAACTAACATCACGTAGCAATCTAGTACTCTCTTCTTTGTTTCTAGTGAATGTTTCCTGTGTCTTAATACTTTTCACAGCTTCTGGAACGCATTTTTCCCATAGCAATTCACCTTCGGATCTCGGTGTCGCATTTTCTGTGATTATGTAAAACATTAAAAAAATAATCTTATGCCTGTCATTGAGTTCAAATATACATACACACATAAAAACATACATACATGCACACAAAATTTGAATGAAATTGTAATGAACACCTCTACCGCTACGGGTAATTTTTCTTTCAGTCTGACATGTGGGCAACAGAAATACAGAATAAGCCGGCCCTTTGAAGGCATTTTTATGAACTTCTGTATTTGAACAGAATATATTTTCTAATAAATGTAGCATTTTAAATAGACAATTTAGATTTAAATGCTGATACTGTTGCTGCCCGAGAATTGATACGTCGTGAACTACACTACTGGCCATAATTATTAGGTCACCCCAGTGTTTAAAAAATGATGTATTTAATACTATTTTTTAGTATTTATTGCCAAGTGAATAATTGTAAATGAAAATATAATTGTTCTTTTGTTAATATTGCACATTTAATGTTAAATATTGTTTTATGGCATATCAACCTCGGCGGGTCATCAAATGAATTTATAAATATTTAATAATTACCTGTATTGCAGTTTCATCAATGAATGAATGAAGAAAATTTAGGTCGATTCGGACGAGTTAGTCTTTGCTTTCTTGCCTTGTAAACTTTTGCAAAGTAATAATGACAAACGAACCATTCTATTTTCATTTGAAACTATCCATTTGGCAATAAATATTAAAAATAGTATGAAATACATCATTTTCTTTAAAAAGCTGGTGTCGCCTAATAATTATGACCTGTAATGTAGTTTATAAAAAATGAAAATGGAAAAATGAAAAAGAATTGAAAAAAAAATCTAAAAGAAGTATAACGTAACAGTACATTGGACGATATCGCATCTGATACTTTGTTAAATAGATTCATCTTTGTCACATATAAGTGACGTAATGGTTAAAGAAGTAATGTAGCTGTGGCAGCATGTAGGGCGCGCATAGGAAATTACACCATTTGATCGTGGATTTATAACTTGGACAGGCTGTCTCCGACGAGCGAAATACTATCGGTTTTTCTCAGACAAGTGATAACAAAAAATAGACGAGAAAATATGTGAATTCATGATGGGCATCAGAGGTATGTCAAACCAGCAGACTGCTACAGGTAAAGCAACAACTGTAGTGCCGATGTTTGACAAGGATGGTGAGCCTACCCCACAAAAAAGCGAAGGGATTGAACCAAATCCTGTCAAAGATGCTTCTCAAGCTATCATTCAACGTATTGAAAAAAGCATGACGTATTTAGTAAGCTTGAGTAAAGGAGTTTAGAAGAAATAGTGAAATGAGATATGTGGAGGGAACATGACACATAAAAAAGACCAGATCACAATATTTTAATATCTACAGAGATTTCTAATTAAGGGTTTTTTGGCGTGAGTTGTTTTTTTAGGAGTCAAGTTAGCTTAAAGGATATTCCAGTGAGTTAACGAATTCATCTACCAAAAAAAGTAACAATAGCATAAAAAATAAAATGGAACACGGTTATTGTGTCTTATCTGGGTTCGTGAAGATCGTTATTGAACTGTGAATGATTGGCAACAGCCAAGGCCTCGGAACTCTGTCAAGGCTGGAAAGTGTACTTTGAGCAGTTCCATCTATGGCAGCTATACTTGATCTTTGGTTTGATCTGACTTGTAAACGTAAGTCGTGACAAATACTTTCTGGAGCAGTACCAGTAAACGATAATCTTTCCAGTCTCTTTACCTATGGATCGTATACAGGAGTTCCAACAGACATACAAGGGAAGGAATATCATTGTGAGTTCTTCAGTTCATTATGTTGATTTTCTAAGCACAGCTTAGATGCGTCAGAAAGCCGAAAGTATGGGATACCTAGCGAGGATCAAACTTACTACTCGATTGTAATGATTCTACCGAGACAAGTTTGCTAACCAACTCTAGGTGCCCAAGTCCTACCGTTCATTATGATTGTAGGAAAATTAAGAGTGATGGGCAGTTCAGGAATTCAGATGAAAGGGATAGAGATCAGACTATATTTTTTGGCAGTTCTGTTTAAATAAAATAAAAATTTGTGAAAACAAAAAATAAATGAGAAAAGTGATACGAGATTGAATGAAACGAAAGATGAGAAGAAATAAAAAACAAAGGAAGACAAAAAGAAAAAGAAAGAAATAAAGTAAAATGAATAAAAAGACATGAAGAAGGAAAAACAAAATAGAAATAAAGTTGGTTGTTTTGTTTTATGGCATATCAACCTCGGCGGGTCATTTATTGCTAACTAAATTTTATTTATTGCTGGTAATACCTTTTTCTTTCAACAATTTATTGTTTTTCATTTTTTATATAAGTTTTGTGTCTAGTAATACTTTTTCTTTTCGAGTATCAAGATTCATTGGGATTTGTTTTTAAGGGCAGGGTCCCCAAGTCCTACGCTGTTATTTAACCCATAACTGGAGGAAAGGGATGGATTAATACCTTTCCCAAGGGCACCAGTGCTTAAGTGAATGCAGGCTATTCAACTGTAAGTCGAACTCGGCTCACCGATTTCTCTTTCCGAGCCGATATCCACTGCACCATAACGCACATCCGTCACTAAACGCTTGCAGCATCTGGTATTCCTAAATACTGATCAGGCTCAACGTTGCTTAACTTCGGGGATCGAGCGAGAACCGGTGTATTCAACGTGATATGGCCATAAGCCCAGAAAGGAAGAAATTAAGATATAAGAAGAAAAATTCAGAAGAAAATAAAAGCTTTCACTCAACGATACTAATCCAAGTAATGAGTGTCCCGAAATGTTGTAATGGTTGACAAGATAATCTCACAGGCGATTAAAGTTGCAACGCGTTTGAACTTCAACGTGCGTTCCCGCCCTCATTAAATGCTCTATGAAAGTAGTCAGCAAAATAAGATTAAATTACTCTGGATGGGGTAAAATCGAAATCTCTGTTAATGGAGGGGTAACTGGATTTTGTCTGGACAACTTGAGTGTACGCTACTGCCATATAAACAACTTGAAAGTATTTTTTTAAAGGAGAAGATGATTGAACTGTTACACAATATGTCTTCGCAGATGACGACGAGGTGGTACGATATATGTTTCTCTATATGTCAGCGTTGTGGTACAATGGTTATCTGCTCGGAATGAGAAAATAGAGAGCCCACTTCAAATTCCAGTTTGAATTCGTTATATTCACGTACGCGCAAATGCCGTTAAGAAAGGTATGAATTCGTCTCTTCTTCTTTCATCTATGAGTTGAATAGCAGGATGGATTTGGTTCTATAGCCGTGGTTGGCAGTCTACTGTAGAAAGAAATGGCAACCCTCTGCGGAAAAATCTTCTATCGAGTCAATCATGGACAAGCGTGTATCATGAATATATGTTAATTGACTGATCTGGATAAAAGAATTGAATAGCAGGACAGTTTCAGTTCAATAGCCTTGGTTGGCAACCAGTCTACCGCAGAAAAAATGACAACCATCTGTAGGAAAGTCTTCCGTCGAGTCAGTCGTGGATCGAAAAAGAAACATGACCGCCCAAACGTGTATCATGAATGTAATTTAACTAACTGATCTGGATAAAAGAATTGAATAGCAGAACTCTTTCGGTTCTATAGCCTTGGTTGGCAACCAGTCTACCGCAGAAAAAATGACAACCATCTGTAGGAAAATCTTCTGTCGAGTCAGTCGTGGATCGAAAAAGAAACATGACCGCCCAAGCGTTTATCATGAATGTAAGTTAACTGGCTGATCTGGATAAAATAATTGATTAGCAGGACAGTTTGGGTTCTATAATCTTGGTTGGCAACTAGTCTACTGCAGAAAGAAATGGCAACGTAGTCTAGGAAAATCTTCGTCCAGTCAGTCATGGATCGAAAAAGACATGATCGCCCAAGCGTGTATCATGAATGTAAGTTAACTACCTGCTCTGGATAAAATAATTGAATAGCAGGTCATATTACGTTCTACGGCCTTGGTTGGCAACCAGTCTACTGCAGAAAGAAATGTCAACGTACTCCGGGAAAATCTTCTGTCCAGTCAGTCATGGATCGAAAGGATCGTGTATCCCGTGTGGCACCCAACTGACTGACTGATAACCTTACAGATGAAAAGACTTGAAACTGAAATGTTGTTCGACATAAACATGCCGAGAATACCACTGACCGAATATGTGAGCAACGACGAAGTTTTAGAGAAATAAGAAAATTATATTTAACATCTGGAATTGACAGTTTAAATCTGTACAGCAGATAATTAGAAATGGGGGGTTGGCAAATATGTTACTCACAAGACAAATTGAAAGCAAGAGGGAAAGATAAAAACAACGCATAACATACGTAGTGGGTTTAAGTAAATTAATGATGAAACAGGGTTTAGAAGAAATAATGAAATGAGAAAACGTGGAGACCCATGTTCTCCTATGTCCTTACGGGACATGGGACATAAAGAACAGTTCACAATATTTTAATATTTATAGAGATTTCGTATTAAGGTTTTTGTGTTGTTTAATTAGGAGTTCTGTTAGAGATTTTGAACTTTGTCAAGGTAAAAAGTGTGGTTTATTCCTTACTTACTGTCAATTAGATATGAGGCTGTGTCCCCCGCGGGAGGCATCATCCCAGGCATTATGACTTCTTCTGGAACTGGCTGGGTAAAATAACCGGCGCAGGAAACATTTTTAAAGTAGAAAGTGATAGATGGAGGTTTGAGCAATATTTGAACAGCTGCTGAAATTTAACTAGAACATTTGTTACATTTTGTACTACGTGGGCGTACTTCTTCTTTTTCTATCTGCCCTGTCCCTTCAGGACGTAGGCGATAATGGCTTTCTACATTTCCCTATCCCTGGTGGCTCTGAACACGCCTTCTCCTGTTACACCGTACAATCCTCGTTCTGTCATCCACCTGATTAGGTCCTTCAAATATGTTATCCGTTGCTTTTCCCTGTCTCTTTTTCTCTCTATCTGGCTTGTTAGTATCAGGTTCTCCAAGCCCTCCTTCCTCATTGCGTGTCCCAGGAATTTCAGCTGTCTCTTCCTGATGCTTAGTGTTAATTTCCTTTTTGTTTCCATCATTTCCAAGACCTCATCATTGCTCACATGCTCGATCCATGATATTCGCAGCATCCTTCTTCTAGAAACACATTTCAGTTGCTTCAAGTTTTTCCTTCATCTTTAATGGCATTGTCCAGTATTCACTGGTATTTGGTGAACGCGATGGATTAATCGGTAGCGGCTCGGATTGAAGAAACGGCGAGCCGTGTTCGAATTCTGTTTGAGTTAATTACATTCATTCACCTTCAGAAAAGGCATGAATCCTTTTCTTTTTTTTCTCATCTATGTATAAATAGCAGGACAGCTTGGGGAAAACAGATGGAAGAACTCTGAAAACCAGGAGAGGGTTGGTCTCCGTCCGGTTAAATTGCTCAGAAAGCACCACTGCTACTCCAGCTATAATACACAGGTTCTTCTTCTATGTGCCCTGTCCCTTCAGGACGTAGGCGATCATGGCTCTCCACGTCTCCCTATCCCTTGTGGCTCTTAGTATGTTTGCTCCTGTTGCTCCTGGCAACCCCCGTTCCGTCATCCACCTGATCAGGCCCTGCAAATATGTTATCCGCTGCCTTCCTCTGTCTCTCCTTCCTTCTATCTGTCCAGTCAGTATCAGGTTCTCCTTCCTCATTGCATGTCCCAGGAACTTCAGTTGTCTCTTCCTGATGCTCAGTATCAATTTCCTTTTTGTTGCCATTCTTTCTCGTCGTTGCTTGTATGCTCAGTCCACGATATCCGTAGCATCCTTCTGTAGAACCACATTTCGGCCGCTTCCAGTTTTTTCCTCATTTTCGATTATATTGTCCAGCATTCACAGCCGTATTGAAGAACTGACATCACGTAGCAGTCTAGCACTCTTTTCTTCGTTTCTATTGAGATTTTCCTGTGTTAGTATTTTGCTCATCTTCTGGAACGCGTCCTTTTCCATGCTAATTCGCCTTCGGATCTCCGTGTTGCACTTTCCATCTCCTGTTAGAACACTTCCTAGGTACTTAAATTCTTGTACTTGTTTGATTCTGTTATCCTCCACCTGTATTTGGCATTTTGGGTTGTATTTTTTGCTGATGACCATGCACTCAGTTTTCTTAAAGTTTATTTGTAGTCCCTTCTTGTCACTTTCCACTGCTACTTTCTGTATGAGGTCTTGTAGTTTCCTTTCCGTGTCCGCAATCAGCACTGTATCGTCCCCATATCTTATGTTGTTCAGGTTGTGGCCTCCAATAACAAATCATGGCGTGACATCTAGGGTCCTCAAAATATTCTCGCTGTATAGGTTGAACAAATCCGGTGAAAAGACACATCCTTACGCCTTTTTCTATCTTTGTGTATCTACTGAGGTCGTTACCTGTCCGTATGCAGGCCGTTTGCTGCCAGTAGAGATTCTTGATTATTCTTATGTCTTTGCCTAAAATGTCGAGCATAGGTTACAGGTTAAAAATGATAATAAATCGTATCTCTATATAACGACGTGAACATAAATATGTCACACTAACCTGAGACCTTGTTTTCTTTGTTGCGGTTAACCCTGGAACACTAACCATGATTTAAAGTTACACCACTACTAACCATGCTTATATCATACCTGATTTTGAAAATATCAAAAACATATTAAATATAAAACTTCATTTGAAATATTTTACATGCAGGCACTTTGAGTTAACATTAATAGAAACTGAAAAACATTATTTAATACGAAAATCAGGTACTGAAAATTTAATTGAATTGAATTTTAAAATGGCATCATTTGCGCTGGTTACAATATACTCATGGCTAATGTACTCGGGTTAAATACCCGGGGGTCTCTTGAGGTAGAGGGTTAGAGAGGATGAGGCACAGTTTATGCAGATGTGTGAGGAAGATAAAGATTAGCCCTAGACTTTAACAGGTTAAGATTGTAGTGTTTGGGAAAACATCCTCTTGTGAACGATTTGCAAGAAGCTGTTTGAGTTAAAATTGTTTCTCACTAGCGAAAACTGCAGGGAATGAGTATAGTTCGTTACAATGTGTGTAGTATGGAGGGTTTTAACCGTGACGGTTTATAACTAACGGAACTAATGTAGTTCATCTGAGGAATTTCTGTGGAAATAGCGATACGACAAAGGGGCTTGAGACGTTTCGTCCGTGCGTAAGAGGTTGTAGGGTGGAAAAATAATTAGTTATATGCAAGAACGCAGGAACATGTTTGGATTCTATCAAGACTGGCAAGTGACGGAATGGGACTATTAAGCCTGGTCGCTTGGGCGCCGTCGTTTAAGTTCAACCGATTGGGCGTCGGTTGAGAGTTGGTATCGGCCGTTTGGGTGCAAGCTGATTTGGCACTAGCCGGACGTTTTAACATTATTTTTTTTTTAATAATTTCACCCCAAGCAAGGAATTCCACTGCCACTATTGCTTGGGACTACATAGGGATAGTGGTTAGATATAGGAAATATCAGATAGTTGGGTGGGTGGGAAGAGTGTTTGAAAGAATGGAAGTTAGTTTGTTAGGAGGTGTCTATTGACCTTACATTTAAACTCCTGGAGATTGTAGCCGTCGGGGAAGCAGTCACGTGGAAGAGAATTCCACAGTCGGGAAGTGCGAGAAAAGAAGCTAAGGAGTAGAAGTTGCGGTTGCATTTTATAAGGTTTCACTGTAAAAGGGTGGGATCTACTTGCTAATCTAGTATCTCGTGCAAATTCGAACCTAGGGGTCACCAGTGATCTAAGTTCATCGGAACAGAAGCCGTGAGAGTATTTATAAAAGAGACACAGAGAAGCCACGTCGCGCCGGTGAGAGAGAGTCTGCAGGCGGTCTGCTAAGTCGGTATCGATCACATTACAGACCCTCCGCTGTACCTTGTCTAGAAGCCCAAGTAGAATAGCAGGGGCACCCGACCAGATATGGCAACAGTATTCAATGCACGGGCGGAAGGTAGATTTATAAATGTGCAGGATAGATTCAGGCGGAAAGAATTTCCGGGCCCTGCACAGAGAACCGACTTTCATAGCAGCGGATATAGCAATGGATTCGATATAGTCATTCCACTTGAGGGCCGCTGAAAGTGTGAGACCAAGAAGGCGTAGTGTTTTATTTAAACTTGGGTGATCGCTAGCGCATCCAGATATTCATCGATTTCGTGAGGAAAGAGAGGAGTGGGCAGCTTCTGTACAAATATGGTAATAGTACCCCATTTTGCGTTGTGGTACAGTGGATATCGGCTCGGAACGAGAAACTAGTTGAATCCATTGCATTCACTTACGCGCAAATACCCTTGGGAAAGGTATTAATACGTCTCTTCCTTTCAGTTATGGGTTAAATAGCAGGACAGATTGGGTTCTATAGCCTTGGTCGGCAACCAGTCTACCGCAGAAAGCAATGGCAACCTACTACGAGATAATCTTCCGCCCAGTCAGTCATGTCTCTTTCGAGACATGATCGCCCAAGCGTGTATCACGTATGGCACTTAACTAACTAACTAACCCCATCTTAGGTCTGATCTGGTTCTTTCAAAGGTTGAGAATAGTACCAGAAATTAGGTACTTACTCGTGCGGGACAGAGAACTGACCATTTTTTAAAATCTTTAGCGATGGGCTGTAAATACGAATTCCGCTTGAGGTCTGGTTTGATTTTGCCCAATAGCCGCTCAAGACTTGGGCTCTCTCTGAGGGAACATCCATTCAGCCTGACTCATGATATTTCAGAAGCTGATCTGTGATGTATTTGAGGGTGGTATAACATGAAAAATTATAGTCACAAGATGTTCGGTTCGAAAAGTAAAAATCAAAATACCATCTGAAAAAAAAAAAAGACCATGTTTTCATTCATTTGTGCATAAAATCTTTTAAGACATGATATTTATGGCGTCCGTTTTCTTATTTTATTTACTGTAACCCTTCAGAATCATGGCTCTCCACATCGTTCTGCCATGCATTTTGAATAAGCTCATTAGGTCGGTTAATTCTTGCCTTCAATTTTGTCTTGTGAGTGTCAGCTTCTCCCATCCATCTTTCATCATAGATATCCTAGAAAATTCAACTTTTTTTAAATACTAAATCTAAGTTTCTTTTTGTTTTCATTACCTTATTTTCAGCATTCTTCTGCAGAACCAAATTTCTGTTGCATCAAGTCTCATCTTCAGCTAAGAGGAAATTGTCCAGCATTCACTGTCATACAGGGCTGATACTACATAAGTACACTTTCTTTTATTTATAATGAGGTTTTCCTGTTTCTTAATACTTTGCTTATCTTTTGGAAAGCATTTTTCTCTATCCCAAACCGCATTCAGATTTCGGTTTTGTATCTTTGAAAGTAACGACTGGTCGATCTAAAGAGCTTGTGTCAATGAATGACAGAACAGTGATTGGGAAGCTTGGCGAAAAAGTTAAATTTAATAAGAGATACAAAGAATAGGAAGTTGTGGAGAGCCATTATATCCCATGTCCTGAAGAGATATATCCCATAGAAGAAGAATACGTAACCATTAACATGTTTTAAAACATTGCCTATCATGCTATTTTTTTCTAAATTAGTTCTTGGAAAATAAATAAATACGACATAAAAAGGCAGTGTCCCCAATGGGTTATGTCTCAATTCGATAAAATGTTCGATAATATATCCCTTGGCCCGAAGTCTATAGGTCATTTCGGTGACTACGGATGAAAAAAGACCATAGAACAGAGAACATATATGTCAGTAACCGAATCACTGTGCGAGAACTTGTGACAAATATTGTTTCTGTTTTCCCAGTACAATTTGTCATACCAATGACTATTTCTCTTTGCCCGAAAGCATTTCAGAAGCGGTGAAGGACACCAAGAGGTGTAAAATATAAAATAAAATATTTATATGGCGTCAAAAATCTACATCCTCTCGTAATCGCATTCCAGTTTCGAAGTTTTATATGTGACAGCTATTAAATAACACCGGCAGGAAGACTTAGGCAATTAATGTATTTTTTTGAAACGTAGAACCATATATATATATATGAAGTACATTAATGATTCCTAGGTGTAATGAATAAAAAAATATCACAAGACATAATAATATATCCTTTCTTGACAATTCACTCTTGAATTTTAATATTGAATATTATACAGTGAATATCATAAGATGCAATTAACCCACAAAATTTTGAGTTCCGTTCCACATGCAGTGCAGCAAGTGGTGTGTCTTAGGTAGAATAGCATGGTAGAGCCTGACACTCTTCCTAGTTTGAAATTTAGTTTTCCTTCTCCTAGACTTTTCGCCAACCAAGGCTATAGTAACAAGTCTGTCCTGGTATTTAGTGATGGCTAAAGGTGGAGAAAGAAGTGAATTCAAACCCTTACAAAGGGAATTATAAAACAAATTAATGTAAGGAACCCGACTGGAATTCGATCATGGCACTCTAATTTCTCATTCCAATGTTCAGTTAAGTATATCTATCTATCTATCTATCTATCTATCTATCTATCTATCTATCTATCTATCCTAGACTAGTCTGTTCGTTTCCATCTATCTATCTATCTATCTATCTATCTATCTATCTATCTATCTATCTATCTCATTCGGACTCTTATCTCATATTTTTGGTCAGATTTACAAAATTTCGGCCATTGTACGCCCCAGCCTTCTTGGAATTTTGAATCGAAAGTTATATTCAGTCCATTGTTCTAGATCTACGTGTCATGCTGTTATACTCCATAGGTGTCATTATATGTCTTGCTAAGGTACTCACAGTGACATCTGTGATAATTTCTCCGAAAACTAACTCTAACAATTTTCAGATTCACTGCAGTTCATTATTTAAGCATCTAGACTAGTTCAAGATAGTCACCAGATGTGTGTTATTTATTCCACAACACCCCCTTTTATGATTTTTTTTATTAATAAATATGTAATTTTACCTATTAGTGATCACTTTTCTTTTTGATGGTTTCACTAACGTACTTAACTTTGTATCTTTTATCATATTTGTACGTTTTCTTTTTCTTGAAATCGTACTTGTACGTTCGACTAATTCTTGGCGGGTAAGAACATTAAAAACATCATAGAGCACTTGCATAGGTTCTTCCAATTTTTTGGACATTTCTTCGCTAAACCTTTTCTTTAGCTGATTAAGATATCTTTTGTGTTCTCATTCGTTTCCTTTTTTTTCATCATTTTTCAAGCTCGTGACATTCTCTGACGTTATCCAAATCAAGTCAAAAGATTTGTTTTTGCAAAATAACGAAAATTCAAAGAAAATTTCAAGCTTTTTGCTACTGGTAACGAATGCTAATCTTTAATGCAAACGCATATTTTAATGTAGTTTAGACAAGCTAAAACAAATTCTCCAGTGATGTGAAGAATATCGAAATAGAACACACCAGCGATGGAAAGAATATATGAAAGAGCTTTTCCATGACAAGAGAGAGCAACCGATAATACACACAGATGAGGACGGAACAGAAATATTAAAGTCCGAAGTGGAAGCTGCAATGTTCAAACTGAATAGAAACAAATCAGTAGGTCCAGACGGCATTGTAATAGAACTGCTCATAGCCCTGGAATTATTCTGCATAGAGAAAATTACAGAAATAATAAATGAAATTTATAATAGTGATGTAATACCAGAAGACCTATGCAAGTCTATTTTTATAGCACTGCCTAAGAAGCCAGGTGCAAACGAGCGCTAACTACACCGAACAATCCGCTTAATGAGTCATATTACTGTCGTCCGAATACTGATGAATAGACCAAGAAGAAGAATCAGGCCAGAGATAGGACAAGGACAGTGCAGGTTCGTCAAAGACAGTGGAACAAGAAACGCCATATTTATGATTAGAATGCTCTCTAAAAGGGAAACACAAATGAAGAAGGACTTGTATTTGTCCTTTATCGATTATGCGAAGGCGCTCGACAAAATACACCACAAAGAATTGATGGAGATGCTCAGCAGCCTAGACATATTTTGGAAAGACATTAGGGTAATTAAGAATCTCTACTGACATCAAACTGCCCGCATACAGACAGGTAACGAATTCAGCAGATATACAAAGATAGAAAGGGGCGTAAGACAAGGTTGTGTCTTTTCACCGGATCTATTTAACTTTTACAGCGAGAATATTTTGAGTACCCTAGATGTTATGCCAGGATTTGTCATCATGAGGAAGGAGGGCCTGGAGAACCTGATACTAAGAGGCTTTATAGAGGGAAAATGAGACAGAGGAAAGCAACGGATAACATATTTGAAGGACCTAATCAGGTGGATGACAGAATGAGGATTGCACGGTGTAACAGGAGAAGGCGTGCTCAGAGCCACCAGGGATAGGGAGATGTGGAAAGCCATGATCGCCTACGTCCTGAAAGGAAAGGGTACATAGAAGAAGAAGAACTATTTGTTGAACGCAGACACATTTTTATTGCGGACATTAATTCTGCCGGCGACATACCTGACGGTGTATTGGGATTGGGCGTTATCCGATATACACTCAAAAAATGTAGTTCTTCTTTGTTCACTTTTCATTTTTTTTTTTCAAAGCTCACTTGAATGTACCTACACACTACTTCGTTTGTCCTTTTGAATTTGGGTAATACGACTGGATAGTAATAAGAAACTTTAAGAAAGTTTTCGAATTCGTGACCAGTGAATTCCCATTTTAATACTGCAATGGCAGTGTCCTCAGACCGTTCAGTACTTTTTGCTATCAATCTTGTTAACCCTAACCCATGTCTTAATTTTTGGGATAGTTGATATTCTATTGTAAAATCTTAAATTAGAAAGATGGTACCTCAAGTTGTAATCTATTTGCAGCATTTGTAGGAAATATTTTTTTGCGAAGCAAAAATTTTTAAGTCTGAAGTCCCTCTGCAATTGAAAACGTCTTCACTGTATAAATTTTCGAAATTATTTCACTGAGAAAATACTTGCTAATGTATTTTATGATCTGGATGTAGTTTTTTTATCTTCTGGTAAAAGCAAACGTGAGGCATGTTCGACTGCTTTTATATTACTGTCATCGTATTTATGTAAAATTACAGCTCATATTCTAAAATCACTAGCATCAGAAGCAACAAAGATTTCTGCTTTTAGATCTTAGTGCGCTAAGGATAATTCTGCCATTGGTATTTTTTTTTATTTCTTCAAACACCTTTTGATACTTACCAGTTCTACTTCACGCTTTTTTATAGTAAGTTCTTCAATGGAACTCTGAAATTCTTAGGTACATAAATTTGATAGTAGTTTAATAGTCTCAGGAATGTTTGTAACGTAGTCACGTTTGTTTGGAGTCAACATTTACATGAAGTTACTATCGATGGATCTGGTTGATGATCATTTTTGTCAGTAATTTAACCTAGAGGTTTAATTTTGTCCTAGGTACTTTAATTTAGGCACAATTTGCATGTTTTCTTATTGAGTTTTGACCCGTACCCTTGCATTATTTTTAAAAACTGTTTTCACATGCACGATAAATTGTTCCTTATATACACTTTTAATTAACTAGCAATATATCCCGGCGTTGATCGGGTTTAATGAACACTTTAAAAATAATCCATGATCCTGGATCTCAGACTCTTTCGACGTTGGCACGAAAGACTAAAAAGTAGTAGTTGTTTCCATTTAAAGCGAAACTATAGACTGAAAAATGAATGGATGTAAGTCAAATTTTGATTTCCTGGTATCGATTTATATATATATATATATAAATAATCGAATTTCTGCACTATTGTAAGAACTGCAACCTTGAAACTTCTGAATATCGTTTCTTATGTCTGTGTCTATGAGTGTATCAAATTTGATTAATATCGGACCACTCCTTCTATAACCCGATTTTTTCGATTATCGATTTTCGATATTTATCGGAGGTACCTCGACACAAAACCTAGCTAAGAACACTCGCAGACGCTTATAGTACAACTGTGTAAATTTTCAAGAAAATCGGTTCAGCCGTTTCGGAGTCTATATGTAACACACACACACACAGTTTCATTTATAAATAAGTTTAGATATATCACCCAGATAAGCCTCTACGTAATCGCAATCACTAAGCATGGTATCCATTGCTTGTTGAAATATAGTTGGATCCACTTTTTTAAATACACTTCAGACAGATCCAGCTACAAAAAAAGTTTTCCACCCTTTAATTTCTCAAAATTTCCTTCTAGACTTAGTAAAGGATAGTTATAGATTTTTAAACACTTGAGGAAACCTAAAAAAAAAATACGAATTTATTATTATTATTCACTCAATGCTGATGCTGCCCATTTTAAATGATTTATTTTTTCAGTTGCGCCTATTTTTTCCAAGTCAGCCTAATTCTTTGTTGACTTCTTCTAATGCTGAAAATGATACACTCCTTTTCGGTTTAAACGCTGGCGTCGAACTTTTTTTTCACCTGAAATTTCGCTTTGAATTTGGAACACCGATGCAACACACTTCAGACAGTACATCCAAAAAATTATTATTTCTTTATTTAAATTTTCACTTTTTAAAAAATTTGTTCGAGTGCCCATTACATTTTTGCAATAAATAAATCCCACTGCTGAAGTAATTGTATCCAACCTGTATCGAAGTTTGTCGATTTTTTTTTAACACACAAGACGTATCGTTTGCACACTAATACGGAATGATTGTTGGTTGTTTGGTTTGTTTTCATGGCATATCAACCTCGGCGGGTCATTTATTGCCATTTAAATTTTATTTATTTATTGCTGGTAATACCTTTTTCTTTCAACAATTTATTGTTGTTTTTTTTTATATGAGTTTTTGAGTCTAGTAATACTTTTTCTTTTCGAGTATCAAGATTCATTGGGATTTGTTTTTAAGGGCAGGGTACCCAAGTCCTACCCTGTTATTTAACCCATAACTGGAGGGAAGGGAAGGGGTTAATACCTTTTCCAAGGGTACCAATGATTAAGTGAATGCAGGCTATTCAACTCGAACTTGACTCACCGATTTCTCTTTCCGGGCCGATATCCACTGCTCCACAACGCACATCCGTCACTAAACGCTTACAGCACCTTGTATTTCCAAGCGGTCACCCATCTAAGTACTGAACTGGTTCAATGTTGCTTAACTTCGGTGATCGAACGAGAACTGGTCATTTCACTAATAATAAATAATTTCTCACCTGAGACACTAATCGTAAATTCCAAAGTCCTTCTTAATATAGATTTTCACCTTTCTTTCCATATGGTTCCACTGATTATTGTTATCTCAATTTCAGTTGCATTTTCACATCCGCATACAAAAAATGTAATAATTCCTTATTTCAGGCGGGGAGGATTGTCAATTACAACTAAGCCTTTGGTGAAGATGTGGCATCCATCCTTTATTTTCACAGTCACACATGTTTTCTTGTTGTTTGTGATTATTTTTCCGTCGCAGTATATATTTTTTTCCTGTGAGAATTCTTTTGGTTTAGTTTTATACGTCGTACTTTATCACATTTGTAGCATTTCGAATACTTAAAGGGACAGTCGTTTACTTAATATAACTTTCCACACCTGAAACATAGATTTCGCGTTCTTTTTGTACATATTTCTTTTGCTTGAAGGTAAGCACATTCTTTTTGTTGAATTTCTTTGGTATCAGGTTTCAAACACAGGATTCTCTAACATTCCTTCGATATTCTTGTGTAGTGTAAACTTATTTTTCAGTTTGTATTTCTGCATAATTTTTCGCCGTAAACCCTTGAACGAAAATTAACTCTTCAAACATATCCGAAATCATTCCGATAATCTGAATCTTTTGCCTTCGTTGTTAACTATTCCGGAATATGTGACAAAATCTTCGTTTTCTTTTTTCGTCAGATTCATACATTTCCATCGAGCGTTAAATAATGAGCTTTTGTCGCTAAAAATAAATTTGTCAGAATATGTACTGTTACTTCAAAACACATTTCTTTTGGTATTTTTGGTAGTACAAAGTTACAGTACTTTTCATGTTCTCCCGGTACTACCTTTCTCAACAAAAGTCTCATTTCTCTTTTGTCTTCTCGGTCACTGCATTCTTCTCTGAAAATTTGTTCGTATCTTCGAAAATATGCAGAAAAGGTAAGTCCATCAACTTGATTGTGTGTAAATTCAGCTAGCCCGTCGGAAGCAAAAAAGTTGGAGCATTTTCTGTTTACTTTCGTATTATTTCAATCAACTTTTATGTTTGTTTCTGCAGTTCTAACAGCTGCTTATGTTACTGTTGTTGCAGGTGTAATACAGAAGCCAATATTTCTTCCCTTGATATTTGAAGAATATTTTTCACTTTTTCTGCACACAAAGAAAACAATTTAAACCAAGTTGGTTCAAATTCTTGTCGTCACTGGGATCCTGTAAGCCGAAGCAATATGTAAAAAATACGTAAAATTTATTATTCTCAGTATCGGGTTCTAATATCCTTGGAGCTTCTGTTATAATTCCTATGAGTTCCGATCGTTTTCTAGCAGTTCCAATATAAATCTTGTCGCCGTGACATCTGCAAGAAATGCACTGAAGACTGACATAAACGCCCCTTTTCAAGAAAACAAAAATTATTTTGTTGTCAAAACATGAGGATAAAATAACAACATCGTAAAATAAATCTTTGAAAATGGCCAGTGAAGTGGTTGAAAAGTAAAAAACAATATGGTAGATTTTTACACTTCTTCTCTAAAGTAAAAAAGAAAACTTGTAAAAATACTAGAAAAATTCAATCAAAAACCAATGAAGTTTCTTTGTCGGTCGTTTTTAAACAAAACATGTTTAAAAGAAAGATTGCTACACACACACACACACACACACACACACACACACACACACACACACACACACAGACAGACAGACATACACACATACAGACATATATATATATATTCTTGTAGATTTTCTCGGGAGGTACAAGGATACAAACACGACGATAGATTTCTGTACGATTTTACAGAATGAAGTTGCAAGCCTTAGGCTGACTAGGTTTTAATTTCAGTGTTGGCCTTCTCCTAGATTAAACATTTTATCCCATTTTACTTGTGCTGATATAAGTGTTTTCTGTTCTTATCATAAAGGGTTTAAAAACTGCCCAAATGTGCTACGTTTCCGAGTGCTTTCGGCTATTCTTTTCTACTATCTCAATATGCCGGTCATGAAAACTGAAGTTGTGTCTTCCGGAGCATAGCCACATTAGAACCCATTGAAATAAACACGGAAACTTACCAAGCTCCGTCCACAACATTTGCGTAGAAGATAGAATTATAATAGCCTTATCTATGAAGTAAAAAAGAAAGGCTTAAATCATTAGGAGTGCCGAGTTCGAATTCCATTTGAATTCCTTGCATTCACTTACGCGCAAATACCCTTGGCAAAGGTATTAATCTATCTCTTCCCTCCAAATATGGGTTAAATAACAGGACAGATTGGGTTCTATAGCCTTGGCTGGCAACCAGTCTACTGCAGAAAGCAATGACAAACTACTGCGAGATAATCTTCTGCTCAGTTAGTCATGTCTCCTTCGAGACATGATCGCCCAAAGCGTGTATTCCGTATGGCACTGAAGTGTCTGAATAATAAAAAAAAAACATATTCAATAATATGAACTATGAATACGGCCACAATATACTGACTGTATTTGGAAAAAATATTCCCATCACTATATACGCACATATACAAAAAACGAAACAAAACAAAAAAGAGCAGAAATAAATAAATAGATAAATTTACATATTTATTTAAGAATAAATAAAACATTATTATTAATGGTTAATAGAATAGCCGAAAGCGCTCGTGTATAACATTTACAGTGTTTTTACATATATGTTATTGTTTGGTGTGTTTAGTCTTTTAATCGGTCATTTAGTTGTTTTTTATTTCTTTGGCGGCGTTTTGAATTTGGCGTGTGTGTGTGTCTGTGTGTGTCTGTGTGTGTCTGTGTGTGTGGGAGTTTTTTATTTGTTTCGTCTGTATGTTTTGGATTTGTTTTTATGGGTTCAGTGTTATTGTTTGGAGTTATATTTTGAGTTTGGTGTGTGTGTATATGTATGTGGGTTGTGTATGTGTGTGTATGTTTGCGTGTTTCAGAATGTTTTTTGGTTTGTGTGTTTCCCATGGTGTGTGTGTCTGCCATGGTGTGTGTGTATATGTATGTGGGTTGTGTATGTGTGTGTAGCAGTAAAACAGACTTGCTTGGGGTGAAATGATTTTTCAAAAAGACAATAAATAACAATTGGCATTATATTTAAATTTTTGAAGGTCAAAGTTGACTCGGAAGCAAGAAACCGAAAGAGAGTTCTACAAGCGAAAAGTACGATAAAAGAAACTGTTATCATAGAACATACGGTTATACTAAGTCATTTCGACTATAAAGGGATGAGAACTTGCCGCCAGTTTCATAAAGTCTACGTATTATTGTTTTAGCTAAGAATATCTCTCAAATTACACATCTTAAAAACAAATTTGAAAGTCACTCCGTACTTAAATTAACATTAGAACTTAATATTAATAACAAAATCCCATTCCTTGATGTATTCATTGATTCTAGCATACATAGATTTACTACTTTTCTAGATAGGAAACCAACGAGCATAAATTCGTGTCTTCTTAATTATAATAGTGAATGCCTCCAACGATATAAGTTAGCTGTAATAAAAAACTTAATTCAACGCACACAAATGATATCTTCTTCCAAATCTATATTTTATAAAGAATTACACAACATTAAGCAAACACTTGTCAATAATAGATTTCCTAACTCCGTTATTGATCAAATAAATTAAAATGTATCTCAACAAAATTGACAATAGCTCTAACAATATTGATAATATTCATAATAATGGTTTACATCAAAATAAACATAACACTATTAATTTATACTGTTGCAAGCAGATACATGATAATTGCAAACAAGATGAAAAAACTCTCAAAAACATAATATGTAGAAATGTTAAACCAGTTGATAGTAATGATCAAATCAAACTCATTATATATTATAACAAATTCAAAACAATTGACCTCATAGTCTCTAATAACTCTACAAGCACTAAACTAAATTCTCTACAAAAAAACAATGTAGTGGACCAATTTATTTGCCCTTTCAGAGATTGCATCACTGGTACTAATAAAAATCCCAGTACATGTATTGGTTTACATTATTACATAGAACACACGGTTATACTAATTCATTTCGACTATAAAAGGATGAGAACTTGCCGACAGTTTCATAAAGTCTACGTATTATAGCGGGAGGTTCATTAGAACAACTACTATGAAAATATTTATTCGAAAAGACACAAGGAATTTACATTCTCCCCACGCCTTCTCAATTTCTTCCGCACTCTTAATAGCTTTATCGCCTTGTTTCGGTCATAATGACTTTCAATATGATTACAAGCATGCCTCCCAAACATTTTTGAACTTTTTATAATAATGACTCTCCTTCTCGCTATTTATCGAACTATCTTTATATATACGCATAAATGCATGATTGTGTGTCCGTACTTAAGATGTTGCTTAAAATTATGGTTTTTCAGCATGAAAGAAAATTAATAATTTCTCATTCCAAGTAGGGATGATTGTCAATTTTAACAAAGCCCCTGAGGAAAATGTGGCATCCATATTTATTTATCATTTTACGCGAGACAAAGATGTCGACAAAATATGATATCAGACGATGGGAGAAAAAAAGTGAGTTGCGGTAAATTAAATTAAACATCGTTTTCCTTTACGACGTTTCTGCCGTGAGATCTAATCTACATAAATATACATGCATTATATATATATATATATATATATATATATATATATATATATATATATATAATAAATGTATATTTATGTAGAAAAACAAATATATATATATATATATATAAATATATATATAAAAAGAAAAACAAATATATATATATATATATATATATATATATATTTGTTTTTCTTTAATCCGAAGTGGAAGAGTAGGAAGGTAAATTCCAAGAACCTGATCCTAATCAATATTAAAAAAATTTAATATTAGAAAGTGATGCAGGCAGAGAGCTCAAAAAAAAAAAAATTTAAATCTTATATTGAAACCCATTCCTTCTCGCCTAAATACTCCTCTTCAAACAGCCCAAAATCTTAACTTTAAAAAGTAATTTAACTCATTTAGTTGTCTATCTTTATGAAAAATGAACTCCTATTCCTTCCCCTTCCTAAATATACCATTTCAACACCCTGTAACCACGCGACTACCAGCTCTGTCCTTTTCCACTTTGTGAGCGTTGTTAACCAAAAACCCCTCTACACTCTAACTCAGGGCCTTCGCCATTTGGAAGAACAATGTCGCTGACGTGATGTAGAGTCTCTATTAGAGATCCTATGTCGAAATGCACATCCGACACCTTTGAATTTTGAAAATTTTCTCTATTTTATATATATATATATATATATATATATATATATATATGAATGTCTATTATATTTAATCATGAGCCGTTCTAAACGTCGTATTTTGGCTTTAATTTCAGTTGAAAATAAAGACAAAAATTCTCCAACATTTGGATAATTTTTTATTAATTTGGTTCTAAGCTTTCGGCTCACATGAGTCATCTTCAGAGAGGTTATTAAGACGGTAATACAGTAACATCCACCATCACCGATGATTTTATTTTGTGTTGACATAAAACTCCGCTAGGCAACGGCAATAGTTACCAAAAATAACAAACGCAGTTCGCAAATTTGCAATGCGGTTCTATGACGTCACACCGCGTGATAGCGCGAAATGACAACAGAACCATGTATTCAAATGAAATATAACGTGTTATGACCGGATTTAAAGGTGATTTTATTAACTGTGGGTTGTTTAGATTTAATGTACATGGCCTCCAACATCTGAAGGTTCTTTTTACTGTGTGTATGAGTAAGGATTATTGTATTGTTGACTAAAATCTGCCTGACATTACCTACATATTTATGTTTTTCAGAGAAATGTTGTTTAATTGTACTCTGATCAGAAAGATGACATGTAAATCTACGGGAGAGCGTGGTTGTAGTAAAACCAATATATGTACTGGGATTTTTATTAGTACCAGAGATGCAATCTCTGAAAGGGCAAATAAATTGGTCCACTACATTGTTTTTTTGTAGAGAATTTAGTTTAGTGCTTGTAGAGTTATTAGAGACTATGAGGTCAATTGTTTTGAATTTGTTATAATATATAATGAGTTTAATTTGATCATTACTATCAACTGGTTTAACATTTCTACATATTATGTTTTTGAGAGTTTTTTAATCTTGTTTGCAATTATCATGTATCTGGTTGCAACAGTATAAATTAATAGTGTTATGTTTATTTTGATGTAAACCATTATTATTAATATTATCAATATTGTTAGAGCTATTGTTAACTTTGTTGAGATACATTTTAATTTGTTGATCAATAACGGAGTTAGGAAATCTATTATTGACAAGTGTTTGCTTAATGTTGTGTAATTCTTTATAAAATATAGATTTGGAAGAAGATATCATTTGTGTGCGTTGGATTAAGTTTTTTATTACAGCTAACTTATATCGTTGGAGGCATTCACTATTATAATTAAGAAGACACGAGTTTATGCTCGTTGGTTTCCTATCTAGAGAAGTAGTAAAACTATGTGTGTTAGAATCAATGAATACATCAAGGAATGGGATTTTGTTATTAATATTAAGTTCTAATGTTAATTTAAGAACGGAGTGACTTTCAAATTTGTTTTTAAGATGTGTAATTTGATATTCTTAGCTAAAACAATAATACGTTAGACTTTATGAAACTGGCGGCAAGTTTGACCTTCAAAAATTTAAATATAATGCCAATTGTTATTTATTGCCTTTTTTAAAAATCATTTCACCCCAAGCAAGGCTGTTTTACTGCTACACACACATACACAACCCACATACATATACACACACACCATGGCAGACACACACACCATGGGAAACACACAAACCATTCTGAAACACGCAAACATACACACACATACACAACCCACATACATATACACACACACCAAACTCAAAATATAACTCCAAACAATAACACTGAACCCATAAAAACAAATCCAAAACATACAGACGAAATAAATAAAAAACTCCCACACACAGAGACACACATAGACACAAGACACACACACACACGCCAAATGAAAAACGCCGTCAAAGAAATAAAAAAAAGCTAAATGACCGATTAAAAGACTAAACACACTAAACAATAACACATTCACAACCCACATACATGTACACACACATCAAACTCAAAAGATAACACCGTCAAAGCTATAAAAGACAACTAATGACCGATTAAAAGATAAACCACGGTGAGAAAAGGATAACTCTTACACACTAAAAAGGTCACCCCAGATCAAAAACCACTTCAAATTGGGATAAACACTTGACTCTTTTATCTGTTTATTTATTTATCTGTTTATCCATTTAGACACATGCTGATGTGGAAACAATCCATTCAACGTGCCAGCATATGATTTATGTTATTTTGATATATTTTATCTAATTTTATCTTACTTTATTTTGTTTTACTGATTTTATTTATTTTCCTATTATTCCTATTAACTTTATAAAACAACTCGCGACCAGATATTTGAAGAAACTCAAACGTAACAACTACAAATTTATTCGCCTGAAAGAGTCAATTTTAGACTCGAAACACGTGTAGCGTCACAAACACCATTATGCACAATTAATGTCTCATAACATGTATAATTACAAAAACAATAAATATACACTTTAAAGAAAACGTTCACGGCTTCTCACACTTTTTATTCTATATATATATATATATATATATATATATATATATATATATATATATATTTGTGTGTGTGTGTGTGTGTGTGTGTGTGTGTGTGTGTGTGTGTGTGTGTGCTTGATTGAAGATTGTTAAGGCCATAAAGAAACCTATTCCCGCATACGCAGCAGTTTTGCTTCTCGTGGAACGAAAATGTGCAAGGAAAGGTACTTACATTTGATTGGTTGTCTAAACGGTCTACTATCCCCACCACGACATGACATGGAGGCTGAGTACAGTCATCTCCAGGGTGATCATGCTCCGACACATAACACAAGGGAGGGAGAGCAAGCGCTCAAGCGCCTTCTTACACCTTCTTAGAGAGTGAGTACAGAGTACAGAGTACAGAGTACAGACAACCAGTAAATGAATAGAGGAATTACAAGGTGCACATCTCACCTTAGCCTTCATTAACAACCGTCTTCGGAGCAAAGTCCGCACTGACATTCCGATATTTGCCTGTACCTTCGACCAATTCTTTCTCAGATAAAGCCCAGACCTTAACCTCACTCTAAGAATGTAGACGTGTTCGTTAGTTCAACTAAAGAGCCCGGAAGGGAGACCGCTTTCAGGCAGTTAACCGTAAGCCGGAATACTTTTGGTGGTTAATCTTTTCGTACCGTTCAAGCGCATTCTGTACTGCCTCAAAGTCGCTGCGGCATGTTACGAAAATGGATACGTCATTGTTGTAAGCGGAAACCCTGGATAAAGCTCTACCAAGGACAAAAATTCCATGTAGGGTCGGACTGCACGCACTGTACCTTAACCGGAAAAGCGTAAAGAAGATGCGACAGTGGACAAAATCTAACGAAGAGACCGAGACAGTACAAAAGTCCTCAACCACTCTCCATTCACCTGTACTACATCACTGGAGGAGCGGTGCAGGAGTCTGATCCACCTGATCCACCTGATCCACCTGCAGAAGTTGGGTTTGAATCAGGTGTCCTACAGGACAGCAGCCATGTACTGATGGTCGATCTTGTCGAACAACTTGGACTGATCCAAATTGATCAGCGTGGCTCGTTCGTCGTCTTTTACAGCTGTTTAAGATCAGATGCAAGTTGCAATAAATTGTTCGGTTAGTACAAGTTTTCTCGAGTCCTAACAGAATTTCGGCAACTGGATCTTGCACAAGAACTTTAACCCTTTGTTTAATAAAGTTTTGCCTGCAATTATCTAAATCGCGCCCACCATCCCTTTCTTTTTTCATTAGCGTGATCCCACTCCTGGAGATTCGGTGGGAAGGGACCCCTGTCGGAACAGCTTATTGATCACAACAGTCAGAATCGGCAAAGATGTGCGACAGCTTCAAGTGCAATTGATAGGGTAGACCATAAAGACCCGGAGACTTGCTAGTGCCGACCAACATCAATAACAAGTAGACTTCGCCCTCTGTCATCTCATCCTCGCAGCTAACCGTTTCAATCTCATTTTAACAAATATATTTACCAGAATTACACAAAATTATTAATTGGACACTATAATAACATCTGCGTACACCCCCCCCCCACACACACATGTATATGCATATATATATATATATATATATATATATATATATATATATATATATGTATAATGTATGTGGAGCAAACTTTCTTTTAAACATGTGTCCTTGAATGTGACAGACAGTCCTTGAAAGTTTTTATAGCTTTACAGGTTTTCTTTTATGTGGACGGATATATATATAGATATATAGCAGTCATCCACATACAAGCCTGTTTCGCTGTATCACAGCTGATCAATGTGGATTGACACATCCACTTGCTTCTGGCCGGGATTGAAACTCGATTGATTTGATGTCAGTCGGAGTTATATATATATATATATATATATATATATATATATATATATATATATAATGTGTGTGTGTGTGTGTGTGTGTGTGTGTCTGTGTGTGTGTCTATGCGTGAGTGTGTGTGTGTGCTTGATTGAATGACTGTTAAAGCCAGAAAGAAATCTATTTCCGAATAGGCACCAGTTTTTGCTTCGTGTGGAACGAAAATGTGCAAGTAAAAGTAATTACATTTGATTGGTTGTCTAAACGGTCTACCGTTCCAACATTCATAAACTAAAGACTCAGCCAAAAGCTCTTTACTCACAAGCCCCTCAATTATTTATAGATAAAATTCCCTTTGCGATATCGTAGCTGGATGTGAACATATATGTGAATAAATATTAGTGGCATCCTAAAAACTTACCAGTTGCAATTTGCGTGTGCAATATCACACTTTCGGATAACATACGCATATTTTATATATGCAACAGCCACATATATTCTGTGGGAGACTTGAAAAAGTAAGCTGCCTATCCATTTCCACGTAATCGGCAATAAATACAGCGAACGCAATAACTCCACTGGATAGACCAAATATTTACCTATAAATCACCGTTTTCTTACATAGCACCATTGGCTATGCATTATTGTCAACAATGAACAAGTTTTCTTCATCTCGCTTGTTGAGAAATGTTGTATACCTGGTCAAAACATGGTTTATCATACACGTCACTGTCGCTGTTGTTGAAACGCATTAACCACCATCCAGTGCTTACATTCACTGTTTGGTCTCTGTAAATATTAACAAACATCGATGATGTTTTTTTTTCTTTTGGATGCTCTCTTAGCTTAGTAAATGTCTTTCATGTTTGTTTTTTTCAAAAGAAATGCGTAATTAATGGATTTTAATTCATTTTGGCTTTTAATTCTTCTTCTTCTCTTTATGTGACGTACCCTTTCAAAACGCAAGCGATAATGGCTTTTCACGTTTCTTTATTCCTTATGAATCTTAGCACGTTTTCTCCTGTTATCTCACTCTACCCTCCAACCGCTCAGTCCTGTCAAGGATGTTACCCGCTGCTTTCCCCTGTCTCTTTTTGTTTCTCTATCTGACCTGAGAGTATCAGCTTCCTCAAGTCCACCTTTCTCGTTACATGTCTCAGGAACTTTAGCTGTTTTTCCTGATGTTCAGTATGAATTTCCTTTTCGTTTCTATCATTTCCAAAAGCTCATCATTGCTCACATACTCGGTCCATGATATCCGCAGCATCCTTCTGTAGAACCACATTTCTGTTGCTCCAAGTCTTTCCTTCATCTATGTTGAGATTGTTAATCAATTACTGCCATATTGATGAACAGACATCGCGAAACAATACAGTACTCTCTTCTTTGTTTCTTGCGAGATTTTCCTGTCTCTGAATACTCTACTCAACTTCTCGAATGTATCTTTTGCCATGCCAGTTCGCCTTCAGATCCCATTATCACACTTTCCGTCTTCTGATAGAATACTTCCCAGGAATTTAATTTTTTTATCTGCTTGATTTTAGTAGTTGGCATTTGGGCTCCTTTTGTTGATGAGGACCATGTGTTCGATTTTCTTGTAGTTTATTTGTAGTCCTTTTTTTTTTTTTAACTTTCTTTAACTACCTTGAGTTTGAGATCATTCCCGCTGCACTAGGCTTCTTCAGTCTCCCAAGTTTCACACATAGTTTGACCCGGACATGGTCGATTCCACAGTATGCACTTGGATTAGTTTTTCATTGAACAAACTGCGTTCCTGAATCTCCTGTTTATGGTTATGTAATCGATTTTGTTCTACGTGTCGACTCCTGGGCTTCTCCATGTTTATAAGCATCTTGGGTGTTCTTGAAACCAGGTGTTGGTTATTACCTATTCGTTTGTTATTGCATCATTGGTCCTATTTTCTCTTCGGTCATTACCGTTGGCATGGCGAAAGAGGCATTCCTGAGGTTGAGAAACATTAAGAAACAGGACTATTTCACTAGAAACAAAGAGGAGAGTATTGGATTGCTATGTGATGTCGGTTTTTCAATATGGCAGTGGACGTTGGACAATATCTTTGAAGATGAGGGAAAACTTGAAGCAGTTGAAGTGTGGTTCTACAGAAGGATGCTGCGGATATTGTGGACTGAGCATGTGAGCAATGACGAGATGTTGGAAAGAATGGAAATGAAATGGAAATTAATATTGAGCATCAGGAAGAGACAACTGAAGTTCCTGGGACATGCAATGAGGAAGGAGGGCTTGGAGAACCTGTTTCTAACAGGCCAGATAGAGGGAAAAAGAGACAGAAGAAAGCAGCGGATAATATATTTGAAGGACCTGATCAGGTGGATGACGGAACGAGGTTTGCATGGTGCAACAGGAGAAAGCGTGCTAAGAGCCATCAGGGACAGGGAGATGTGGAAAGCCATGATCGCCTACGTCCTGAAAGGACATGGCACATAAAAGAAGAACCCGAATTTACTAGTTGCCTCTCCTCCCATTTCCTGACCTACCTTGGTATTCAAGTCTCCCATCCTTGGCTTTTACACTGATCCTTGGCATTGTCCAGTAAAGGGTAGAAAGATTCTATTTCTTCCTCAGTGCTTTACTTTGTTGGCGCATAGACTACTATAATCGCTATGTTGAAGGGTCACCGTTTTATTTTGACCAAGAGGACTCTGTAGCAGTGACTTGCCTCGGCGACCCAAACGGGCCAGATTTAGGTGTATGTTTTGTAAGGGAGTGTGGCGGCGGCGAATTGGCAAGCCTTGGTCAGATGGAGAATCGGACAGCTCTTCGTGGTAAACAGAATTGGTGTCGCTCGTAGCCGTTTATATTTACTGTGCTGAGCGCTCATTGACTGAGTGGTAGCCAGGTCGAGTGCACAAAACGTGTTATTGAGGGAGGTCGTTGTTATTCGTGCTGTCGTTCGCGTAAGAATAGCGTTTCGGATATCAAGACAAGACGTATGAATTTGGTGTGCCTGTTTAGAATACTTTTCTGTGGTTGTTTGTTACCAACACAATTTTTTTCCTTCTTTTTGGATAACTGTTAGTATCCTAGAAAGCATTTCTTCAATTTTAAGTACAGGTGTTTAAATGTAGGGTCAATAGACACCTCCTGTCACACTAACTCCCAACTATTCTCAGAACACTCTCATCTACCCAACCCTCATTCTCAGTATCCTTACCCGCCTCTGACATTTCCTATATTTAATCATCCTTTCTCAACTCTACGTAGCCCCCTGCGCAGTAGTGGCAGTGACATGCCTTGCTCGGGGTGAAACGCTTCTAAAAAAAAAAGTATTAAACCGACTCATTTTCATTCTTTTTACCACCTGCATATATGATCCTGTGGTTGTCGCTGATAAAATCTTCATTGTTTAGCCACCTGATTTCGCATCTTCCCAGAATATTAGTCTTCAATCTGCTCATCTCCTGCTTGACATTCTCCAGGTAGCCACAGCTTTTCAGAGTACTGACGTTCCATCTCCCTAGAATAATTTTTTGTTTGATTCCACACAGTCACAGGGTAACTGTCCAGCGACACCTGTTGCTTATGTCGTTTCTTTCCGGGCCAGGGACAAAATTCGAAGAATTGTTCTCCTACTCTGTTGGTGCTAACAATCGAAGGATGACAGTCAGGTGACACTTGTTGCTCATGTCGGTCCTTACCAGGAGAGGAGTTACTTCCTTTAGACTTAACCCCCTTCAAACCATTGAGCTTCATATATCGATTTTTCAAGGCCATGATTATTATTGGGAATGATAGTGGAGAGGTTTTTTGTTGTATTCTCCAATGTGATTTATCGAGACACCACATCTAATTAGCTGGTTGATTCCTTCAGAGTTTCCAGCCCTGTTTTGTAGGTCTTGTTTTTCATCCACAACGGGTTGCTAACATTCTAATTCACTGGCAAGTCCGTAAAATGGATTAGCCGGTTAAGTCGCCGGCATTTGAACATAAACAAAATTGTATACATACTTGTGTCTTCTGTACATATACACATATTATAAATAGAGAAAGAGAGAGAGAGCGAGATTGAGGGGGTATTGCAGACAGAAATTGAGGTGGGGGTTAGTTTATCACAGATTTTACTGGTGCTAGAATCATCGTTAGAACTTCAAAGAAAACATAAAGTTTTCTTCTATTGGTGTTAAAATGTTGCCCCTGTATAATAGACGGAGCGAATGAGAAAGAGAAAGAAATGCATAAAATATTTCATTTTCCAAAAAAAAAAAAAATTGCTTAAAATAAAGTGTTCATACCAAAAAACAGTTTCAAAAATATTAGGTAACTTTACTCATTTTCAACTAGCAGTATAGCCCGGCGTTGCTCGGGTGTAATGAAAGCTTTAAAACTAATTCATGGTCCTGGAACTCAGACTCTTTGGACGTTGGCACGAAAGATTAAAAACCAATAGTTGTTTCCAGTTAAAGCGAAACCTTAGACTGAAAGAAAAATGAATAGATGTAAGTCAAATTTTGATTTCCTGGTATCGTTATCAAATAAGTTTTTTCGTCGTAAACTGAATTTTGAAGGCTAAATAAGTCCTCTGAGTAAATGTTATCATGGCTGAGACTAAGAAGTACAATTATGCCTACTTAGAGCCAAACCAGAAGCAAAAACTAAAATAAAAGGGCTGAAAAAAATATAGACATACAGGCAGATAAACAGACACACACACAAACATCTTGCCTTATATATATTATCAATTTTCTGCACTACTGTAAGAACTGCAACCTTGAAATTTCTGAATATCATTTCTTATGTCGTTGTCTGTGAGTGTATAAAATTTGATTAAAATCGGACCACTCCTTCTATAACCCAATTTTTTCGATTATCGATTTTTGATATTTATCTGGGGGTACCATGATACAAAACCTAGCTAAGAACACTCTCAGACGCTTATAGTACAACTCTGAAAATTTCCAAGAAAATCGGTTCAGCCGTTTCGGAGTCCATGTAACGGACACACACACAAACAGGCATCGGACACACACACAGACACACACACAGACAAAGTTCCATTTATAAATAAGTTCAGATAACTAACTTTTAAATTGAATTTTTTAAAATAAAAAAGTTTTCTTGAAACTTTTATTTCAATTTTAATTAAAATCTAAATGATTATATTTACTATTTCTAGTAAGCAAAATTCTAAAAAAAAAATGCTAAAAGTAAAACGTGTATTTCAAACGGATTGATAAGAATTTAAATTTTGAGATATTATTTGATCTTCTAATTTTTTGGCCATTTTTAAGTACTCGATACATTTGTAAACAAAATTTAATTCTCGGTTTTAAATATCTTGCAAAAATATACATCTGTGACAATATTTTTAAAAAATAAGCAAACCAAATGTAGTTTTTTTCCGCCTGAAACAATCCTGCACAAATATAAATCTGCCATCCGACCGTGCATTGAATACTTCTGCCATATCTGGTCGGGTGCTCCTACTATCCACCCAGGTGTTCTAGACAAAATTCAACGGATAATCTGTAATGTAATAAATCTCGACTTGGCAGCTCGGATACAGTCACTTTCTCACCGGCGCAATGTGGCTTCCCTGTGTCTTTTCTACAAATACTTTCACGTCTTCTCCTCCGATGAACTTAGCTCACTGGTGCCCCCCTAAATATACATTTACCCGAGCCACAAGATTAGCAACTAGGTTCCACCCATTTACTGTGAAACCAATAAATTGTAAACGCAAATTTTACTCCAGTAGCTTCTTTTCTTGCACTTCCCGCCTTTGAAATTCCCTTCAATTTACTTGCTTTCCCGACAGCTATAATCTCTAAGAATTTCAATGTAAAGTCAATAGTCATCTCCTATCTCACTAACCTGCATCCTCTCTCTCTCTCTCTCTCATGATCCTTTCTCCGTCCACTCCACTCTCATCAGTATTCTCATCTTTCTCTAACTTCCTGACACCCCCTATAACCTGTCACTCTTTCTTATAACTTTTCTCCTATGTAGACCCCTGCAAAACAGTGGCAACAAAATGCCTTGTTTGGGGCGATATGATTATAAAAAAGTATTTATAAAAAAAAGTGATGGAGTAATTTTTAGTCATGCAATTTTATTTATTCAAAGGTTATATTATTAATACACTTGTATTTGAAATACATACACCGTTTTATTTTAAACAGTGTATATAATATCTATCGACTTATGTATCTGAAATATTTTAAAGAGAATGTGCTTTTCAGAAGACAACCAGCATTTGATCTTTTCCTCTTTAGTACAGAGAGCGTCACCGTTCTTTTGTAAGAGCACGTTTCCTTTATTAAAGTTTTTTTTTTCTCCAAATGCACAGTAGGATTTTTCATGATATTTTTTGATATTCTGTAATATATATACTTATACATACGTATCTGTCTATCTAAGTAGATATTAATACTTATATCTATAGCATTTCGTCATATAATCTTGCAGTAAAGTAGAATATATATCTATCTATCTATCTATCTATCTATCTATCTATCTATCTATCTATCTATTACAGATTGTCCAATATCTATCTATCTATCTATCTATCTATCTATCTATCTATCTATCTATTACAGATTGTTCAATATCTATCTATCTATCTATCTATCTATCTATCTATCTATCTATCTATCTATCTATCTATTACAGACTGTCCATTATCTATCTATCTATCTATCTATCTATCTATCTATCTATCTATCTATCTATCTATCTATTACAGATTGTTCAATATCTATCTATCTATCTATCTATCTATCTATCTATCTATCTATCTATCTATCTATCTATCTATTACAGACTGTTAATTATCATCTATCTATCTATCTATCTATCTATCTATCTATCTATCTATCTATCTATCTATCTATTACAGACTGTCCATTATCTATCTATCTATCTATCTATCTATCTATCTATCTATCTATCTATCTATCTATCTATTACAGATTGAATTTCAATATCTATCTATCTATCTATCTATCTATCTATCTATCTATCTATCTATCTATCTATCTATTACAGATTGTTCAATATCTATCTATCTATCTATCTATCTATCTATCTATCTATCTATACTTAATTACAGATTATTCATATCTATCTATCTATCTATCTATCTATCTATCTATCTATCTATCTATCTATTACAGATTGTTCAATATCTATCTATCTATCTATCTATCTATCTATCTATCTATCTATCTATCTACTTCAGGTCAGTATCTATCTACTTCAGGTCAGTATCTATCTATCTATCTATCTATCTATCTATCTATCTATCTATTCTATTCTAATTACAGATTGTCTATCTATCTATCTATCTATCTATCTATCTATCTATCTATCTATCTATCTATCTATCTGTCTATCTATTACAGATTGTTCAATATCTATCTATCTATCTATCTATCTATCTATCTATCTATCTATCTATCTATCTATCTATCTATCTATCTCGTTTTATATACCTATCCATTGTATGGTAAACATTTTTCGGGTGATTCATCTTTCAAAATCTATTCACAAGACCTTGTCTCATTCTTACGAAGAATTTCTAAGTAGAGCCGAGTTCTTTTATAATATTCATCCTGAACAAACAAATAAGCCCACATTATATATATATATAATAAAACTGTTGTAAAGATAAATGCTAGATTCTCAATGAGCTCCAATTTTTCCACTATATCCAACTTTGTCAGATGTGGATCTGTTTCAGTACACGTGACTCGTAAATAATATATCATTTCCACAGTCGCCATTGGCTGAATTGATACTCCACCGGTTCCAACAAAAATCTCCATTCCCACTGAGGCGTCTTTTTGGGTTTCGAGTTCTTAATATTCATCCAGTTGCACAATGATCAATAATCTTTTGCCGTTGGCGACGAATACAGTGTATATATTTTTCTCAAAATAATAGAACTAAGAATTCGCGACACAGAACACGATTTTTTTCATAACCATGTGAATACTCAAAATTTCCCGAAATTAACATATAACTTACCAAGTTTTATGTTAGAGTATATCATGATTTTGAAACTTAGGTGAATTTCACGTTGTTGTTTATTTGGCTAACTCTATCAAACAATCAGTCTAATGAACCATATAACAAGATTTGTTATCTGAATTCTCATAACTAGAGGGCGGAAATAGGGCAACAACAGTATTCGCTAAAACATTGAAATTAGGAGTGCAATATATATATATATATATATATATATATACTAGCGGTGTAACCCGGATTTGCTCGAGTGTAATGAAAGCTTTAAAACTAATCCATGGTCCTGGAGCTCAGACTGAGCCTAAAGAATATTTGTGTGACGTTTGGTAAGAATCGGATAAAAATTTTGGATTTGTATAAAGGACATACAGACAGATAAACAGATACACACACACAAACATCTTGCCTTTTATATATATATATATATATATATATATATATATATATATATATATATATTATCGGTTTTCTGCACTATTGTAAGAACTGCAAACTTGAAACTTCTGAATATGGTTTCTTATGTCTTTGTCTATGAGTGTATCACATTTAATTAATATCGGACCACTCCTTCTATAACCCGATTTTTTCGATTATCGATTTTCGATATTTATTTTGGGTACCTCGACATAAAACGTAGCTAAGAACACTTGCAAACGCTTATATTACAACTGTGTAAATTTTCAAGAAAATCGGTTCAGCCGTTTCGGAGTCTATAGGTAACACACACACAGATAGACACACACACATACACACACAGAACAAAGTTCCATTTATAAATAAGTTGAGAGACAGCGTGTATCAAAAATACTTTTACAAACTTTGAGGGCAAGTTACACACACCAAAACAAAGACAAAAATCCATATAAATATACGTCCACAAATCCTTAGTTTTTTGTGATATTTAGTTTAAAGAAAAAAATAAAATAGACGGCGCTGTTTTCCCATGTAGACTAGGTTGAATTTTTCATTTGTATACATTCCTGGCGAGCCTATCTTCAATGTTTTACGTGTGTAGAACCTGTACCTGCGGAGTCTATAGAGATTTCCTTTTTTATATTATCGTTCTCAGTGACCGACAAAGAAGAATATTTTTTCCGTGGTAGGTTGACATTTCTGCTGTAGACTGGTTACCAACCAAGGATAAAGGATCCAGTCAGTCCTGCTATTTAAACCACTGCTAGAGGAAGAAAAAATGTCATCGTAATTTTTCTCAGTGGATGTAACAAACTTCAATCCGATATCCATTACGTCATAACGCATTATTGCCTTCAAAAAAGAATAATTTGTTACTGAAGATACTAGCAAATAGAAGAATGTTAATTATTAACGGAAATTACACCAAAAAATAGATGTACGCTGTGGTGCAGTGGATATCGGCTCGGAACAAGAATTCTTGGGGGCAGAGTTCGAATTCCAGTTGAATTCCTTGCATTCAATTACGCGGAAATACTCTTGGGAAAGGTATTAATCTGCCTCTTCTCTCCAGTTATGGGTTAAATAACAGGACAGATTGGATTCTAGTCTTGAATGGCTGCCAGTCTACCTTAGAAAGTAATGACAACCTACTGCGAGATAATCTGTCCAGTCAGTCATGTGTCCTTCGAGACATGATCATCAAAGAGTGTATGGTACTTAAGTGACTGATTCCAAAAGGAAAAATTATCACATATGTAAATGTAGTAACATATATCTAGCAATAATTAAAAAAACAAACAATTAAATGACCGAAAACATTTTCTTGTGAGTGTATAAAGATAAAAAAACACCTTTTTGTCGATAAAATGTAGCCAATCTACATTCCGCCCTTTGCAGTCCCAGCTTGTCACACTACCTCCCTTATTTTTTATTGTCATCTAATAATTTTCTCAAAATTATATTTGAAGACCCTATTCAAAGTCTTCCATTGCTAAATTTCTACTCCTGGCTAAAATTATACTATTCATGGTGAAATTTTCTCTTTGGGGAGCCAAATGCTTCCGGTTTTATAAAATTAGAAGTATTAATTAAATAATATAGAAATATTAGTCTCTTTGACTTTTACACGAAGGGAAACCGAATAAGAGATTATCAATGATATTTCAGAATCATGTACACGTTTGTGTTTCAACGGCGAGTGAATGTTGGCCTAATTACAACGCCAAACAAGTACTTTGAATTTTGTACCCAAAGGCATTTCACCTACATTTTAGTTTTCTGCCTTTTATGATTCAATGTTTTCAAAATCTGGATCGGAAAATCTAGAATGAACTGTGCTATTAACTAATTCTTAATGGAGTTTAAATAACATAAAAAACAAAAGCAAACAAAAAAAAACAAAAAAAAAACAGAAAGCAATAAAACAAAATAAAACTTGTTTTAGTAATGTTTTTCCGCGTCTTTTCCCTCTTCATTAGCTGTTTACTAAAAATCGTCTCGGAATAGAGGCACAAATTCTTCCCGGAGGTGCAGATTTTCAAACTGTAAGCGAACAGGATTTGTATAACTAATGAGATTCTTTCAAAGATATAAAGTGAAAACATAGTGCAGTCATTTTTAGAAAAAAACAAAAACAAAAACAAACTTTGCTTTGGAAAATCTTATAAAAAAAACGGATTGGTTAAGTTCGGCGTAACAGTTGAATTCAAATAATTGTAAAATGGTGGCTGGTCTCTCGTATCTAAATATACTTGTCTACTCAAGCGACTAGCTAATCTCGGTTACAGATGCCTGTTCAGGCATGCAGGGAACTTAAACGAAAGTAAAGCTGTGTAGTGAGTTCGATCCTCACTGTGCCCCATACGAAGTTTGACGTCAAATAAACCAGCAAGTGTTGACATATCGTAAAATTAGCTAATCTAAAACAAACGAAATCTAATGGGAAAATAAAATTATAAATAAGGTTAAAGTAAATACAAGTCAGAAATTAATAATGACAGAAAATTACTTTATCGAATATGAATTCCCTTTTGGCGTGTGATAAAGATTAGTGAAGTTTTCTTTGACTGCCTATTATCGCTGAATAATGAGTTTGAAGGATGTGACTTGTGGTGCAGTGGATATCAGCTCGGAACGAGAAATCGGGGAGCCGAGTTCGAATTCAAGTTGTATTTCTTGCATTCACTTACGCGCAAATACACTCGGGAAAGGCATTAATCTGTCTCTTCCCTCCAGTTATGGGTTAAATAACAATATAGATTGGGTTCTGTAGCCTTGGCTGGCAACCAGGCTACCGCGGAAAATAATGGCAACCTACTGCAGGACAATTTTCTGCCCAGTCATTCATGTTTCTTTCGAGACATGATCGCCCAAGCTTGTTTCACGTATGACATTTAACTGACTGAATGTGTTTGATACTTACTGAATGCCGCATACTTAGTGCATTAAAGATAGTATAGATCCAAGTTCGTCGTAGGAGTTGGTTTTTATTTAAATGTATGAGAGACAAATGGAAATCAGCATTAACAATCACATTCGACATCATTTACTCTGTTTTGGTGTAGCAAATAGTAAATCTGGTCGGTTTGGTGGGGTAAAATTAACAGCTGATCTCAAGAATGACCTACAATCCATTGTTAACTGGGGCAAGGAGTAACTTGTTAATTTGAATGCCTCGAAACGAAAATGTTTTCATTTAATCGTCAGAGAGAAAGTGGCTCATTGCACCTTCTCGGACTAATAGTAACATGAAATATGAAGATTTTATTGAATTAATTGTGATCTATGGATGTGCATTGCGCTGCAGTAGATATCAGCTCGAAACGCGAACTTAGAAAGCCGAGTTCGAATTCCAGTTGAATTTGTTGCTTATGTTGCATTACCCTTGGCAAAAGGTATCTCTTCTCCCTCCAGCTACGGGTTAAATAGCAGGACAGATTGGGTTCTATAGCTTTGTTGGTAACCACTTTATCTGACCCGGAAAATAAAGGGATTTGCATAGGGTCAAAACGACTACCTTTAAAAAAATGAACAAGTTACAGAAGCCTCGGCGACCTCTCGTTTATAGCGAGGGGTTCCAACTGTCCTATTCTCTACTGGGTGCGATGGAAGTTAGAAAAACAAATTGCTATGTCTGCAGTTAGAAAAGTTGTTTCACTGCATTGTGCTAGACAATAATTCACGCCAGATTCTATTTTACATATCTATAGGTCTATTATTCGTCCTTGATTTGAATATTGCTGCCGCATATGGTCTGGCGCTTCGGCTATAATAGTCAAGATAATCTAAATAAGCATCTGCAATGGTATTGATCTTGACCTGGCATATCGGCTTCACACATTTTACTACCACCGTAATGTAGTTTTCCTGTGGCTTTTCCTTAAATAATTTCATGGCAATTGTTCTGGCGAATTTTCCTCTATGGTGCCTCTTTTTTTTTAATCTTTTCACCCCAAGCAAGGCAGAACTGCCACTAATGCGCAAGGGGTAACGTAAGAGGTGAGTGGTTAGAAAAAGGAACACGTTACAAGGATGAGAAAAGGATGAGAATACAGGTGTGAAAAGAGGCTGTATGAGAGTAGAGTAGAAAGGAGGAAGAATATGAACAAGTTTTGTCAGGGAAAGGATGTGAGTCAAGAAGATAAGATATGGCAATATATATATATATAATTCCCTTCTGTCTGCTCATTAGGACCGTAGCGAGGTAGAGTCGACTTTTACTACCAGTTATTAAAGCCCTTTCTTAGTGTTCGCTTTTTAACAGTGACTTATTCTATTTTTGGCAATAATTATCTCAACGTACAGTGAAACCTTACCAAGTACCAAGGATACTTTATATATATAGTCACCCGCAAACAGATCTGTTTCGCTGTATCACAGCTCATCAGTACGGTTAGACTCCGATTGCTTTTAACCTAGGATTGAAACCCGATCGAATTGGCGTCAGTCGGCAATTCTACCTCTGGGCTATGGGCGTTCGGTAGAAGCAGGCAGACTTTTTAGCGTGTATATTGTCATTATACCCGCCCAATAGCCAGAGTGCTCTAATCCATTACTGAATGAGCCATATATATATATGTGTGTATGTGTGTGTTTGTGTGCGTGTGTGTGTGTGTATGTTTGTGTGTCAGATTAAATAAATTGGAAACATTAAATCTGCTTATTTTTAATCCGTAAAAATAAATAAGTACATCTTACGGAACAGCAAAAGTTACAGTGCATTTCTTACATCTTTCAATTATAAAACGTGAAAAAATTACCCCTGATTTTATTAAAAATAAGCAGAAATAATGATTGCAATTTATTTAATGTGACATACCTACAAGACAATTTGCTGTATAAATACACACACACACACACACATTATATATATATTCTGGCACGCTCAGATGCTAAGATCATTTTTTTATGTCTTACTGTAAGATACTTAATTGTAGGTACATGAATATTTACTTTGCCGTCATTTTTGACGGCATATCGATATAAATATTTTGCAGTCATTTTAGACGGCACAGACATTTTCATATATATATATATATATATATATATATATATATATATATATGGTTATGTCTTGAAGGCTGTCACAATGCGTTGAGTAAAATAAAGGAAGGTAAAGTTTTTGGGTATTACCTATTTATTAAACATTAATATTTCGAGATCAAAATCTCATCTTCAGAATGCCAGAGAATTTCTTTATTTTACTCAACGCATTGTGACAGCATTCAAGACATAACCATATACCTATTTTACACAATGCTTCCAACAAACTACAAAACTTTACTAAATATATATATATATTACGATTGGTCTATATGTAGTGGAGTGTACTTGGTATCGGTCGGTGTTTATAGATCTTGAGTGTCCTGATATTTGATAATTTGTTCAGATTTTGGATACTAGGTCAGACTAAGAACTTTTTAACACCCCTTCGGATACGTAAATCGACTGTGCTGCATATTCGATGGCAATTTTTCCCAATCTTATTGTTGCATTTAATCATGGCGTTCCCGATCGATACACTATACGCGCTACAATGTGAGGAGCGTGACCTTGGAACAAAGAAATCGCTCACCAAAAGACATGAATTCTCATTGTATACTAATAAATAAGTAAATATAAAGAACATATAGGTGCAAAAAAAAAAAGTCGATTTACGTCATTTTCGAAAAGGACATAATAACAGAACACCGAACCACCTCCAAGAAGAAATGCTGTAGACATATTAATAATAGAACTTTCGAATACTAGTGATATCTCGGTTCAGTGGTAGGGTTAGAAAAACACTAACACCGACTTCTGTCCTCATGGGTCCCAGAGATCATGTTTTATTGGGAGATGAATTGAAAATAGGGTGAACTGAATGTGTTTCTCTTATTTTAGCAGTGAGAAGGATGCTAAGAATTATTTTTTTTTAATAATCGTGTCGGCCCAAGCAAAGCATTTTACTGCCACTGTTGTGCAGCGGTTTACATAGAAGGAATGTTATGCGGAGTGTTAGGTTGCAGGGGGTGTCAGGAAGAGAGTAGGAGAGGGAAGAGATTACTGATGAGAGTTGGGCGGACGAGGGGGAATGTTATGAGGAGTGAGAAGTTGCAGGGGGTGTTAGGAAGAGAGTAGGAGAGGGAAGAGATTACTGAAGAGAGTTGGGCGGATGAGGAGGAATGTCATGAGGAGTGAGAGGTTGCAGGGGTGTCAGGAAGAGAGTAGAAGAGGGAAGAGATTACTGATGAGAGTGGGGTGGACGGGGAGGAATGTTATGAGGAGTGGGAGGTTGCAGGAGTGTCAGGAAGAGAGTAGGAGAGGGAAGAGAGTACTGATGAGAGTGGGGTGGATGTAGAAAAGTATGAGAGAGAGAGGATGTAAGTTAGTGAGACAGAAGATGACTATTGAATTTACATTTAAATACTTAAAGATTGTAACTGTCAGGAAAGCAAGTATGCTGAAGAGAATTCCACAGGCGGGAAGTGCGAGAAAAGAAGCTGGTAGAGTAGAATCTGCGTTTACAATTTATACCACTGGACATATGATTAAAGAAAATGGTCTTTGAACGGGATTAGAAAATTATCCTTTGTCTTTTGCTTAGAATTGGGTTTCCGATTTCACGTGTGCTAAAGCAATAGATAATTATTTTTAAATGTATGTGCGTAGAATATTCTGGATGGTAACGTGTATAATATTCTACATGTAAACTTTATCTTCCAAAATATTTCCCGAACATACAACATACATTCAAAAATTATCTAACATTGTCTTAACACACGTAACACAAAGCTGATCAATAAGAATCAAACCCAAATCACAATACACCAGCATACTGTTTCATTTTTCTCTTGGTCTCTGAAGAAGCTTGAATAAAATTGAAACATGTTAGATTGAGATAGGATTCCTATTTGTACTTTCTTCATAATGTTCTCATCATGTCGGATTCCGATCCATTTATTCAACTCATATATATATATATATATATATATATATATATATATATATATATATGAGTTGAATATATCGTATATATATATATATATATATATATATATATATATACACGAATTATATATATATAATTCGTATATATATATATATATGCTTCCTTCTACCGAGCCCCTTTAGTCCAAAGGTAGAATCGCCGACTGATGCCACTTCAGTCGGGTTTCAAACCTGGGTTAAAAGCAATCGGAGTCTCACCGTACTGATGAGCTGTAATACAGTGAAACATATCTGCGGATTACTCAATAATTATATATATATATATATATATATACGACTTCTGCGATTTACGCGTTACTCCTTAGTAAAGAATTGAGTCCCTCGATGAATGGCGTGTGTATACACCACATATATATAACACGTTAAAATTTCACCTCTCTCATTCCATGCGCCTTTGGCTTGGAGAGTAGAGAATCCAACTGACATCAAATCGGTCAAGTTTCGATTCCGGCTGGAAGCAAGTAGATGTCTAACCACACTGATGAGCTGCGATAAATCGAAACAGACGTGTATGTCGATGACACACACACACGCACGCACGCACGCACACACACACACACACACACACACATATATATATATATATATGGAAAATGCGTCTCTTTCTCTCTCTCTCTCTCTCTCTCTCTCTATATATATATATATATATATATATATATACATGCCTGCTTCGAAACTCGACCGATATAGCAGTGGATGATAATAAACAATCGCGTCTGAAGATGAGAAACAATAAAAAATGTGGATTGTCTTAGGAAAGGTCAAGCTGGAAAGAATCGTGGAGATATTTGTTCTGGGTTGCACCAGTAAGAGAAAATGGCCATCATAACATTAAAAAGCAAAGGTGAACTTAATCAAGTGATGTTCTTAAAAAGAAAATCTTGGGTACATCCGAACTCGCATAAGTTTTTGTTTTTCCTCACTCTCCTCCCACACTTTGGAAAAAATCGAGTTCCGTTTCCGCCTCCAAAGATTTTTTTAAATTTCTTTCCACCACTACTACTTTCACTCTTCCGGTGTTGGTGTATATTGGCAGTAATTAATTTTAATTTTCTCAACTCGTTTCTGACGATACCTAAAGTTGAAACCTGGGTGGCTTGGCGTTGATTCCTCATTTAGTGAGTATTATATATATATATATATATATATATATATATATATATATATATATACACTTTATTATGCTTTACATAGTCTACTTGTTAATGCATACTTGGTTGGATTAGGAAATTTTTGTAGCCTAGCATATGCGCTGATTCCTGAAGCTTTCGTAGTTTCCAGTGACATACTCTATCTATTACTTCAACTTCATCCCATAGGGGGCGGTATTTCCCTTTCTCCCCCATTATGTGGTCAGCGACGGCTGAATTTTCTCTCTCCCCTCGGCCTTGCAATGTACTTGTAGCCTTACCTTAAGTGGGTGGCCTGTTTCTCCTTTATATTTCTTTCCACAGCTACATGTAAAGGCATACTTAGTCATGCCCTCCTTTGTTGGGGGTTTACTCGGGTCTTTCAAATTTATTATGATCGTTCAAAATGGCCTGCAATTAATTTTATCAGCTCATTGTTGTTATTTGTTTAGTACTATGATTGAAAGTGTGTTTATAATTCCATTGTGATTCTTATGGTGTTTAATAGATTCCGCTCTAAGTAATTCTTTTAAAGCTACCTGCGTAGTAATATAGTTGTCCCGTTTCAATAGACGTATTTGATGGTGTAAAGTTTCACTTTGCATTTGTTTAAAAATTAAATTATGTTTCCGTGCGACATTAAGATTTATATAAATTTAAAAAAAGATATTCATCATCAAAGCTTAGATCAAGGACCAGCATAATAAAAAAATGTCTAAATGTTGGACAATTTTTGTCTATATATTCACCAGAAATTAGAACGGCTTATGATTTGATATATCAGACATTGTCTGTTATCTGTGAATACACTATATATATATATATATATATATATATATATATATATATATATATATATATAGAACTTTGTGTGTGTGTGTCCGTTACCTATAGACTCCGAAATAGTTGAACCGATTTTCATCAAAATGTACACAGTTGTACTATAAGCGTCTGCGAGTGTTCTTAGCTAGGTTTTGTGTCGAGGTACGCCCGATAAATATCGAAAATCGATAATCGAAAAAATCGGGTTATAGAAGGAGTGGCCCGATTTTAATCAAATTTGATTCATTCATAGACAAAAACATAAGAAACAATATTCAGAAGTTTCAAGCTTGCAGTTCTTGCAATAGTGCAGAAAATCGATAATATATATATATATATATATATATATAAGGCAAGATGTTTGTGTGTGTGTCTGTTTATCTGCCTGTATGTCTGTATTTTTCAGCCCTTTTATTTTAGTTTTTGTTTCGGGTTTGGCTCTCAGTAGGTATAATTGTAGTTCTTAGTCTCAGCCATGATACCATTTACTCAGAAGACATATTTAGCCTTCAAAATTCAGTTTACGACGAAAAAACTTATTTGATATCGATACCAGGAAATCAAAATTTGACTTACATCCATTCATTTTTCTTTCAGTCTACGGTTTCGCTTTAACTGGAAACAAATATTGCTTTTTAGTTTTTCGTGCCAACGTCCAAAGAGTCAGAGCTCCAGGATCATGGATTAGTTTTAAAGCTTTCATTACACCCGAGCAACGCCGGGCTATACTGCTAATATATATATATATATATGACAAGAGCAAAACTGTATTTTACGCACCTACACGTTTCGTCCTGTGATTAGACCCGAGCAACGCCGGGCTATACTGCTAATATATATATATATATATGACAAGAGCAAAACTGTATTTTACGCACCTACACGTTTCGTCCTGTGATTAGACCCGAGCAACGCCGGGCTATAGTGCTAATATATATATATATATATATGACAAGAGCAAAACTGTATTTTACGCACCTACACGTTTCGTCCTGTGATGGACTTTATCAAGGCAAAAAAACAAAAGAGCTTTATTCCAAATTATGCATCTATAAACAAACAGTGTTGGCAATTTTAAAAAACGCTCACAAATCATTCAAAAAGATTAACAGAAAAATTTTAGTTTTAGAATTTCTTCATGTGTAGTCCAATGTCACGAGATGTTAAAATGAAGGGAATTTAACCGTTTTGTTTTTTTATGATGTATGTTAGTCTGTTTGAGTATCGTTTCCATAAGAAAAGGTGAGATTGCTAAAAACCGGGGCGTAAATTGATATTTTGATAGTACTGGATGGCGGCGCTCTCGAGAATTTTCTTTCTGAATAAATTGCTTATTATTTTTATTAATGTGGCATTTTTAACATCGAAATTGTGGTCGAATTAATTTCTTTGAATCACTAATGGATTCGCTAGATGATTATTAGTGTTGTCTCTTCTTTGTTCATATATAAGTTTTTTGTTTAGATTTCTACTTGTTTCTCCGATGTACATTGAGGAATAATTTTGGCAATTTATTTTGAATATAACTGCTTGTTCATTATTATGATTTCGGTTTTTTTTTATAGATCTGACAATGTACATACTCGTTTTCCTTTTGTCTTCTTTTTATTTAAACATCCTGTCCTTAATCATAGATCATAACTGAGTATACTTTTGCACACACACACACACACACACACACACACACACACACACACACACACACACACACACACACAAATATGATTACACGACCGGCCATAATTATTAAGCCAACCCAGTGTTTTAAAAAATGATGCATTTCATACTATTTTTTAGTATTTATTGCCAAGTGAGTAATTGTAAATGAAAATAGAATGGTTCTTTTGTTAATATTGCACAATAACATATGTATCAAATGAATTTATAAATATTTAATAATTATCTATATTTCAGTTTCATCAATGAAATGAATGAAGAAAATTTAGAGTGAATCGGATGAGTTCCTTTTTGCTTCCGTGTAAAATTTTGCAGAGAATAATGAAAAAAAACATTCTATTTTCATTTAGAAATAAATACTAAAAATAGTATGAAATACATCATTTCTTTAAAAAAAACTGGAGGTGGCCTAATGATTATGGCCTGTAGTGTATATATTATTATTATTATTGTCTATTTTGACAGCAATCCTTCCTTTATACAAATTTCATTAAAATATTGAGTAGGTACTGCGGTTAAATTTTTTCTTTAATTTTTCATGTTATAATTGTCGTCTTTTCTGAACGTTAATTATATAGAAATCGACCGAATATTCTGTATTTCCGACCGTTTCTGGCTATACTTTTATCATGGATAATTGTAATTTTACTTTTAACTGGATATATGAATGGTTTTATGTATGTACAGTTTTAGGAATTTTTTATTTTTCAAACACAGTCAGTACATTCTGACAGTCTTCATAGTTGATATTAATAAGTGCTGTTTTTTTCTTTTTTAATAATAATGCTTCAATTATTTTTAGCCTTTTTTACATGTGGATGCGGTTAGTATATTTGTATTATCAACGAGCATGTTGCTGATAGAGTTTGTTAAGTTTAATATAGGTATTTAAATGAGATCTAATTTAGCTATGGTCAGAGAGATGTAACATCAGTCTTTTTGCTAGGCATGGTGTATGATACCCAATACAATTATTTACGAATCTGGATTGATAAGGAACGCCTATCCTTAAGGGACATGTTAATTCTTAAATAATATAACACGCCTCCAATAAAACCATACAGATATAACATCATATCGTAAAATGGCGCCTACTATCACTCTAACAGAGATACGAAAACGACAAATATAAACCATAAATTAAAGTAGTCATATATAACCTCACATCTTAAAACGGCGGCCACTATTACTTTAACAAAGATGCGTAATCGCAAACTACTACTATCGGCCGACGCACACTTCTATAAGTCATAAACACACACACACACATACATGCGCAAACACACTTATAAACACACGCACATACACTCACTACAATCAATGGCAGCAGTAGCAGCGAAAGATGACTATTCGTTGAAAGGCACGGTTCACGGACGGACTTGAAATCAAGTTCCCTTATCATTCTGAAGATGCGACTTTGATCTCGAAGTAATAATGAATAATTAATAAGTAATACCCAACACGTTCTTTACTTTCCTTTATTTTACAACGCATTGTGATAGCCTTCAAAACTTACTCATATAAATAATATTAGTTTTCTGTAATTTAGATCCCGCAAGTAAGATAGATCGAAGGAGATAGATAGAGGAGATAGATAGATAGATAGATAGATAGATAGATAGATAGATAGATCAGAAAGAGACAGATAGATAGATCAGAAAGAAACAGATAGATAGATCAGAATGAGATAGATAGATAGATAGATAGATAGATAGAGAGATAGATAGATCAGAATGAGATAGATAGATAGATAGATAGATAGATAGATAGATAGATAGATATGATCAGAATGAGATAGATAGATAGATAGATAGATCAGAAAGAGACATATCGATAGATAGATCAGAATGCGATAGATAGATAGATAAGAAAGAGACAGATAGATAGATCAGAAAGAAACAGATAGATAGATCAGAATGAGATAGATAGATAGATAGATAGATAGATAGATAGATCAGAATGAGATAGATAGATAGATAGATAGATAGATAGATAGATCAGAATGAGATAGATAGATAGATAGATAGATACATAGATATGATCAGAATGAGATAGATAGATAGATAGATAGATAGATAGATAGATCAGAAAGAGACATATCGATAGATAGATCAGAATGCGATAGATAGATAGATAAGAAAGAGACAGATAGATAGATCAGAAAGAAACAGATAGATAGATCAGAATGAGATAGATAGATAGATAGATAGATAGATAGATAGATAGATAGATAGATCAGAATAGATAGAATAGATAGATAGATAGATAGATAGATAGATAGATAGATAGATAGACATGATCAGAATGAGATAGATAGATAGATAGATAGATAGATAGATGTTTGCAGTTTGAATTTTTTTATACTAGATACTTAATTTTCTTGTTTAAATATATATATTTATATTTCATGTATAAATTTAAACGATTGATAAAATTAGAAACTACACTATAATCAACAAGTGAACCAAAAACTCTTCAGGTCTCTTGAAACTGGTCCCCAAAATCCCTAGGTCTCTTGAGACTAATCCCATAACTTCCAACGTCTCTTGAGGCTGACTCCAAAACATCCTAGGTTTGAGACTAACCTCCAAACTCCGTGGTTCTCTTTAGACTAATCTCATAACACCCTAGGTGTCTTGAAACTGACCCCCAAACATTCTGGGTCTCTTTAGACTAATTTCATAACTTCCTAGTTGACGTGAGACTGATCACCAAACACCCTGGTTCTCTTTAGACCAATCCCATAACTCCCAAGGTCTCTAAACTCCCTGGGTCTTTTTAGGCTAATGCCATAATTCGCTAGGTCTCTTGAGACTAACCCCAAAACACCTTAGGTCTCTTAAGACTGATCCTAACACTTTATAGGTCTCTTGAGATTGACAGATGCAACACATTTTAAGTGGAAATCTTACAAACAGCAATACATTTTCTAACACGTGAGTTGAACTTGGTATTGGCGTATTCCAAAAGCTGACTAGAGTATTGAGAGGCAGTAAAAATTTTGCTGGGAAAAAAGAAAAAGAGTACTGGGCTATTATGTAATGTCTGTCCTCTTATATGGCAGTGAATACTAAGCAATTTCTTCAAAGATGAAGAAAACACTCGAAGAAACAGAAATGTTGTTCTACAGAAGGATACTGAGGATAAGATAGACCAAACATGTGAGCAGCGACGCGATTTTGAAGAGAAGGAAAGCAAAAAAGGAAACTTAATTTTTATTTTTTTTATAATCATATCGCCCCAAGTAAGGCAGTTTTACTGCCACTGTTTTGCGGGGGGTTACATCGAAGGAAAGTTATGAGAAAGTGTGACAGGGGGTGTCAGGAAGTGGGTAAGAAAAAGATGTGAATACTGATGAGAGTGGAATGGGCGGATAAAGGAGCATGAGAGAGAGAGAGAGAGAGAGAGAGAGAGAGAGAGAGAGAGAGAGAGAGAGTGAGATAGGAGATGATTATTGACTTTACATTTTAATTCTTGCAGATTGTAGCTGTCGGAAAAGCAAGTAAATAGAAGGGAATTCCAGAGGTGGGAAGTGCGAGAAAAGAAGCTGATAGAGTAGAATTTGCGTTTACATTTTATTGGTTTCACACTAAATGTGTGGGGCCTAGTTGCTAATCTTGTTACTCAAGTAAATTCATAAATAGAGGTTACCAGTGAGCTAAGTTCATCGGAACAGAAGCCGTGAAAATATTTGTAGAAACCATGAAAGTATTTGCTATACCTAACATCAGGAAGAGTCAGTTGATGTTTCTTGGTCACGCAATGTGGAAGGGGACTTGGAAAATCTGATACTCACATGGTGGATAGAGAAAAAAAGAAACCGGGGTAAAATGCACGTGACATACTTGATAGGCTTAAATAAAGGAGTAGGGTTTAAGAGGGATAACAGGACAACATATATTAAGAGCAATAAGAGACAGGAAGAAGTGAAGGGCCATGAACGCCTACATCCTGAATTGATACAACTCGTAAAGGAAGAAGAATTCGAACACTTATTTGTTTAATACCACCTGTCATCACTTTCATCCTCACTGGTGATTAATTGTTAAAATCGAATTTCATCGTTTTCAAAGTAGCTATTACGTCGGTGTAATTTTTTTTTTATTTTTTCACTGCTTTTAGCTTATCATAATGTGCGTGGGTAAATGTCAAAATACTGAATATTAATTGCATTTACTGAGAAGAAGATTTCCAAATCATGCCGCTTGTCTCCTTGAAGCTACTATGGGAAAATCTTTCTTTAGGATATCAAAAAGAAATTTTTCAAGTAAAAGTTTGACATTTCGAAATAAATCGATTCTTAAGACAGAATAAATCGATTTTTAATTTTTCTGATTATATTGATGGTTGTGCAAGAGTCTATCTTCATCCATCTCTTATCACTTTCTCTTCGTTCCTTTTTCACTATCCCTTCTCTTTCCATTTCTCCCTCACTTATCTCTCCTTTTCTCTCTCTTTAGCTCTTACCCTTTCTTCTCAATGTCTCTATAGTTCTTCTCCATCTATTTCTCTCTATATCTTTTCTCTTTCCCTTTCTCTACATGTCGATTTTATTTTCCTTTCTGCCCCTGTCTCATCTTTTATCTACTATCTATTCTCTATCTTCTCAAAATCAGAACTATTACAACAATGCCCTAAACCAGATCTATTAGAAAAATCCCCCGAAACCAGATCTATTTCAAGAATCCCAGCAAAAGTCAGATCTGTAGCAAGAATCATCCTAAAATCGAATATTTTACAAGAATCCCTTTCGAAGAAACAAAAACTGCACAATGCTTAAAATAACTTTAAGTTATGACATTTTTCAAGCTAATTAAATATTCCCTTTTTAGATTAAAGATTCCTTTCCGAACACATGATACACTGTTATGGCTAATGTGTTAAGGGCGTCGACATCATATATCTAAATCTAAACTTATTTATAAATGGAACTTTGTCTGTGTGTGTGTGTGGCTGTGTGTGTGTGTGTGTGTGTACATTACCTATAGACTCCGAAACGGCTGAACCGATTTTCTTCAAAATTTACACAGTTATACTATAAGCGTCTGCGAGTGTTCTTGACTAGGTTTTGTGTCAAGATAGCCTCGATAAATATCGAAAATCGATAATCGAAAAAATCGGGTTATAGAAGGAGTGGTCCGATTTAATCAAATTTGATACACTCATAGACAAAGACATAAGAAACGATATTCAGAAGTTTCAAGGTTGCAGTTCTTACAATAGCGCAGAAAATCGATAAGATATATATATATATATGAAAGGCAAGATGTTTGTGTGTGTGTCTGTTTATCTGCCTGTATGTCTGTATTTTTTTCAGTCCTTTTATTTTAGTTTTTGCTTCGGGTTTGACTCTAAGTAGGTATAATTATAGTTCTTAGTCTCAGCCATGATACCATTTACTCAGAGGACTTATTCAAAATTCAGTTTACGACGAAAAACTTATTTGATATCGATACCAGGAAATCAAAATTTGACTTACATCCATTCATTTTTCTTTCAGTCTACGGTTTCGCTTTAACTGGAAACAACTATTGCTTTTTAATTTTTCGTGCTAACGTCCAAAAAGTCAGAGCTCCAGGACCATGGATTAGTTTTAAAGCATTCATTACACCCATGCAACGCTGGGCTATACTGTTAGTATATATATATATATATATATATATATATATATATATATATATATAGATAGATAGATATCAACTCATAGATAGCTAGAGAGATATCAACTCATAGATAGATAGATAGATGCTAATTGAATGACAAAATGATGATGAACAGTTTCTGTTTTATTCTTTTAATTCTAAGCAGAGATTTCTTCATACTATTAATTGTTTTGTTTAAGTTAGTAAATACTGACAAAATCTGGGCCTTTAGTTAATCTTTGGGGCATTATTGCTAAAAATTACTGTAATTTTTTTCTGCTTCAAATATAACGGTTGAGAAATTGCTTAGCGTTCATTAGAACATGAAAATTATGAAAATATTATGTTCGCTATTAATTTAAAATGTCATATATATATAAATATTTTTAATCATATCACCCCAAGCAAGGCGAAAACGCCACTGATGCGCAGGGGGCTACGTAAGAGTGAAAAGATTGGAAAAGAGAAAAACCAGAAACCACATCCTAAACAGGAAACAAGGGATGATACTCTTCACCTGTTCAAAGACGTGGGTGGAGTGTGAACCGGGTGATAGTTTAGTCTATCTACTCCAATTGAAAAAAATAAAATAAAATAAAAAAAGAGTGAAAAGATTGGAAAAGAGAAAAACCGGAAACCACATCCTAAACAGGAAACAAGGGATGAGACTCTTCACCTTTTCAATAGACGTGGGTGGAGTGTGAACCGGGCGATAGTTCAGTCTATCTACTCCAATTGAAAAAAATAAAATAAAATAAAAAATAGAGTGAAAAGATTAGAAAAGAGAAAAACCGGAAACCACATCCTAAACAGGAAACAAGGGATGAGCCTCTTCACCTGTTCAATAGACGTGGATGGAGTGTGAACTGGGCGATAGTTTAGTCTATCCATGTATATATATATATATATATATATATATATATATATATATATATATAATGTATAATGATAATATACTCGCTAAAACGACTGTCTTCTACCGAGCGACCATAGCCCTGAGGTAGATTCGCCAGCTGACACCAATTCGGTCGGGTTCCAATCCTGGGTTAAAAAGCAATCGGAGTCTAACCGTACTGATGAGCTGTGATACAGCAAAACAGATCTGTCTGCGGATGACTATATATATATATATATATATATTTGGTTGATCAATTGAAAGAAACGCCGGTTGCAACGATGTAACATTAGAGATACTGGGACGATTAGCGTTAAATTTTAATTTATAATTTTTTCATTTTTGGCGTACGATGGAGAGTCGAGATAATGCAATTAATCTTTTTATATATATATATATGTTTTGATTGGTCAGCACAGAATATGTAACAATGTCTTCCTGACTAAGGGGTTTTGGCGAGTTTTTAACCTTTCAAAACTCTTCAACAAGAAATCAGCACCATCACTTGATAAGACACAAGTAATGTCAAAACAAAATAGTTACTTTTATAGTGATATTATGACATATTTCTGTTAGAAATTTTAAAGAAATATTATTCACTCTATTTGTATTGAGCACCTTTTTAAGAATAGCGTTTTTTTTTTTTTGGATACCTAATTTTATTCTATTAATACCTACCCTATACTTTGATAATATATATATATATATATATATATATATATATATATATATAAGCGATAGAAAGATGAATAACATTTCATTAAAGGAAATATTCTTTAAGGCAAATATTAAAATCAGTTAATGCTATTGATCGACGTTTCAAAATTATGAACAATCATTCTTAGACAAAGAATAATTTTCTTCCCGAATTGTGTAACGTCCATTTTTGAAGAAAATCACAAGAAATATTGTTCAAGTTTTCGACTTTCTGTAATGACGAGCAAGAAAGAGTAGAGGTTATCCAGGGAGGGGTTCCTCAAACGAGAGTAAAAAAAAAACCCTGATCTATATCCGTAATTTACATTAAAAATGAATCTGGTCAAATGTATTTCAACAGCTATTTATTTTCATGCCTATTGACAAAAATGTAAATATCTATTTAAATACATCAATCGAGATTGATTTTTAGTGTAAATTATGACATTTTCCATTTTTACTCTCTTTTATATGGATTCTAGGTTCGTTTATATATATATATATATATTGTGAAAATGATTTGCATTTATAAACAAAAAAAAGATCGGTTTGCTATTTATGTATGTGGGAAGATATAAAATTCCTCCAGAATAAAGATTCACTTTGGAATTTGGCCAGTGGTTTCTAGGGAATACATACTTACTTTTTTCTTTATTTTTTCCTTTTTTTTTGTCCCTAAAGGTCAAAGTGTCAACCTACTTTTAACCTAATTTAATTTCTTTTTTTCTTTTTTTTATTGCTTCTCATTATATATTACCTTTGATGTATCTATTCTAGTACCAAAAATGTCTTTTTTGCTTTCTTCATATTTTGACTTCTTTTCGTAGAAAACAGGAAAGAGGTGAAGAAAAAATTTATATTTTTGTTCAAACTTAAGGGGGCTTTTGAGTAAATTTACTCTTCATATGAGTATGTATCTATTTCTACTTTTTACAAAACCTTTAATTTATAAATAACATTTCTATTTTTATTCTAATTTACTTCCTGCTTTCATTATTCCATTTTTTAATATCTATTTATTTATTATAATTTTATTTGTATAAAAATTTCATATACCAATTTATTATTTTTTTAATATCTCGTCAGTTATTATTTTCTTTGAGCGAATTATTGGGTATATGCCTGTTAATTAATGTAAAGTTTTTTTTATCCATATTCTAATGTGAATATTTTGCAATGTCTACATATGTCATTTATTTCATTCCGTTTATTTAATAGATTTTTATTCTTAGGGGATTTAATAATATATCATTTTTCGTAAGACACAACGGGCATGGGTCGTTTAAAGACTTACATGTTTTAGCTTCTAGGAAATGTCTGAAATTGATTAATATGAACAGTCAAAGGGAGGTATATTGTTAAAATCATATTGAACACGCTGGCAAGAATAGTTAAACAAATACACATAGACTCAAATCGATAGATCGATAAATAAATATTGACTGAATTAGATCAATCTGGAATACGCCGAGAAATGAAACGCATTCCCGAGAAAAGATTTCACCGTACTTGTAATGGTCAAGGTGATGAAATTGTCAATCAATCCTTCACGGTGTTACTGTCAGATAAGTAGAATGCTAAGTAGAATGCTAAGTAGAATGCTAAGTCCTGAATCGTCTATTCATCATTTATTTAATCACATTTTTTAATCAATCATTTCATCCCAAGCAATAGTTGACCGCTACTAGTGTGCATAGGTTAAGTGAGAGAAAAGAATGGGTACAGGAGGTATTCAGTCAGTTAAGTGCCATACGTGATACACGCTTGGGCGATCATGTCTTGAAAGAGACATGACTGACTGGGTAGAAGATTATCCCGCAGTAGGTTGCCATTGCCTTCTGCGGTAGACTGGTTGCCGACCAAGGCTATAGAACCCAATCTGTCCTGCTATTTAACCCATAACTGGAAGGAAGAGACGGATTAATACCTTTCCCAAGGGTATTTGCGCGTAAGTGTATACAATGAATTCAACTGGAATTCGAACTCGGCTCCCCGGCTTCTTGTTCCGAGCCGATATCTACTGTACCACAACGCACATAAAGATGGATGGGATTGAAGAAGACAGAAGATGGCAATTGACGTTGCATGTAAAGTTTTAGAGATTGTCGCTGTGACCGAAACAAGTAAACAAAAGAGAGTTTCTCGGGCGGAAAATGTGAGAAAAGAAGCTGTGGTGTAGAAGTGCTTTGACTTGTCAGGCATCTTTTATTAAAATGCTTGTATTAGTTGATTGTAATTATGGCTGATGTATCAAACGTATTCTTTTCTTCTTCATTCTCGTTTCATAAACGTTATTAATTTTTAGTTTCAAGTCGCAATAATGCAAGTCAAACTGAACATGATAACCATTAAAAATAAAATTCAGTTTGATATGATTCTTAAAGTCAGTTAATAAAATAGATATCTGCGCTGTTCATTGTAAGTATATGTGTGTGTGTGGGTGTGTGTGTGTATAATATTTTGGCATCACAGTGAATATCAACAAACAATATATATATATATATATATATATATATATATATGTGTGTGTGTGTGTGTGTGTGTAAGAATATATATTGTAATGTGGTAAAACAGATCTATATATATCCGACTGACGCCAATTAGGTCGGGTTTCAATCCCGGGTAAAAAAGCAATCGGAGTCTAACTGTACTGATGAGCTGTGATACAGCGAAACAGATCTGTCTGCGGATGACTATATTGTGATGTGGCAAAGCAGATCTATCGTTTATGGAGGTTGAGCTTTTTCAACGGTAAAAAGAAGGGACATACATTCCAATCTAATCATTCAGTTAAAGGCCATACGTGATACACGCTTTAGGCGATCATGTCTCTAAAGAGACATGACTGAATGGGCAAAACATTATGCCGCAGTGGGTTGCCATTACTTTCTGCGGTTAACTGGTTGCCAGCCAAGGCTATAGGACTCAATCTGTCAAAGAAAGATGCTGAGAATACCATGGACTGAGCCCGTGAGTAACAATGACGTGTAAGAGAGGATGCAAACGAGAAAAAAATTCATAGTTAACATCAGGAAGAGACAGATGAGATTTCTGGGACACGTAATGAGGAGGAAGTGTCTGAAAAAATTAATTCTCACAGGGCAGAGAGACAGGAGAAAGCAGCACGAGACGTACTTGTCATGTCTTAGCAGATGGAGGCCGAGCGAGGTTTAAAAGTTATACCAAGAGGAAAAACATTCAGAGCGACAAGAGACAGAGCCAGCAAAGGCTATAGAACCCAATCTGTCCTCTTATTTAACCCATAATTGGAGGGAAGAGACGGATTAATACTTTTCCAAAGGGTATTTGTGCGTAAGTGAATGCAAAGAATTCAACTGGAATTCGAACTCGGCACTCCGATTTGTCGTTCCAAGTCGATATCCACTGCACCACAACCCTCATCGCCAATCTAGTAGTAGGGCAACAGGCAAAATGCTCGTTAGAGCGGTTACCATGAAAATATCTGTATGAAAGACAGAGGGAAGTGACGTGACGTCGGTGAGAATGGGACTGAAATCGAAATGACAAGTCAGGACCTCTCACATTGCAGATTCTTCTTGGGATTTTGTCGAGAACCTCGAGATGAATAGCAGGAGCACCCGACCAGTTATAACAATAATATATAGTACACGGACGGATGGCAGATTTATAAAAATGCACAGCGGTTTTTGATGAGAAAAAAAAACCCTTCATGGCCTGACACATACATTAACGCCTCCTTGCAGTAGATGCAACTATAGATCCGATTCCACTTATAGTCGATTTTCTAGCTTCGAATGTTCTTCGACCGCTAAATATGAATCGGTGAATATAATATCTTAAGACATAATTTGAATTTACATAATCTTTTATTTTATTTTTTATCGGCAACACACCATGCAAGGCATTAGAGCCACTAAAACTAAAGGATAACAATGTATGGAAGAATTAGGGGGAAAAAAAAACGAACAAACACGTTAGCAATACGCAGAAGGAGGAAAGCATTACCAAGAAGACAATCGATAGCAATTAATAGTTCATTTTAAATATTTGAAGATTAGAATTGGCTAGAAAGTATGAAGACGGAAGAGAGTTCCACGTATGAGAAGTGTGATAGAAGAAACTGTTAGTATAGAACTTACGGATACATATAACCAGCCCAACTGTAAATAAATGGGATCTAGTTAGTCAGTCAAGTGCCATTCGTGATACTCACTTGGGCGATCATTTCTCGAAAGAGATATGACTGACTGAGCAGAAGATTATCCTGCAAGAAGTTGCCATTACCTTATGCGCTAGACTGGTTGCCAGCCAGGGCTATAGAACCCAATCTGTTCTGTTATTTGACATATAACTAGAGGAAAGAGAGGAATTAATACCTTTTCTAAGGGTATTTCCGCATAAGTGAATGCAAAGAATTCAACTGGAATTCGAGCTCGGCTCTCCGATTTGGCTTTTCAAGCCGATATCCACTGCACCTCAACGCACATCTATCAGTCTTGTACTGCTCTTGAATTAAAAAATAGTTTAAGTACCATAGCGAAGAGCACATCCAAACAATTACCATGAAAGTATTTATGGAAAAGATATAGAGAGACAATTTTATAGCGCTAGGAAAGTGACTGAAGCCGAGCTGCCAGATTAGGAGTAAAAATATTGCTGATTCTTCTTTGGATTTTATCAAGAAGCTCGAGGCAAACATGTTGAAGCAATATCCTAATCATGGCCAAATGATAATCAAGGAAAGAAAACAAAATGGTGATTAAAAATAGACTAAATCTGATGTTTTTCTGATTTCGAAAAAGTTGTGAAATACGCCATAAAAATATTCAAGTATAGTAGATTATATACATTTTCATAACGTGAACTATTTTCTTAATTAGGGACAAAATATATTGGGAATTTTTTTTTTTTTTTTTTTTTTTTTTTTAACTTCCACCCACATAAACAACGAAAATAGACACGGTATAAAACCGCAGCCGTTAAAAATGAAAGAATTTAGAATTCAGTGATAAACTATAGTCCAAATTGATATCAGTAAATCTTGACCAAATGATCTTAATGCGCAGTATCCTTTCAGGACTTCGACTTGATCCTGTCGCTCTTAATATTTTTCCTCTTGCTATCTCTCCCAAACCCCGCTCCGCCATCCATTTTTTGTAGTTTTTGGGTACCCTTGAGCAGACTCATTTAATAGTTCACCAATAGAAGGGTTAACCAATCAGAAGGCTCAAAGTATTTAATGTGACGTGTATAAAGGCGACCATATTTTCTCGATTATTGGCGATATAATCCGATTCAGTAAAGAGTCTGACTAGTGAATGTTAATCTTTGACGTTGTTTCATTGAACAGTTTACGTACTGCGCTGTATTCTGTATTCATAAACTATGGTGGACATGGTCAGTACCATTTGTTCAAGCCTATCAAATATGTATCGCATTGCTTTCCCACTTCTCTCATTCTATCTGTCCTGTGAGTATTAGATTCTCCAAACCCTCTTTTCTCATTACGTGTCCGAGGTAGCTCAGCTGACTCTTCCTCGTGTTAAGTATATGTTTTTTCTAGTTTGCATTCTCTCCAACCCCTTATCGTTCCTCACGTGCTCGGTCCATGGAATCCTTAACATCTTTCTCTAGAACCACAATTCTGCTGCCTCGAGCCTCTCCTTCATCCTTGAAGAGATCGTTCAACATTCGCTGTCATACAGAAGGACAAACATCACATAGCAGTTCAGCTCTCTTTGTTTTCAATGAGATTTCCCTGTCTTTCAGTACTTTGGTTAACATTTGAAATGAGTCCTTGGTCATTCCAATGCATCTTCGGATCTTAGTATTCTATCCCCTGTCAGAACGCTTCCCAGAAATTTAAATATCTTATATTATTATATTATTAATATTTATTTCAGTTTCCCAGACCTGTAGTTGGCATATTGGGGTCTTCTTTTTGCTAATGACCATACATTGAGTAGAGGAATAAAATATTACGATATCCCAAAAGTTCGTAAACACATGTGAAATGCGTCTATGTGTTCCAGCACAATCGACACAAGCGATGGGCTCAGAAAGAGCAAGAGATACCATCGGTTCTAAAACAAGATCGATTTGGCAAGAAAGTCATGTTGTGCGTTTGGTGGAACTTTGAAGGAATCGTTGATTTTGAGTTGGTTCCGAATGGTCGTGCCATCAGTGCCGAACTTTACTGTCAGCAACTTGAACGGGTCTACGAAAAGTTGAAGTAAAAGTTCCCGGCTCTGATCAACCGAAAGCGCGCTTTGATGCAGCAGGACAATGCCAAGCCACACATAGCCAGGAAGACCAAAGACAAGTTTGAAGAGCTGGACGGCGTTGAGGTTCTGCAACATCCAGTCTATAGTCCTGACTGTGTTCCATCATATTACGGCCTTTTCCACTCAATGCAACACTTTCTGAAGGGCCGCCGATTCGACTCGTTTGATGAAGTCGAGGAAACGTGTCAAGAATTCTTTGTTTCGAAATCGGCTGAATGGTACTTTGACCAGATCCGAAAGCTTGCAGATCGATGGCAGAAAGTCTTGGAAAATGATGGTCTTTATTTTGAGCAATAGTTTTTGTTGTTTTTGCGTTTAAAATTTCAATTTTTTGCAAGTGTTTTCTGCTAACCTTAGATTACTTGGCGAGGAAAATACTAAACAAAAAATACCAAAGAAAATTTTTAAAAAGCATTAGCTAATTCATATCTGAAAATTTGGAAACAAAATTAATAAAGTCAAACAGCGTAGACAATGTATTAAAACCCCCCATCAAAACTGGAAAGAGAGATAACAGCCTTTGTCCTGATTTTAGTTTTAAGAGAAACATTTTATAACTTTCAACAGTATGTACTACTTTCTGTTCTATTAATGTATGCCGAATGTTTCCTCATAAGGAAACTGTTAATATTACAATATCTATAAGTCTAATGAGTTGGTTTAGTTGTTGAAGTGAAGCAGTGGCAGCCATGGAACATCTACAATATTTAACATCACTTAAAAGGGAACATGAATGCGAGAAGCAAGCATTTAGAGCCCTTTGTATTCGGGATGACAAAGGCTTTAATATTTTCTGAGGAAACGGTCCCGGTAATACAGAACGTTCTTGCGCAGTCAAAGCCATGTTGTATTTCAGCTGGTGCTGCTGTTGGTGATGTTTAAGTAATCTAGCATTTTTTGCTATTTCGTATAGATCATTGTTTTTGACATTGTAGTGCCAGTCTATGAAATCTGATGAAGGATTCTTCTTCTTCTATGTGCCTTGTCATTTCATGACGTAGGCGATCATGGCTTTCCACGTCTCCCTATCCCTGGTGGGTCTTAGCATGCTTTCTCCTGTAACACTACGCAACCCCCGTTTTGTCATCCACATGCTCAGGCCCTTCAAAATATGCTATCCGCTACTTTATCTCTTTTCCGTCCATCTGGCCTGTTAGTGTCAGGTTCTCCAAGCCCTCCTTCCCCATTGCATGTCCCAGAAACTTTAGTTGTCTCTTCCTGGTGCTCAATATTAATTTCCTTTTCGTTTCCATCCTTTCCAAAACCTCATCATTGCTCACATGCTCGGTTCACGATATCCGCAGCATCCTTCTGTAGAACCACATTTCATCTGCTTATAGCCTTCCTTAAAGGTACAGAATTCATTTGCTTGAATCAACTCTTATCATTGAATCTGAGAAAACGGTCATATATAGCAGATTATTTAGATATTTCTGAACGGGTTTGGCGCCATGCTTGAAGTACATACGTGAATAGAGATCAGAAGATGCTGGCGTTATTATAATTAAACTCAATTACCTGTTCTCTACACTGAAAATCGGCGGTTATACACAATATAACTTGATAAGAGACAATCATATCTCGCCATTCTACACCGCCTTCAGCTTGACACAAAGCGATGAGTGGTTGGAGTTCAGAATGGATAGTATTTTCTATTATGGTTAACGAGAAGAGCTGGCTCGTTTAACCACAATTTCCGATCGAGATTCCTATTAAGCTTACTTACAAGGCTTATTCTGACACAAGGCCATAAATATAAAGCAAACAAAGCGCGAAAAGAAAATACCGTAATAATAACGTTTCCTGGAAGAAAATGCGATTTAACAACTATTCCTATCTATCTATCTATCTATCTATCTATCTATCTATCTATCTATCTATCTATCTATGCATTTTTATTATTTTGCTTCTATCTATCTATCTATCTATCTATCTATCTATCTATCTATCTATCTATCTCTGTTAAATATCTATCTATCTATCTATCTATCTATCTATCTATCTATCTATCTATCTATCTATCTATCTATTGGGGAGTCACCCAACTTCACACACTCTATGAACTCTTCCATGGTATACAAATAATCCTTCCTACACAGAAATGGTTGTTGTTAGAGTTCGTGTTTGTCAGAGCAGTTGAACATACAAACATTGCCGAGCATGTGGTAAGATGGGCCACAAAGCTACGGTATGCAGAAATAAAAATCAACCTAGTAGGGTAAGGTCTACTAGAGTGGACGATGAAAATAAGTAAAATATCAGAAAATTCGTTGAAATGGAAATTCTGAATAAAAATTTAAATTGCAACTGGATTCGGTATCTGATTTGACGATTATAAACTTACAAACATGGCGGAAGTTAAATAGGCTGACCATGCTACACACTAAAAAAATTGCTAAATCCGTAACGGGAAAAAAGATAAACTTCGAAGGCGAAATTATAGTGAATGTAAAATTCCAGGAAGAAATAAAAAAGTAAAAATGTATGTGATGAGAAATTCAGACAACCTAGTAGGAACGAACTGGATGCAGAAATTCAATTTCTGGGATTTACCTATTAATTCGTTTTGTAAAAGAACAGACTGAGTTTTCGGAAGCCACATAACTGAAGGAGGAATTGCACAAAGAATTCCCAGAAGTATTTTTAAATGGGTTCGGACGTTGCTACAAATTTGAAGTGAAAATCGAACTTAAACAGAATGCTGAACCTGTATTTAGGAAAAAGAGAAACGTACCTTTTGCCACAATTGACAAAATAGACAAAGAATTGGAGAGGCTAGAGCAAACTGGGATTATTTCGAAAACTAACTTCAGTGAATGGGCGGCACCAGTTGTTTATGTTAAGAAAAAATAGGAAGAAATCCGCGTGTGTGGAGATATTTCCATGGGACTGAATATTGCAATTAAAGACCATCCGTTGCCTAACCCAGAAGAAATATTTACTAAACTTAATGGTGGAAAAATTTGACCTAAGCGGAGCATACTTGCAAATTCCAATTACGGAAGAATGCTCCAAATTACTGTGCATAAATATGCACAAAGGTCTATCCAAATACAACAGGCTACCATTCGGGATAAAAGTAGCGCCTGCGATTTTTCAGCAGACGATGGATACTATGTTGACGGGGCAAAATTTCGCCACATCTTATCTGGACAATATTTTAGTTAAAAGCGATAATTTAAAAGACCATGCGACACACATCAAGGAAATTTTTAAAAGACTACAAAACTTTGGGTTAAAAGTTAAAGAGAAGAAATGTGATTTCTTCTTAAAAGAAATAAAATATCTAGGCCACATCATAAATGAGAATGGCAGGAAACCTGACCCAGAGAGAGCTTCAGCAATCAAAAACATGCCTGAGCCTCAAACTGTCGCAGAATTGCAAAGCTTCCTCGGTCTTACTAATTACTATGGAGAGTTTATCAATAGTATGCGTAAATTGAGGGCACCCCTCAACAAATTACTGAAGAAAGATGTCTAGTGGAACTGGTCGAAAGAGTGTAAAAAGGCGTTTAACAAAATTATGAATAATTTGACATCAGACGTAACCATGACACATTTCGACCCTAGACTGGAGATTATTTTAGCAAGTGATGCAAGCTCACACGGTGTGGGAGCATGCATTTTACATAAAATGCAGGATGGTACTACAAACCCGCCGTAACTCGAATTCATATATATATATACGGTAGAGAATTTACACTACAAACGGACCATAAGCCGCTTCTTATCATATTTGGATCCAAGAAAGGACTACCTATATATACCGCGAATAGACTCCTGACGTGGGGCACAATACTAATAAACTACAATTTTAAACTAGAATATTTGCCATCGAAAAAAATAAGGCACGCAGATAGACTATCGAGGCTGATTGCTAAGGAAAGTGAACCCTTTGAAGATTCAGTGATAGCAGCGCTGAGAGCTGAGGATGAAATCAGCAAAGTACTAAGTAACACGGTTAAAGAACTACAGGTTACGTTGCTAGAGATAAGAAGAAACGCAGAAGAGATGAATTTATTAACACGACAAAGAAAAAAATTGAAGACAGAGTCGCAAAATTGACAGATAGTTTCTCAATTTGTGACAATGTATTACTGTATAATGAAAGGGTCGTGATACCAAATTCACTTCAACAGAGAACCTTAAAAGACTTTCATGTTGGACATCCCGGGAAACATCGCATGAAAGCACTAATGAGAAGCTATGTGTACTGGCCAAAAATGGATGAGGATATCGCACAGATGGTGGAAAAGTGCAAGGGCTGGGCAGCAAAATCGCCACCGATTATACAAAAACCTTTGCCAAAGGCGGACAAACCGTGGTCAAGAATACACGCAGACTACGCAGGACCTATAAATGGCTACTACTATTTTGTAGTAGTAGACAGCTTAAGTAAATGGCCGGAAGTTTTTAGATATAAACACCCAAAAACTGACAATACTATAAGCTGTTTGCATGAACTATTTGTGATGTTCAGCGTCGTTGAGGTTTTAGTTACAGATAATGGTACACAATTCAAGTCAGATGATTTTAAATATTTTTGTGAAATGTACCTAATAAGACATATAAAAACAACTCGCTATCATTCACGATCAAATGGGCTTGCAAAAGATTTGTAGATACGCTTAAGAAGGCGTTAAAAAAGCGATAGACACACCATCAGAAAAAGCATTACAGCAATTCCTACAATTCTACCGTATTACGCCAAACCAGAACACACGATTAGGACTGTCACCGACCGAGGTGATGTTCGCGCGAAAAATCCGATCGGTTTTCGAGAAATTATTAACAGGCAAAAGCAATAATCAGAATACACCTACAATAATGAAAAGATCGTTTAAGCCAGGCGAAAAATTTCAAAATTTTTAATAACAATATAGCGTATTGGGAGCCAGGAATAATTATAAGCAGATTGGAAGCGTAATTTATATTATCAAAGGGAAAAAATTCACGCATAGATAACACGTGAATCAAATCCAAAAAAAGAAGAGGTGAAGAACCAAGCTCCTCACCTTTAGAATGTGATGATTCTATGGAGGAAATCTTCGAAGCTTTTAACATCCAAAAACCAAAAGCTAACACGGAAATCAGAAGAACCAACAGGAAGCGGAAGTTCACAGAGCCTTTGATTATAGATCGAAAACGAAAAAACTATTAACCCTTCTTAAAAAGAAGCTAGGGAGGGGGTGTTGGGGAGTAACCCCTTTTCACACACACTCTATGGACTCTTCCATGGTATACAAATAATCTTTCCTACACAGAACTGGTTGTTGTTAGAGTTGCTGAGACTCTTCAACTATAACACTGTCAGCGCTCTGCCTTCGGGTAGAGGGCGCTCTCTGCTTCCGAGCAGAGAGCAATAACCCAGTCGTGGTTCCGCCGAAGGGTAGAATCACGACTGGGCAAAAATAGACAGCCATTTTTTGGCCGGGCCATATAGCCCTGAAATCCCAGTCAAAACTGACCATGTATCACATGTTGCCCTTATTGGGAGGGACAACTAAATATAGTTGTTAGAGTTGCTGAGACTCTTCAACTATAACACTGTCAGCTCTCTGTCTTTGGGTAGAGGACGCTCTCTGCTTCCGAGCAGAGAGCAATAACCCAGTCGTGGTTCCGCCGTAGGGTAGAAGCACGACTGGGCAAAAATAGACAGCCATTTTTTGGCCGGGCCATATAGCCCGGAAATCCCAGTCAAAACTGACCATGTGTCACATGTTGCCCTTACTGGGAGGGACAACTAAATATAGTTGTGAGAGTTGGTGATTGTCAGAGCAGATGAACCACCGCTCGTTGGTCAACAAGAATATAGACTATTCCCTTAACTTACTTCTTGTATATATTTGACTCCTACAAACGAATATTCTTGAATCTACTAACCGTCTACAGGTTGTATATCTTTTATTCAATTTGCTTACATATTTCCTCTCATATCTGTTTTTGATATTATTATATTGTGTGGTTTTCTAAACAAGAATCCACAACACTATCACTGTTCAATATCTATCTATCTATCTATCTATCTATCTATCTATCTATCTATCTATCTATCTATCTATCTATCTATCTATCACTGTTTAATATCTATCTATCTATCTATCTATCTATCTATCTATCTATCTATCTATCTATCTATCACTGTTCAAAATCTATCTATCTATCTATCTATCTATCTATCTATCTATCTATCTATCTATCTGTACTCTTGTTTTTTATCTCTTTCACTATCTATCTTACTCCTGATTTTATCCCTTTCTTTTTATATCTCTCTACACCTGATTTTATGTTATTTTCTTTCTATCTTCCTACTTCTGGTTTTATTTCTTTCTCTTTCCCTTTCTATCACTCTCCTTCTGCTTTTATGTCTCTGTCTATCTTTGTCATTCTCGTTTTATCTCTTTTCTCTTTTTCTTTCAATCGCTCTCCTCGCTTCACCTCTACTTCTATGTATCTATCTGTTATTCTTCGCCTTTACAATGCCATGTGTTTAATGAAAACCATAAAAATCGAATTCATTCCAGCAGGCACACTCTACAAAGCTATATCGTCAGACGCCATTGTGATTATTTATTAATCTTCGATTTGTCTGCTACAAGGCTACAAATAAAGAGCTCTTGACAGGATTAGAAATTTCACTGTTTTTATGTCTTCTTCATTACCTATCGATAAAATCAGAGTAGATTGATATTTCTAGCTTGTGGGGCAGCATGTTGAAGAGAAAGTGATCTCTTGGTAAGCTAACCGTAGAGCAGGCAACAGGGAGGGGGGCACACCATTTTCTTCTCCAAAAAGTTATAGAAGTTTATAGATTATAACCTGAACCGATATGGCAATAAAAATGTTCTCTAAAATGAGATAACTGCGATTCGATAATAAATTGCCCTACCTTCGTTCTGTTTTTTTTTTTTTTTTGCTTTACATAATTTAAATGTCAACCATCAGAATATATTTTCATGGAGGTCAGAGTTGCAGCTAAATATCCTCTTTCTTGTCAGGAGAAATCGTTAATCGATTTTTCTATCATTTTACTGATAGCGTTGTATTGATTATTTATTCCATTCCAGCAAGCTCCTTGCTTTGAAAATCATTCTTCCTGGGTACCTTACAATAGTTTCAGCGATAGAGAGATAATCTGAACTAGTTTGACCCTCACTAGAAATCAAATATTGTCTTGTCCCAAAATAAGGTAATCTTAGTAAATAACATGAGGGTTCCCCAACGTGGTTTAATGTTTAGCTAGTTCGCCAGCGTTGTTGAAGATTAATATTGAATAACGTGTTTGAGCCTCATTGGGGATTTATGCTTGTGGCTTTTAGCAAAACAGGCTAAATTGATATCATCTTTATTCCTGGTATCTTTAGTTCCAAAGTAGAAGTAATATATAGTTCATTTTCAGGGAGATTTTTTTCCGTCTGTGCTACTTCATTTCGATTGCAGTTAATGGAGAAGAATCTGCTTTATTCTTGATGCCTGAAGCGTTCTAAAATGGAACGTGCCGATGGGACTAAACAAATTAGCGTTGTTCTACGTCCATTTTAATATTGTTCCAAATCTTTGATTTTTACTTTCTTGATTTCTTTAATTTCTTCTTCCTCATTATTCCCAATTTTGAAAATTATTTCTCCCCAAGCAAGGCAACAAAGACAATAAACCACAAGGGGTTACTGAGTTTTAAAGAATCGGATGTGCGTTGTGGTAGAGTGGACATAGGCTCGGAACGAGAAATCTGGGAGCCGATTTCGAATTCCAGTTGAATCCAATGTATTCACTTACGCGCAAATACCCTTGGGAAAGGTATTAATCCGTCTCTTCCTTCAAGATATGGGTTAAATAGCAGGACAGATTGGGTTCTATAGCCTTGGTCGGCAACCAGTCTACCGCAGAAAGCAATGGCAACCTACTGCGGGATAATCTTCTGCCCAGTCAGTCATGTCTCTTTCGAGACATGATCGCCCAAGCGTGTATCACGTATGGCATTTAACTAACTGACTGACTGACTGATATATATATATATATATATATATATATATATATATATAGAGAGAGAGAGAGAGAGAGAACCAACAATTTTACAAATTCAAGTTCTCCGTTATTTACTGTCTTTTATAAAAGTGCTCAATACACGAAATATTGTAGACCATAATATAATCATATAATTAAATTTGTTATTTTTATTAAAAATACATTATGACACAGAAATTTGTGTGTTTCGAGATTGGCATCTAAATTCACCCTTTTAACTTTGAAATAGTTAAATGCCACAGTCACCTCTGCTCCAACAATTTCTTTTCTGGCATCTTTCGTCTGTGTAAATCTCTTTCTTTTACTTGCTTCCTTGTTAGCTACAATATCCAAAAAATTAAATTCAACATTAATTGACCTCTCGCATCTTCGTAAATACCATTTCTCTTTTATCCTTTCTTCAAAACCCATTGAACCCAGTCTTTCTTCTCACTGTAACCCCTTGCGCACTAGTGGCGGTCCCGCCTTGCTTGGGATGAAACGATTAAATAATATATATATATATATATATATTTGTCATACATATACAAGCCTGTTTTGCTGTATCACAGCTCATTAGCGTAGCTAGATATCTCCTTGCTTCTGGCCGGGATATATACGTATACACACACACACACACACACACACACACACACATATATATATATATATATATATGAAATGATTTGTTTGAACATTATTTTTGATCGATACTTATATTTAAGTAGATATTCTGTTGTTTAATTAAACAGCATTATATATTTATATCTAACTAGCCTTATCAATTAGTAGATATAAATATATACTACTGTTCAATTCAAAAACAGTATGTTTACTTAAATATAGGTATCGATCAAAAATAATGTTCAAACAAATCATTTCAAATTGTTGGCTGTTTAAAACCAAATTTCGTTGATCTTCGTTAGTTTCCGTAACATGTTTACATTTGTTGACATTACTATTCATTTCAGAGCACATATGGTTTTTGCGATGAATCGAAAATTGTGTTATATAGGCTTGATTAAAACCTCATTCAGGCTGGAGGTCATTCGTGGTCGAGAGGCCTAAGACGTTGCCTGAACAAATATTAGCTTCCCCTATCTGATAGGGGTCGCAGGTTCGAATCCTGCCGAATGACACACATTTTCGTAATAAAAATTTATCGTAAATAATCAGGCCAGTAGACATAAATATATAATACTGTTTAATTGAAAAACAGAATATCTACTTAAATATAGGTATCGATCAAAAATAATATTGAAACAAATTGTAGGTTGTTTTTTTACCAAGTTTCGTTAATCTTTGTTATGTTATATATATATATATATATATATATATATATATATATATATATATATATCCGAAGACATATCTGTTTCGCTGTATCACAGCTCGTCAGTACGCTTAGACATCCGATTGTTTTTTACCTAGGATTGAAATATATATATATATATATTTTAATTCAGATACTTTAATCCAAGCGGAAAAAGCAGGAAGGTAAATTCCAAAAACCCGATCCTAATTAATATTAAAAATTTTATTTTAATATTAAAAAATGATACAATTTCTTGCAAATTGCAAATTGCAAATTTTTTATTTTCATTTTGATTTTTTCTTTCCTTTTTTTGCGAACCCAGACGATGTCAATTTTTTCTTTTCTTGTTTATTGGATTTTATTTTGCTTTATCTTTTTCTTTTTTTTTCTTTTTTAATTTCTTTGCAAATCTATTTAAAAAGGAAAATTAGACTGATTTTTCTCCAGTTTCTGAAAGGATTTTTCTGTTGCTTAGGTGAGGCGTTATGCCCCGTGGGGATTTTCATATCGAAATGGTCATCCAACATCACTGAATTAATTCTTTTTTAATATATATATATATATATATATATATATATATATATACATTAATTTTTCTGTATATTTGCTTATATGATACATGCAAAACTTTCTACTTCAGTCTTTAAAACTTTTATTTTCTCTCAGTAATGCCCGAATAACATTTTTTGCAAAAAATTTAAAAAATAAAAGAATTATTTTTGTTCAATGTCCCGTTTGTCTAGAACTCAAAGAACATACTTTTCGTCACAAGATGCAGACTGTAGTGCATTGAAAGTATGGTGAAACTTGGTACAGTTTAATTAAATACTCTTTTACAAAGTCTTTTAACGGTCAGCAGAAGATAATTTTGAAGTAATTTCCTAGAAATAGTTTGCCTTTCGCATTCGGCCAATTCTCATACAATAGGATGGAAATCAAATTTGATATATCAAGGAAAATATATTTTGATAAAATTATTTGTGATGATAATTTGCGTTGTGGTACAGTGGACATCGGCTCGGAACGAGAAACCGGGGAGCCGAGTTCGAATTCCAGCTGAATCCATTTATTCACTTACGCGCAAATACTCTTGGGAAAGGTATTAATCCGTCTTTACATTCCAGTTATGGTTTAAATAGCAGGACAGATTGGGTTCTATAGCCTTGGTCGGCAACCGGTCAACCGCAGAAAGCAATGGCAACCTACTGCGGGATAATGTTCTGCCCAGTCAGTCATGTCTCTTTCGAGACATGATCGCCCAAGCGTGTATCACGTATGGCACTTAACTGACTGACTGACCCAACATATCAAAGGATTTGAATATGTCTTTATCTTTCACGTTACTCAAAGTTATCCATGTCTGGCCGGACATTTCGCGTATCTGTCGAAATTATTCAATCAAGAAATTAAAGATGTAGTTTTTATTAATGTTTGTTTTCTGTGTGGAAACTACTTCCATATAAATTTCTAATTATTTGAATTATAATTGAATTCATATTAACTATTACAACAGACACTCCGTTTCACATTATTAGTCATTTAATGTTCGATCTTTATATAACATAAATACTTTGAAATCTGGAAGCATATATGCTGAATGATATTAGCATTTACTTGCGCAGATTGGTTGAAAACTGGTTTGTTCTGCGCAGATATAAGCTCTTAATATATCTCTTGCATTTTTAAATAGTTTATAATTTGAAACAGACCGATGCATTCTGATGTTTGTAACGGAAGAACAGCAGTGGAAATTAGAAAAAGATGATTGTTAGATACAACCCAACTATTGGTGATGTTAGTTGAAGATTCTAGTCGACTCCAATTCAGATCAGATTTAATCTCATCGATCTGCCTTGTATCAAAAGGGAGATTAAACAAAAACGTCTGCATTTGATAATCTTTAGGCATTGTGACACAGAGAATGTGTCGAAAATGTTTAATGATAAATCAGTTTAGATTTTGAAGTTCGATAAATACACCTTTCAACAAAAATCAGCTATGTTTTTCTTTTATTATTTTTTGTCAATTAGGAATTTGGTTAAAACTTTTATCTCAAGTTCCATTGTAGCCTTGTGCACGCTATATTTCCAATTCTACAAATTTGTTATAACAAATAAAAAAAATCAACTGTTTCTTACATTCCATAGACGCTTATTTTCAGAGGTATAAAGTTACAGGATAGTGTAGATTACACAGACTGACCCAAGAGTAGCCAAAAAATAAATAATTGATGAATTAGTAACGCTTGAAAATAAAAGGAGTGTTTCCAAGATAATTAGAAATCTTACTATGTTTCATTTTTGGCGGTCACATATTTAGCAATAGCAGATAATAGAGTGTCGATTGCAGACACAAAAAGATATCTACAGGAACTCAGTATACAGGTGTTTACTCGTGCAACTAGACTGGCAACTGGGTCCCACCCATTCACAGTCAGGTTAGCCAAATGCAGACGACAATTCTATTCCTGCAGCTTCTTCTCTCGCACTTCTCGCCTGTGGAACTCGCTCCCATATTCTTGCTTTCCTGACGGCTACAACCTCCAGAAATTTAAATGCAAAGTCAATACTCATCTACTAACCACTGGACTCTAGCTCTCTCCCCGCCCTATATCCTTCTCTTTCTCTCCACCTATGTATCTGTCATCTCACCTGCATTCTCAGCTTTCTATTGTTCCTTTCTAACTAGTTTGTACTCTTCACTCTTTTCTAATTAATCATTTTACATTTATGTAGCCCCCTGCACATCAGTGGCATTTCCGCCTTGCTCGGGGTGAAATGATTAAAAAAAAAAAACTGAAAGAAGTGTTTTAAGAGAATAAGTTAAATGAAACACCGAAATCCGAAGACGCAGGGAAAACTGAATACAAGGTCATTAACTAAAAGAGGAGCCCAATATGCCAATTACAATTTGAAGAAACTAAAATAAAACAAGGTAGAGTTTGAGTTTGAAGTTTGTTTAACGGCATATCAACCTTTGTGGGTTATTTAATGCCCCAAAAAGTATGGTTTTATTAAGGTACTTTTTTCATGTTTAGTTAGAATGAGAAGGTTAATTTAGTCAGATTTTGATGAAATTATGTATTTTTCATTTTATTTTAGGAAACTGAAGATGTTTTCTAATTTTGTATTCAAAAATGTTTTGCTTGTAATTTTTTTCCTTCAAAAATCTATTATGGTAGTAATTTTTTTTCTTCAAAAATGTATATTTTTCTATAAAAGTCTATTTTTATGTATATATTTCTATAAAAGTCTATTTTTATGCTTTCATAGTGCTTTGACCCCAGTTTGGGGGTTAACTATTTGTCCATAGCTGAGACCCTAACAGGTGCTACCTCTCCAGGTCAGTGTGAAGCTGGGAACAACAGCAATTAAAATGTGGTTCCATCTCCTCGCAGCCTCCCAATCAGAGGCCTTGCTGCTGAATGCTGTTTACCGTCATACCCATGTGTTTTCCGGTTTTCTCTTTTCCAATCTTTTCACTCCTATGTAGCCCTCTGCTCAACAGTGGCGTTACCGCCTTGCTCGGGGCGATATGATAAAACAAAAGCAGTGCACTACGGAGGAATGGTAGATTTTGTAAAAAACAGTGGCTACTTATGTTTCTACGCATTGTTAATTCAGTAATGAATTTGGGCCCTCTCAGCTACTGGAGTGAGTGTACATTGTATATAACACGCTAAAGTCGGCCTTTCTCTATAGAGCGCTCATAGCTCAGAGGTAGAATTCGGTCGGGTTTCAGTCTTGGCTAGAAGCAATCGGGTGTCTAACCATATTGATGACCTGTGATATAGCGAAACAGAACAGTCTTCGGATAACTAACTTTATATATATATATATATATATATATGATGATTGACATGTAATGGTCCTACAACTTTACATTAAGGTGGAGGCCAGTTTTGTCTTTATATTTCTTTGCACAGGTCTTACTCGGGTGAATATCTGCGAAGTGTATTGATAAAGCAGTACTTTTGCTGTATTTATTTTTGTTTAAAGACAACATGTGGTTCTTAAATATTAACTTCTACCTGTTAGAAGTACTTCCAAAGTAAAATTTAACATAATTATCATCCGAATGAATTCGGCCACTCAATGTGCAGGTCTTATTTTTTAGGCAGTTGCAATTATTTTCAGAAGGGTCAATTTTTCTATTAGTTGGGTAACAGATATTGTTTATGTGGGCCAAATATTTATTTGATATCATGACATTATGTAGTGAAATATATTTATCTATATTTTTAACGCAACTATCACTGACCTTGACATTGTTTTTGTTGAAGATTTTTTTAGTGTGGTTGAATGGTAGAAATGTTTGTGAATAAAAGAATTAAAGAATAGTTTACCAATGTTAATTTGGACGTTACGACTGAATTGTGGGTTAAACCAAATAATGTTAGGTTTACGTGATTTCTGCTTATTTCTGCCTACCTTTTTTAAGGGAGTATTCTAAACTAGTGTTGAGTTTACGTTTTTTAAAGCATTAATGTATTTAATTTTAGAATTTTCAAAAATTTTCTTATTGCTAGAGTTGGTACTTAAACGAAATTGGATAGATTTGTGTATGTTATTGGTGTGTTTTAGGGGGTGATTTGATACTCTGTTGATGTATGTGTGGTTGTGTGAATCCTTAGTGTATGGTTTGTCCAAGCCATTGGTCAGGTCGAAGATAAAATCTAAGAAATTTACGACTTTAGCGTTAGTTAGGGTGGTAATGTTAAGATCATGGTCTTTGAAAAATTTTATTAAATGCGTTCTGAGTTTATCCGTTGTTTGTGGATTAGTTTTGCGGAGGATTATCAATCTGTCGTCTCGGTAAAGTCCTGTACTACATAACTCGAAAATGTTCCTAAGATTCCAGAGCAAAAAGAGCCCTACAAAATTGCAGGCCTCTGCAGAATCATACGCCTACATGGAGATGCAGAAATCAGGGTTGTTTTTTCTAGGCCACAGGCATTCATCCTAAAATAAAATAGATTTCTTTGATTGTTTGATGATCTGGTTGTCGTGGTAGGGATAGGGCTGTAATTTTTAACCAAATTCAAGGCTGCGGTTAAAAGTTGTTCAGATATAGATGGGCCAGTCAGTTAAGTGCCATACGTGATACACGATTTGGGCAATCATGTCTCGAAAGAAACATGACTGACTGGGCAGAAGATTATCCCGCAGTAGGTTGCCATTGCTTTCTGCGGTAGACTGGTTGCCAACCAAGGCTATAGAATGCAATCTGTTCTATTATTTAACCCATAACTGGAGGTAAGAGACGGATTAATACCTTTCCCAAGGACAGGTGTGCGTAATGCTAGGAATTCAAGTAGAATTCAAAATCAGCATCCCGATCTTTCGGTCCGAGTCGATATCCACTGCACCACAACGCACAGATGGGTAGAAGTCACAAATATTGAACTGGGTCAAAGTGCATTCACTTTTTTTTAAAATTTTTGTGAAGCAATCAATTGCTTCGGCAGTATTCATCTATTCGTTCATACTTAAGTCATTCTTAGTTAATGTGGAAACTATTTCTAGGATAATTTTTGCTAATTCGACCTATGTATTTTTCGAAGAGTTTACTGGCCACTATGTTGTTAATGAAATAGTCCTTGTGGTCTTTAACTATGATGTTTAATTATGCTGTTTATAAAAAATGTCACATTAGAATACTGGTTGAGAATGCATTATTCAAAATTCTTGGGTTCCGGAAGGGTTTCGGTTTTGTGATTTATTTTCGTTTTTTTCAATACAGGCTATTTAATTTGTATATAGGATTTAGAAAATGGGGCAGATTTGCAATAGAACCAAAACATAAACACGATATCTATTTACCTTTTATAACACAGCTCATACATATAACCTGATGATAGTTTTATACAAATAACATATAACCTAAATGCAGTTTTATATAAAATTTAATAAATGTTTGTGGAAATACCGACACAGGTAATGGCACTAGTCATGTAATGCTCTCATGAGTTTTAGTGGAATTAAGATTCCATGTCAAAATAATATTTGTACATTCTGTACATGAAACCCCACCACCTCAAAGAAAGGGTCGCTCCTTAGAAAAAATATATAAATAGAGAACTTTTTGACATTTTCAATATCTTTATTGAGCACGAAACACCTGGTAAGTAATACACGAACGAAGATTTTGTTGTGATGATCGCTAACAAAAAACTGGCGACAAGCTAGGCGGTGTCGCTGGGTTAAGGAACTTCCACCCAGGGCATATGAAATTATAACAGCTGAACATCACCTAATTACTTTCTGAAAATTTTCCATTTGTGGCAAGTCATAAGCAACCTGAGAAAATCATGAGTTTGAGTTTTGTTTAACGGCTGTGGGTTATTTCATGCCCCGCCAAAAAAAGAAAGAAAAAAAAAAGGCGGGTTTTTAAAAGCATTTTTTTAAATGTTCGGTAACAGTGGAAAGGTTGATTTAGTCAGATTTTGATGAAATTTTTTAAAATTTCTTGTTTTATTTAAGAAAGCTGAATTTCTGAAATTGCAAATTTTTTTTTTCATTTTGATTTTTTCTTTCCTTTTTTTGCGAACCCAGACGATGTCAATGTTTTCTTTTCTTGTTTATTTGATTTTATTTTGCTTTATCTTTTTCTTTTATTCCTTTTCTTTTTTTTCTTTTTTAATTTCTTTGCAAATCTATTTAAAAAGGAAAATTAGACTGATTTTTCTCCAGTTTCTGAAAGGATTTTTCTGTTGCTGAGGTGATGTGTTATGCCCCGTGAGGATTTTCATATCGAAATGGTCATCCAACATCATTGAATTAATTCTTTTTTAATTTATTTATATATATATATATATATATATATATATATATATATATATATATTAATTTTTCTGTATATTTGCTTATATGATACATGCAAAACTTTCTACTTCAGTCTTTAAAACTTTTATTTTCTCTCAGTAATGCCCGAATAACATTTTTTGCAAAAAATTTAAAAAATAAAAGAATTATTTTTGTTCAATGTCCCGTTTGTCTAGAACTAAAAGAACATACTTTTCCTCACAAGATGCAGACTGTAGTGCATTGAAAGTATGGTGAAACTTGGTACAGTTTAATTAAATACTCTTTTACAAAGACTTTTAACGGTCAGCAGGTCTGAAGATGTTTTCGAGTTTTGTACTGAAAAATGTATTGCTAATCATTATTTTCCTTCAAAAATGTCGTAATATTTTTCCTTAAAAATGTATATTTTTCTATAAAACTCTATATTTATGTATATATTTCTATAAAAGTCTATTTTATAAATTTCATAAAGTTTAAACCCCAGGTTTGGAGTTAGCTATTTGCCCATAGCTGGGATCCTAACAGGTGCTACCACTCCAGGTCAAGGTGGACCTGGGAACAACAGCAATTGTTGATGAATGAATTTTATCGTCATATCCAGGACCGAGAAACATTTGAATTTGAGAATTTTGGATAAAGGATACTGTCGTATTCACATTCTTGAGAAAATGAGATGTGCGTTGTGGTGGAGTGGATATCGGCTCGGAACGAGAAATCTGGGAGCCGAGTTCGAAATCTAGTTGAATTCATTGCATTCACTTACGCGCAAATACTCTTGAGAAAGGTATTAACCCGTCTCTTTTCTCTAGTTATGGGTTAAATAACAGGATTGGGTTCTGTAGCATTTGCTGGCAACCAGTCTACCACAGAAAGTAATGGCAACCTACTGCGGGATAATCTTCTGCCCAGTCAGTCAAGTCTCTTTCGAGGCATGAACGCCCGAGCGTGTTTCATGTATGGCACTCAACTGACTGACTGACTGTATAATTCTAAATGTAAATGTCAGTCAGTTAAGTGCGATACGTGATACACGCTTGGGCGATCATGTCTCGAAAGAGACTTGACTGACTGGGCAGAATATTATCCCGCAGTAGGTTGCCATTCATTTCTGCAGTAGACTGGTTGCCAGCCAAGACTATAGAACCCAATCTGTCCTGTTATTTAACCCATAACTGGAGGGAAGAGGGAGATTAATACCTTTCCCAAGGTTATTTGCGCGTAAGTGAATGCAGTGAATTCAACTGGAATTCGAACTTGGCTCCCCGATTTCCCGTTCCGAGCCGATATCCACTGCGCCACAACGCACATCCAAATGTAAATGTGCTGCAGATAATTTCGAAATTATTGCAATTTCTCTATATTTTCGATTTCATAAATTTATTTTATTTTCACCAGAACTGAATTCTGTTTAAAGTTTTGTTTTTATTTCCATTACAATTTCTACCCTGTTTTCAGTTGCTCTATTTTCTTAAAAGAAATTTAGCGAACTTTTGAACTAACGTAATATTTACTCTAGTTGACGACGAACGGCAGCGAATGACATTAAAATGAGTGCATATTGTTCAT
>JBBBDQ010000456.1:957500-1217500 GCA_037127315.1 Ascarosepion bandense
ACCTCCGGTTTATTGGGCTGAACGAACCTTAGTTACAGTTTCTGAGAGAGCGCATTATCTTGCGTAAATAACAATCTGAACAAGGCAAGCATGCTCAAACCATCAGTCACGATGACTTGTGACTTCGGGCTAGCACAAACATAGTCTACTCAAATACACTCACAATGCTTGGGTCAACTACTGCTATGGTTTTCAGGCACTTTCCAAAGGTGCCGCACGGTGGGCTTGCCTCCTGAAGACCGATATATATATATATATATATATATATATATATATATATATATATATATATCGTTCAGTAATGATGAATTAGAGCACTCTGGCTACTGGCGTATGATACATGATACGCTAAAAGTCTCTCTTCTTATACAGAGCGCCAATAGCTCAGAGGTAGAATTGCCGACTGACGCTAATTCGGTCGGGTTTCAATTCTGGGTTAAAAGCAATCGGATATCTAACCGTACTAATGAGCTACGAAACAGATCTGTCTGCAGATGACTATGTGTGTATATATATATATATATGTTTTTTATCCCTATTATGGTCTCCCTTTAGCACATATATATATATATATATATATATATATGTATTTTTTTTTTTTATAAGCGTTTCACCCCGAGCAAGGCATGTCACTGCCACTACTGCGCAGTGGGCTACTTAGAGTGGAGAAAGGCTGATTAAATATAGGAAATGACAGAGGGTGGGTGATAGGCGAGTAAGGATACCGAGAATGAGGGTTGGGTAGATGAGAGTGTTGTGAGAATAGTTGGGAGTTAGTGTGATAGGAGGTGTCTATTGACCCTACATTTAAACACCTGGAGATTGTAACTGTCGGGAAAGAAGACTTGTGGAAGGGAGTTCCACAGGCGGGAAGCGCGAGAAAAGAAGCTGTTGGAGTAGAATTTACGGTTACATCTTATTTGTTTAACTGTAAAATGGTGGGACCTAGTTGCTAATCTAGTATCTCGTGTAAATTCCTGCTTAGGCGGCACCAGTTATCTAAGCTCATCGGAGCAGAAGCCATGAAAGTACTTGTAGAAGAGGCACAGGGAAGCCACATCACGCCGGTGAGAGAGCGGCTGCAGCCGGTCTGCCAAGTCAGTATCAACCACGTTACAGATCCTCCTTTGTATTTTGTCAAGAAGCCCAAGGAGAGCAGCAGGGGCACCCGACCAGATATGGCAGCAATATTCAATACACGGGCGGATGGTAGATTTGTATATATATATATATCTCAATAAAAGCAAGACATTTTTTACTATAGTCCATGATAAATTTTAAAACCAAAAACACCAGTCGACCGGTTTCGTCTCCTTTCGTCAGAATTGTAAACGAGGAAACAAATTATGAGAAGAAAGTGAATGTATGGCCAAAAATGAATCAACAAACATTTTTCGTCTGGTAATACCATTCGAAATACATACGAGTCTTCTATAGCGGATCACTTGATAAATTATCCAACATGTGCTATGGATTTCATCGTGAACTGTTTCTCTGTTTTTGCCAGAGCACACTCGTTATTCCATCTGAAGGTGTTGGAGACACTGTTCATCATGTCCGGGCGATCCTCGCTTTGTAAAAAAAGAGATTGTTTGCTTTGGGTTGCTTTGCTGTGTCTCTAGCATCTCTAGGTGTGATAACTTTTATTTTTTTCCCTGTCCATTCACTCACCACCATTTCTTATACTTTTTAGCTATTAGTAATGTTCGATTTTTTACTAATGCTCATGATCCGTCATCCATTTGCACAAAAATAGACAGTATATTACTCACTGTTTAGAAGTTCACGCTCTTTAGAGGTCACGCAGGTAATTTATATATAGCAAGAGGAAAAGTTCATTGCTCGTAGGAGGGTACCATAGCATTACCTATACGGAAATCGAATATGTAGGGGAATTTTTATGTCTGGGAAGTGTTTTAACAGGGGACATAAAGTGCGACACCGAAATCTGAAGGAGAGTTGGGATAGAGAAAGATATGGGCAGCGCAAGTTCACTAAATATAATGGAACAAGGAACGCGGTATTATGAATGATATAAAGAGCAATACAAATGGAAAAAATATGTTTACCTGTGTTTTGTAGATGAAGCAATAGCGTTTGATAAAGTACGACACAAAGAATTGTTGGAACTTCTGGGTTACCTTGAAATATATCGGAAGGATATTCGAATAATTCAGAACCAATACTGACAACAATTCGTCACCAATTTTTTAAAATCGTTTCACTTCAAGCAAGGCAGTAACGCCACTGATGCGCAGGGGGCTACATTAGAGAAAATGATTAGATAGGAGAAGAGTAAAGAGAAAGACGAACCAGTTACAGGAGGTGCCAGAGAAAGAGCAAGAGAAGGATGGGAATACAGGTATGATGACAGTTGAAAAGGTAGAGAGAAAGGAAGAGATATAAAGGGTGGTGTAGAAAGAAATAGAGTCAAATGGTTAAGAGATGGCTATTGACATTGCATTTAAATTCTTTTAGGTTGTAGCCGTCAGTAAAGCAAGAATATGGAAGAGAGTTCCACAGGCGGAAAGTGCGAGAAAAGAAGCTGAAGGAGTAGAATTGTCCGTTGCATTTGGTTGATCTAACTGTGAATGAGTGGGACCCAGTTGCCAGTCTGATTGCACGAATAAGCTCTTGTGATAGGGGCACCAGTGACTTAAGGTTGTCGGAGTAGAAGCCATAGAAATATTTATGGAATAGACAGAGGGAAGCCACATCCTGTCGGTGAGAATGTGGCTGGAGTCGAGCCTCCAAGTCGGTACCTATCACATTACTGATTCTCCTTTGGAGCCTGTCGAGAACAGAGATGAACAGCTGGATAAAAAATATATTCAGTAAATATACGAAAATGGAAAAGAATGTAAAACAAGGATGTGTCTTCTCACAGGACTTATTCAACCTATGTAGTAAGGCGATCCTGAGAGAATTAGGAATCCTACCAGAATTCGTTATTGACGCCACAATGTTTACAACATAAAATATGAAACATTATCTATGTCAATAAATAGAGATAAGAAAGTATAATTGGCATTAACAATTCAAAGTATAGGGGTAAATTTAGTGAAGAAAGAAATAATGGAAGTACATATCAGAATGAGTAGCCGCGAATAAAGGTCAAAGGAACGGGTGCAACACGGATTTGTTATTAAATAGGCGAGGGCAGGAAAAACTTTTCCCATTGGCTAACGTTAACAATAAAAAGTACGAATTTTGTCGAGAAAAAAGAAAATTTAAATCCGGGACAAGTATCACAAAATTAAGGAGCCGAGTTGGTACTTCTGGACCGAAAGTCGGGTTACTGCCGGAGTCAATATGATGTTTAAAGACCCAAAACAGGCAATGAAGGTAGGACATCACTGAAGAGCTCCTTTAAGCACCAAATATGTATTTAGGGACTGATAGCAGACACAGAAAGGAAATTACAACACCTCCTATAGGAGGGAGTGAAGGAAAACGAGAAGAACGAACTAAACATCAATTTTTGTCTTTATTTTCACCTGAAATTAAAGCCAAAATACGATGTTTAGAACGGCTCATGTTTAAACATAATAGACATTCAATATTTGTTATATTTAACATGTTCAGAAAACTATATATATATATTTTATATATATATAAAAACTATATATATATATATATATATATATATATATATATATATATATTAATAGACTTTTATTCAGGAAAAAATATTCTGCTAGTTATGAACCAGGAGAAAACTGGACTTATTTAGCCTTCAAAATTCAGTTTACGACGAAAAAAACTTATTTGATATCGATACCAGTAAATCAAAATTTGACTTACATCCATTCATGTTTCTTTCAGTCTACGGGTTCGCTTTAACTGGAAACAACTATTGCTTTTTAGTCTTTCGTGCCAACGTCCAAAGAGTCTTTTGTGCGGTCTGCTGAAGGAATAGAAAAACAAAATTTTCTTTTCTATTTTAGCTTATTTTTGACTGACTTTATTTCATGAAAATGATATGTCCTTTGTCACTGTCTTGGTCAATGAAATAATTCATCTCCCTTATAAGGGGTTTTATTTTGTGTCTAAAGTTTGAGTTTTTCAAGCCGTGTGTTTCTGGGTGTTGGTCGAGTGAGTTAGCTGCGTGTTGCCAAATAGGAATCAAGCGTTTTAGCTTTACTTTTCTACCGCTTGAAGATAGTGCGTACGTATAAAACTGTCGGTAGCTGGGTACGGGAAGATCATATGCTTTTCTGGTCTGGTTCTCCTGCAGTCTATATACGTATCTAAACTTATTTATAATTGGAACTTTGTCTCTGTGTGTGTGTGTCCGTTACCTATAGACTTCGAAACGGCTGAACAGATTTTCTTGATATGCCGTTAAACAAGCAAATCTAAACTTATTTATAAATGGAAGTTTGTCTCTGTGTGTGTATGTGTCTGTGTGTATGTGCTACCTATAGACTCCGAAACGGCTGAACCGATTTTCTTGAAAATTTACACAGTTGTACTATAAGCATCTGCGAGTGTTCTTAGATAGGTATTGTGTCGAGGTACCCACGATAAATATCGAAAATCGATAATCGAAAAAATCGGGTTATAGAAGGAGTGGTCCGATTTTAATCAAATTTGATACACTCATAGACAAAGACATAAGAAACGATATTCAGAAGTTTCAAGGTTACAGTTCTTACAATAGTGCAGAAAATCGATAATATATAGATATATATATATAAGGCAAGATGTTTGTGTGTGTGTCTGTTTTATCTGCCTGTATGTCTGTATTTTTTTCAGCCTTTTGATTTTAGTTTTTGCTTCGGGTTTGGCTCTAAGTAGGTATAACTGTAATTCTTAGTCTCAGCCATGATACCATTTACTCAGAGGACTTATTTAACCTTCAAAATTCAGTTTACGACGAAAAAAACTTATTTGATATCGATACCAGCAAATGAAAAATTGACTTACATCCATTCATTTTTCTTTCAGTCTACGGTTTCGCTTTAATTTGAAACAATTATTGCTTTTTAGTCTTTCGTGCCAACGTTCAAAGAGTCTGAGCTCCATTACCATGGATTAGTTTTAAAGTTTTCATTACACCTGAGCAACGCCGGGCTATACTGCTAGTTTATGATAAAATCCAAAGTAGAATCTGAAAGTTTATTGAGCTTGATCTGGCATACCGGCTTCAATCATTTTCCCAACGCCATAATATTGCTCCCCTCTGCTTTTCTGTAAATATGTTCGTGATAATTGTGCTAATGAACATTCTTCTGTGGTAGCTAGACTTTATAAATTTAAGTGCATAACTAGGTTTGCGGGATAGACTCATAATTTACAGTTCAAATAGCTAGATGCAACCATAAGTTCTATGCTAACAGTTTCTTCTAACGTTTTTCTCGCTTGTGGAACTCTCCTTCGTCTTCTTGCTACTCAGTCAACTTTAAGCTTCAAAAATTGGGATGCAATGTTAACATCCGTCTTGTTAATATTACTTTATTTTTCCCTCTCCTTAATAATTAAAAAATCATATTCTCTAACACCCAGCGTCTTAGTAGATTTATTGCCTTGTTTGGGGTGAAATGGTTAAAAAAATTTTCTGCACGCGTGTGTGTTTATGAATATTTATTTGAAATGAATTCCCCAATTGGGTTTCAATATTAGTTCATCAGAATGGCAATTATTAAAATATGCCATGCATAATAAATATAAAAGACTATTGAAGTCTGCTAAGAAAGAAGTGTAGTAATCATTACAGAAACACTTTTGCCGAAGGAAACGTTTCTCTGACATTTGTCTGCTTCAAAGAAACACAATCACTTGTTTTAAGCGGCATTTAAGAGGATTACAGTTATGCGGATTATATTTAAGCTAACAGTAGCAAAGAAACAATTCAAGCATCAGACACAGTTTCACAGTAAAATCGGTCCATATTATCGAGACAGTTATAACTTCAAATGTACACAGAGGATCAATTGCGTTTTTCTTTTAAAATTACCACTGCAGATGTCATACTAATAACGTACTATTCACACACACGCACGCACGCACATACACACACACAGATTGATCATCGCAAACAGGATGATGTTGATTGGCTATATCATCCAACTTTTTCCGATTTCTCTACACTGTCTTCTGATTGACACCCAAACACTCCGAAATATTCATATTCGAGCTCTTGGAGTGAATGGCAAAGAATGAATTTGCAATAAATAGTGGCACAATGTTGCCATCATTAGTGATCACTCAAAACAGCGCATGATGTTAACTGGATATATCATCCAAATGCTCAGATAGACACCCAAGCACTCTGAAATGTTCGTATTGAAGATTCAGGAGGGAATTCTAAGCAGTACTGTATGTCGTTTCGACATTTTTTGGCAGAGTCAATTGTGTCGTGGTGCTATTTTTCTCAGAGACGATGCCCAACAAAGAAAGTCTGTTGATACCATTCGAAATACATACGGGTCTCCAATAGCGGATCATTTGATAAATAGTCCGACCTGTGCTATGTATTTCAGTGTGAACTGGTTCTCTGTTTTGGCCAGAGCACACTCGTTATTCTTTCTAAAGGTATTAAAGTCGCTGTTCATGAGGTCCAGGTGACCCTCTCTTTGTCAACAAAGAGATTGTTTGCTTGGGCTTGCTTTGCTGTATCTCTAGCAACTTTAGTCGTTATAACTTTTATTTCCACTTGTCCATTAATTCAAGTCATCCGCAACAGACTTTCGTATCTTAATTTGTTACCCCTTTTACAGTTCTGACGACGGGAGACGAAACCGGTCAACTGATATATATATATATATATATATATATATATATATATATATATATAAAGATTTTTCTAAATGGAACTTTGTCTGTTTGTGTGTACGCGTGTGTGTGTGTCTCTATGTGTGTGTGTGTGTCCGTTACCTATAGACTCCAAAACGGCTGAACCGACTTTCTTGAAAATTTACACAGTTGTACTATAAGCGTCTGCGAGTGTTCTTAGCTAAGTGTTGTGTCGAGGTACCCCCGATAAATATCGAAAATCTATAATCGAAAAAATCGGGTTATAGGAGTGGTCCGATTTTAATCAAATTTGATACACTCATAGACAAAGACATAATAAACGATATTCAGAAGTTTCAAGGTTTCAGTTCTTACAATAGGACAGAAAATCGATATGATATATATATATATATATATATATATATATATATATATATAAAAGATAAGAAGATTGTGTGTGTCTGTTTATCTGCCTGTGCGTCTGTATTTTTTCAGCCCTTTTATTTTAGTTTATGCTTCGGATTTGGCTCTCGGTAGGTATAATTGTAGTTCTTAGTCTCAGCCATGATGTCATTTACTCAGAGGACTTATTTAGCCTTCAAAATTCAGTTTAAGACGAAAAAAACTTATTTGATATCGATACCAGTAAATCAAAATTTGACTTACATCCATTCAATTTTCTTTTTCAGTCTACGGTTTTGCTTTAACTGGAAACAACTATACCTTTAGTCTTTCGTGCCAACGTCCAAAGAGTCTGAGCTCCAGAACCATGGATTAGTTTTAAAGCTTTCATTATACCCGAGCAACGCCGGGCTATAGTGCTAGTAGCATATAATTCGAAGCGAAAATAATGACTTAATCAAGATGTTGACGTTCCACAGCAAGGAAACCGCTATCATTGGCGGAAAAAAGACATTACAGCTACTGTACCTGAGAAATCTATTTTTCTGAAGAATTGTTTAAAAGAGAAATATCTGATAAATTTTCATACAAAAACAAAAAACAAAACAAAGTGCCAGCTCATCAATCGATGTGTACTAAATGTTTTCTTATAAGGAAAATGTTAATATTACCAGTACCAGATGTGATGAGGATATTTATTTACATCTTGTTCATTTTCTTGGCAAACCGGAGTACTGAAGGTCAAGAAGATCCAATTAGAAACAAAGAAAGGATTGATAGACTGTTATGCGAATGCTGGAAGATATCTTCAAAGATATCAGAGAGTCTCGAAGCAACAGAAATGTAGTTCAACAGAAGAATGCTGAGGTTACCCTGGACCGAAGCAATAGCAAGAGAGAATGCAAACGAGAAGAAAACTTATGCTTAGCATCAGGAAGAGACAGCTGAGATTCCTGGAACACGTGATGAGAAAGGATGGTTTGGAGAATCTAATACTCATGGGACTTCTTTTCTCGCATTTCTCGTCTGTGTAATTCTCTTCCGCATACTTGCTTTCCTGACAGTTACAATCTCCAAGAATTGAAATGTAAAGTCAATAGTCATCTCCTGTCTCACTAACCTACAACCTCTCTCTCATGCTTTCTACACCCACCCCACTCTCATCAGTACTCTCTTCCCTCTCCTACTCTCTTACTGACACCCCCTGCCATCTCTCACTCCTCATAACATTCCTTCCTTGTCCACCCCAGTAATCTCTTCCCTCTCCTACTCTCTTCCTGACAACCTCTCACTCCTCAACATTCCGCCTATGTAACCCCCTGCACAAAAGTGGCGGTAAAATGCCTTGCTTGGGGCGACGCGATTATAAAAAAAATCAATTAGAAGGAAACAGAGATAGGTAAAGGAAACGCGTGACATATTTGATAGGCTTGAGCAGATGAATTTTGGAGTGGGATTTGGCAATGATACTAAGAGGAAAATTATTAAGAGCGGCAAGGGACAAGGACAAGTAGAAGGCCATGATCGCCCACGATTCGAAGGGACAAGGTGCCTAAAGAAGAATAAAAATCTCAAGGGAATAAAATGTTTCGTCAGTTTTTTTAGGCAGTCTATTATTACTGAAAGTTGATTTCGATCCTAACCATATACTCCATATTCATGACCATGTGCCAAACTATGCCAAAAACTCAATGATTCGTATTTGTGGAAATCATTTTTTTTTCTGGATGAATGTAAACAGGTTGTTTACAACAAAAATCATTGTCACTTAAAGGTCAGTCCCGTTCTGTTGTTAATTACGAGAGAGATACGAACAATTGTCTTAAATAGAAAACCTTCTATTATCTTCAAGCACAAGGGAAAACTATCGGTATTTTACAGTTATATAGCTTCCTTTGTTTAAATGCGATAGTACAAGAAACGTTTAAAATTAAATGTCAGAGAAAAAGAATGTAATGTCCCTTGATACATTTTGTCATAATTTTTTTTTCAATATACAACAAGACTTTTGGGAATACGACTAAATAAGGAAGATCCGGTTACGCAACCGGATTTAGCAATAAAATATTGTTCCAATTACAAGAAGCATTACTCAACGCCAATAAGCGAATATTTTATTAATCAAAAGAGAAATCACTTCCTTTAATCCCTTCATCCCAATCAAGGAAATAATGCAACTCAGACGCAAAGAATTTTTTTTTTTTTTTAATCATTTCACCCCGAGCAAGGCAGAAACGCCACTGATGTGCAGGGGGTTACATAAATGTAGAAATATTAATTAGAAAAGAGTGAGGAGTAAAAGCTAGTTAGAAAGGAACAATAGAAAGCTGAGAAAGCAGGTGCAATGACAGATACATGGGCGGAGAGAACGTGAAGATTATACAGGGGAGGGGAGAGAGCTAGAGTCCAGTGGTTAGTAGGTGAGTATTAACTTTGCTTTTAAATTTCTGGAGGTCGTAGCCGTCAGGAAAGCAAGAATACGGGAGTGAGTTCCACAGGCGGGAAGTGCGAGAGAGGAAGCTGCAGGAGTAGAATTGTCGTTTGGCTAACCTGACTGTGAATGGGTGGGACCCAGTTGCCAGTCTGGTTGCACGGGTAAACACCTGTTGAGGAGGCATCAGTGACTTAAGTTCATCCGAGCAGAAGCCATGAAAGTATTTATAGAAGAGACAGAGGGAGGCCACATTTCGACGATGGGAAAGTGGCTGCAGACGAGTCGCCAGATCAGTACCTATCACATTACAGACTCTCCTTTGGAGCTTGTCAAGAACACTGAGGAGAACGGCAGGGGCACCTGACCATAAATGGCAGCAGTACTCCATGCACGGACGGATGGTTGACTTGTATATATGCAGGATGGATTCAGGTGGAAAAAACATCCTGGATCGACATAGTGACCCAATCTTCTTAGCAGTAGATTTTGCTATGGATTCAATATAGTGCTTCCATTTGAGATCTGAGGACAGGGTAAGTCCGAGTAGGCGTAGTGTATTACTCTCCGGGAGAATCATCTGGTCCATGCTTATGGGAGGCAGAAGAGGTTGCCTGTAATGGTTGACAGACAACAGCTTGGTCTCAGAGGAATTGAAGTTGACAAGCCACTTCTTGCCCCAGTTCACCACAGAGTGTAGATCCCGCTCAAGGTCAGCAGCGAGATTATGTCTGTCCACCACGACAGGTTTCTTACTGGAGCGGGAGTATATTGTAGTGTCATCTGCGTAGATGCCTACTTGGGACTTACTGAGTTTGAGAGAATATGAGAAAGAGAAAACATTATTATGGAGAGAAAACAATAAAAGAATAGGAGTTAAGACTACAGAATAAAACAATTGATATTACATTTACATTTTTAATGATCCAAGTTGACTAGAAAACAAGAAGCCGAAAGAAAAGAAACAATTAGCATATAACTTACTTAATCTAGAAATATCGACTGTAAAATAATGAGACCTAACATCCAATCTGGGACTGCGCTTAGATTCGTAAAATTGTGGTTGCAAAGAGGAAAATCCGCCAGAACAATTACAATAAAAAAAGGACAGTGGGTAAAGGAGTATTGGATCCAAGATGCCAGGCCGGGACCAGTTATATGATATTTTCTTCTTTTTTGGAAATACCAGGTGCTGTAAGCGTTTAGTGACGGATGTGTGTTGTGGTGCAGTGGATATCGGCTTTGAAAGAGAAATCGGTGAGCCGAGTTCGAATTCAAGTTGAATACGCTGCATTCACTTAGGCACTGGTACCCATGGGAAAGGTATTAATCTGTCCCTTCCCTCCAGTTATGGGTTAAATAACAAGGGTAGGACTTGGAGACCCTACCCTTAAAAACAAATCCCAATGAATCTTGATACTCGAAAAGAATAAAGTATTACTAAACACAAAACTTATATAAAAACAACAATATATTGTTGAAAGAAAAATGGTATTACCAGCAATAAATAAATAAAATTTAGTTGGCAATAAATGACCCGCCGAGGTTGATGTGCCATAAAAACAAAACAACCAACCAAAATGTCTTCTTTGGATTTTCTCAAGAATCTTTAAATGTATAACAGAAGTGCCAAACCAGATGTGACAACAATCATGCAAAGACAAATAGTAGACTTACAAATGTGCAAAATTGATTCTGGCGTGAGAAAACTGTCTAACATGACACAATAAAACAACATGCCTAGCAACATGTAAAATACAATCGTTCTATTTATCATGAAACATTTATAGAATATGAACGTTATGTCGGTTTGAAAGTGACTGAAGAAAAAAAATGCCAGTTTAGAACCGATAATATTGCAGCTTCTCTTTGGCTTTATTAAGAACCTCTAAATAAATAGAAAAAGTAGTAGGCTAGAGGAGACAACATTATTTAAGGGGTGGACGAAAGGCTGTCTTTTTTCTTAAACTTAGTTTCTTACGTTGGATATTTTGGCTTGAATGATTTTGCAGGAGCTTTTTGTTGTTATATATTAAAATAAATTTAACTGCAGAGAAAAATGCTATATTATTTGTGTAGAAACAACAAGCAATGCATTTTAGAAGAATATTTTGAGGCTACCAGTAAACGAAAGCGAATATAGTTTACCCTTTTTGTTTTCTGTGCCGTGTCCTTCCAGGGCTTAGGCGATTATGATATTCCACTTGCCCCTATCCCTTGTTGCTCTTAATATTTCTTCTCTCGGAATTTCTCCTACACCTCGATTTGCTGAAGCCCATCAAGTATGTCTCACGGTGTTTTTCCCTATCTCTCTTTCCCTCTATCCGTTCTGTGAGTATTGGATTCTCCAAGCCCTCTTTCCTTATTATGTGTCCCAGAAACCTTATCTTCACTTCCTGGTATTAAATATAAGTTTCTCTTTTCGTTTGCATCATCTCCAAAATCTTGCTCACATGTTCGGTCTATTGTATCCTCAGCATCCTTCTGTAGAACCACATTCTTTGAAAAGATCGTACAGTATTCGCTAAAATATCAAATTTGTTAGGTTTATTTATAAACAATATGGATTCAAGCGAATCTAAATGATTACACACACACACACACAGATATATATATATATATATATATATATATATATATATAATGCATATGTATAAATACAGGGTGTCCATAATGTTCGTGTGCAGTTTAAAAAAATTATAACTTTTATTGAAATTTTATCTAAGATTTCACATGTCCTCCATCATTAGCAATACAAAGGTTAATATGATTTTCATCGATTTATCAATCGCTTTTCTATAAAGTGGTTATTTATTTTATTCAATTCTTAACTTTCTGTATACAGAAATAGTAGATTTCAGTTTAGCCAACTAAAGGACACAGTTTACTTTTTCCTCAGTTGAAGCCATGGATCAAGTTGATTCTAAAAGAAAGAAAATATTTCTTTAATTATCTAAAAATTGTTGCAAATTTTGTGATAAATTATTATTCAATAACTAGGTACATTAAACTTCATAACATTTTTTACTGATTATTTCTATCACAAATAAAAGTAAAGTTATAACTTTTTTAAAGAGCACACGAATATATATATATATACTAGCAGTATAGCCCGGCGTTGCTTGGGTGTAATGAAAGCTTTAAAACTAATCCATGGTCCTGGAGCTCAGACTCTTTGAACGTTGGCACGAAAGACTAAAAAGCAATAGTTGTTTCAAGTTAAAGCGAAACCGTAGACTGAAAGCAAAATGAATGGATGTAAGTCAAATTTTGATTTCCTGGTATCGATATCAAATAACTTTTTTTCGTCGTAAACTGAATTCTGAAGGCTAAATAAGTCCTCTGATTAAATGGAATCATGGCTGAGACTAAGAACTATAATTCTACCTACTTAGAGCCAACCCCGAAGGAAAGACTACACAAACATCTTGCTTTTTATATTTATATAAATTATCGATTTTCTGCACTATTGTAATTACTGCAACCTTGAAAGTTCTGAATATCGTTTCTTATGTCTTTTTCTATGAGTCTATCAAATTTGATTAAAATCGGACCACTCCTTTTATAACTCAATGTTTTTCGATTATCGATTTTCGATATTTATCGAGGGGTACCTCGACACCAATCTAGCTAAGAACACTCGCAGACGCTTATAGTACAACTGTGTAAATTTTCAAGAAAATCGGTTCAGCCGTTTCGGAGTCTATAGGTAACCGACACACACAGACATAGACACACACATACACACATACAAAGTTACATTTATAAATAAGTTTATATATATATATATATATATATATATATATATATATATATATATATACATGTACATGTTTAAGAAAGAGACTTTAAAATTCTAGTTTCTTCTTTCAAAAAGCGGTTTTTTATAGACGGTCTTCAAATAAACTCCTGCACGCATTCTGTTCGTTTTCCAAAGAATTCTTGCATTGTGGCATATTTTAGGAATAAGTGTATTTTGTGATTGTCCTGTTATTTGCTTAATAACAAGATTTTGGTTTTCTTGGTTAATAAACTAGAAATAATAGAACGCTGGAAGTATTTACTTTCGACCTAATATTTTAATATTCGAAACACAACCCGCAAAGACTTTTCGATTCATCGATGCCATAGATTTTAATCTTTTCCATTTGTTCATCTTTTTATAAGTATTGGCAAGCGAAATAAACAAACCACCTAAGTGAAATAATAAAAAAGGTTCATATCTAAAATGTCCACCATGTACATAACTCTACATGTTTCAGATGAGAAGAAAAACGGAATATTGATTCCGTATCTGGGTTAGAGTTAACCAATCCTTACATTCTAACTTCGAATGAATTCAAAAGCGTCTACATTGCCTTGAAGAATCTAATTATTTCCCGCGCTACAATTATTGTCCCATATACGTGTCGTTGCAAGCCTCTCGCTACGGTATCTCTATTTTTATGGGAAATATACAAAGAAGCTAAATAATTTTGCTTGGCTTACGGCCACATCACATTTCTATGGAAAACTAGCAGTATAGCCCGGCGTTGCTCGGGTGTAATGAAAGCTTTAAAGCTAATCCATGGGCCTGGAGCTCAGACTCAGCCTAAAGAATATTTGTGTGAAGTTTGGTGAGAATCGGAAGAAATTGTGGATTTGTATAAAGGAGATACAGACAGATAAACAGACACACACACAAACATCTTGCCTCATATATATATATATATATATATATATATATATATATATATATATATCGAATTTCTGCACTATTGTAAGAACTGCAACCTTGAAACTTCTGAATATCGTTTCTTATGTCTTTGTCTATGAGTGTATTAAATTTGATTAAAATCAGGCCACTCCTTTTATAACCCGATTTTTTCGATTATCGATTTTCGATATTTATCGCGGGTACCTCGACACAAAACCTAGCTAAGAGCACTCGCAGCCGCTTATAGTACAACTGTGTAAATTTTCAAGAAAATCGGCTCAGCCGTTTCGGAATCTATAAGTAACGGACACACAGACACATACACACACACAGAGACAAAGTTCCATTTATAATTAAGTTTAGATATAACTATCATTTTCGTATCCATTCACTCCAAAATCTCGTTGTTGCTCAAACTTTTCCGGCCCATGGCATCGTCAGCATCTTTCCGTTGTTTCAAGTCTCTTCTGCATCTATAAGGAGATTTTTCAGCATTCGTTTCCATACAGGAGAATAGATGTCACGAAACAGTTCAGTACCCTTTTCTTTGTTTCTAACGACAAATTTTTCTGTCTTTTAAGGCCCTTCTTAGATTTTAGAATGCATCGTTCAGACCTCAGTGTCATACCATCTGTTCTCTGTTAGAACATTTCCAGAAATTTAAATTTGTGTAGCTGCTTGATTTTAGCATCACCAACCTGTCATTTGCATTTTGACTCATCCTTTTGCTGATAGGATGTGCATTGTGGTGCAGTGGATATCGGCTCGGAACAAAAAATCGGGGAGCCGAGTTCGAATTCCACTTGAATTCGTTGCATTCAATTACGCACAAATACAATTGGAAAATATATTAATCCGTCTATTCCTTAGTTATGGGTTAAATAACAGGACATATTGGGTTCTATAGCCTTGGCTGGCAACCAGTTTACCGCAGAAAGCAATGGCAACCTACTGTGGAATAATCTTCTGCCCAGTCCCTCATGTCTTTTTCGAGACATGATCACCCAAGTGTGTATCACGTATGGAACTTAACTGAGTGATTCATTTTTGCTGATAACCATGCATTCTGCCTTTTTGTAATTTATACTCAGTCTTTTCTTCACGCGTTATATTCGTTCCCCTCTGTAGGATCCTTTGTGTGTTTGCTAGCAACACTAGGTCATCTGGGCTATTAATATTTCTATAGCTAACCTAACCACATATCTCCAAAAAACTTCGCTTTCTTACATTCGTAGGTCGTATATCATTCAGTAAACCTCTGTCACTGGGTGATCTTCGATGATAAATCAAGCTGAATATTTTCCGGATCGATCTGGTAACGATGGCGCATTCGTATCAGTTTGATTATTTTGCTAATATTTATCAGAACATTTCAGCCGATATTCCCCGACCATAAGATTTATTTATTGTCTGCTGGTTCTAGTAAACGTTTAGAAATTCCTAACAAAACATTTGTTTAATACAAACGAGTAGCTATTGTATATCGATCTTAACAAGAACCATTTATAGAAAAATCCATATAGTCCTTTTTAATAAGACATTTTTTTCTTTTTAGCGAGGATAAATCTTTTCCTCTACATTACTTTAGAATTGAATTTGGAACTTTAAAATATAACGAAACAATGTTAACTCCTCGAGGAATATCGAAATCGTATGATGAAAAACAGTTTTTTCATTTTATTTGGTTAGTACCTCATCTCATTGGTGCCAAAATTAGAGCGAAAAAGAAGGCCTGAATATTAAAGTGAATCAAAAATATGTTAAAAATTCAATTCAGTCACGCTTCTCTTAAAGTCTACCAAAAATATGTGATACTCAACAGCTTACAAGACATTTTGTCTCTGAAACAAAATTCTCAAACACCATGATGATCTTTAACGCGCGTGTCAGCATTCTGCCAGACAAACATATGTTATCAGTGACTAAGTGATTGTATGGATATATATGTCTAATTGAATACGTACCCGCCACATTTTTGTGTCGGGTATGGACCCAAATCATCTCTCAGTTGCGTCTCTCTCCTCGAAGACAGAGTGCGGCTCAGTTGTAGTTCCGTCCGCGAGGGCAGGATTGCAACTGAGAAAAATTACACTGAATAGATGCCCGGACCCGGGGAACAGTGTCCCGCGGCCGCTCCACCCCATTGCAGCAGAGGTGTGAACCAGGTGCTCGTCACCGGGCCAACTCAACCGGCGATTGAGGGAACTGGCGAATTTTTGTCCCTGTGCCTGTCCGTACGCGGTCTGGTCCCCATCTTAAAAAAGACCTTGTGTCACATCTCGCTCCAGTGGGGGAGTAGAGTAAATATACTTACCAGCCTTTTTCTTCACCCAGTAACGGATTTACACAAGGCAGAGCGTCACTGGATGAGATAATCGACCTCTTCTCCCTTAACAATGGGTTAATTAGTAGTTCGTGTATCACCAAATCATAATTATCCCCCCTCAAAATCTTACAAATTTAAAATATTTTCAGGCTTTAAATAACTCACAAAGGGTTGATAGTGATAAGCATTGAAATGTCAATCATTATCTACTCTCTTCCTGATTACTGTTTTACTGTCCTTGTTCTTGTTTCTGTTTTGTAATTCTTTCAAACACAGCAACCCTTGTGTCTTGGTGGCTTTACTTCCGTGTATTGGGTTAAATAATAAAAAAAAAGAAGACGTTAATCGCGAAATAACTATTATTTTAAAAAAATCTTACAATCTAATACTATTTTCTGACTTTAAATAACCTGCAAATGGTTCTTCTTCTTTTCTTCTTTTTCTTTTTCTTCTTTGTGCCTTGTCCTTTCAGGTCGTAGGTGATCATGGCCTTCCACGTCTCCCTATCCCTGGTGGCACTTAGCACGCTTTCTCCTGTAGCATCTGCTCAGGCCCTTCAGATATGTTATCTGCTGCTTTCTTATGTCTCTTTTTCCTTCTATCTGGCCTGTTAGTATCAGGTTCTCTAAGTCCTCCGTCCTCATTGCATGTCCCAGGAACTTTAACTGTCACTTACCGATGCTCAATATTAATTTCTTTTTTGTTTCCATTCTTTCCAACACCTCATCATTGCTCACATGCTCGGTCAACAATATCCGCAGCATCCTTCTGTATAACCATATTTCAGTTGCTTCAAATTTTTCCTTCATCTTTGATGATATTGTCCAGCATTCATTGTCATATGGAAGAACTGACATCATATAGCAATATAGTACTCTCTTCTTTGTTTCTATGATAGTTTCTTGTCTCTTAATACTTCTTAATACTCAGCTTTTGGAACGCGTCTTTGGCTTTACCAATTCACCTTCGGATCTCTGTGTCATTCTTTCTGTCTTCTGTTAGAACATTTCTCAGGTGTTTAAATTTTTGTATCTGCTTGATTTTAGTATCCTCTACCTGTATTTGGCATTTTGGGCTGCTCCTTTGGCTGATAACCATTCATTCGGTTTTCTTGCAGTTTATTTGTAGTCCTTTTTTATCACTTTCTTCGGTTATCTTCTTTTGGAGATCTTGTAGTTTCCTTTCCGTGTCTGCTATCAGCACTGTATCATCTGTATACCTCATGTTGTGGCCTCCGATTATAAATCCTGTCATAACATCTAGGGTCCTCAAAATAGTCTCGCTATACAATTTAAATAGATGTCTTAAACGGTTGATAAGCCGTAAAAACAAATCTAATGACGGTTAAATAATAATAAAAAAAAACTGTTGTTGATTATTTCGATGTACGAGGTGGGATCATATGATTAATCATTTCCAATTCTTTTGTCATCAGGGAATCAGCTTTTATGGCTCGTTTTGCAAACTGTCGGAGATCTTTGGACAAGTATTTTTGTAAAAATAACATTATTTCATTTTTCTCCTATAGTAACCCACCTCGAAAAATAAAAAAAAAAAACGCACCAGCTGTTGCCCCTTTTTTAATTTTATCAACTGATGCAAGGCAGTAAATCTACTAAGCCACAAGTGATTTCTGAGTGAAGAAGAACAAAAAAAGTTAAATATTAGAGAGTGAGAAGAATTGAATTGTAATCAAAACGGTAGATAACGATTGATATTGTATTAACATTTTTTGAAGCCCATGGTTTACTCGAAAGCATGAAATCGTAAAAGTGTTCCGCAATGAGAATAGCAATAAAGGAAACTGTTAGCATAGAATTTACGGTTGCGTCTAGACTATTCAGCTGTGAACTGACGAGACATTGCCGCCAATCAATTTCGGTGCTTAAATTCCTAAAGTCTAGGTACCAAAATAAAACGTTAACCCAAACAATTACCCTGATAGTATTTATAAAAAAGGCAGATGAAAGCGACATTACATCAGTGGAAAATTCACTAAAGCCGTGACACCAGGTCAGGACTATCAATATTATTGATTCCTTTTTAGTTTTATCAAAAATCTCCAAAGTACAGCGGGAACACCAGATAAGATGTGACAGCAATATGAAAATCATTGACGAATTGACTTAGAAAATCAAGATGGGTTCTGGGGAGAAAAATTGTCTAGCAGAACACAATAAACCAACATTTTTAGAAGCAGACCTAGCAATGAATTAATTATAGTCATTGCATCTCATATCAGCCGAATATGTTAGCCAGAGAAGGCGCAACACGACACTCTTATGGAAGTTAGCATCAGCCAAGCTGATGAGAGGCAGGAATTTATCTTTCAGGATATTTATATTAAAGTAAGTGTTATGGTGCCCTCCTACGAAGAATGGACTCTTCCTCTTACTATATAATTACCTACAGGAGGAAGTTAAGTACAGCAGTTAAGTCTGCTTCTTCTTGGCGGAGAGAAATGACCCAGCCGACGCTTTGCAAAAAGGTAGAGTCTCGTCTGGGGAAAATTGGACAGAAATTTTTGCCCAGGTTATATGGTCCGGATTGACTACATTAAAATGCCTTGTGCCACATTTTGTCTTAAATGGTAAATGCTGCAGTCGACGCCAGTTTAGTCTGCCTCACACATTGTCGAATTCTCTACCTTCGGGCGGAGAGTAATAACCCAGTCGAGGCTCCGCTGAAGGGTAGATTCTCGTCTAGGGTAAAATTAAACAGAAATGTTTGCCCGAGCTATATGGAACGGATTACCCACATTGAAAAGGTCGTGTGTCACATTTTGTCTTAAGTGGGAAAGCAATTAAATACCGCAGTTGATGGCAACTAGTAGGCAGTTAAAGCCAGCTAAGATCCAGGCAATAAGCAGCGTAATTGTACCGTTCGGATTTTATTTCTATTTACTTATCACTTACACTGACTTTCTACATATGTTCTTGTTAATACACTGTTTTGAACCTACCTCCTGTGTTCCGTGTCTTACTTCCGGCCAAACCGGTCACTACAAATTTGCGGCGAAGTTTCTCCACAACAAACTGGCGACGAAGATTTACGTTAAGAGTTGCCACAACAAATTAGCCACGAAGATCCATAGCGGCAAGACTAACAGACTTTTGATATCAGAACCTATTACAACAGACTCCAGCTTTTGCACTGAGTGCAATTTTGATTTTCTAAACAAAGTAAAAAACAAATAATAATAATAATCTACTCTAGTATTACAAACCATATTAACAATCACCAAATGGAAGACACGTGGCAGTTGTCAATAGATTTATATCGGGGGCAGTAACATATTCAAAATGGCTTTGTATATTCAGTTCCACATATCATTCCAGCGGGCTTCCTGTTCTGAGAAATCGATATAGCGAAAGAATTGCATAAATCATTAACGCCAATCCGAGTTGGTAAACTGCTTTTCAGTGGCTATAATCTCATTTATTCATCGACAAAATACATAGTTGGACGGTTCTTAAAACTATTTTTTTGTGCTTGATCTATTCTCTGATGCGACTGAGAGAATTCTGGTGAAAAGGGCAACCATTGGACAAAATAACCTGACGCAATTAGCATGAATGTTCAATGCATCTAAAAAATAATATATAGGTTCTTCGATAACTAAAATCTCCTACAACGTAGAGTCGCTAAAAGTGGAGCTAAAAGTGGAAATATAAATGTTTTTTGTACTATTACAAATGTGCGTTGTGCTGCAGCGGATATCGGCTTGGAAGGAGAAATCGGGGAACCGAGTTCAAATTCCAGTTGAATTCTTTGCATTCACCTACATACAAATACTTTTGGGAAAGGTATTAATCCGTCTCTTCCTTCCAGTTATAGGTTAAATAACAGGACAGATTGAGTTTTATAGCTTTGGTCAGAAACCAGTCTACTGCAGAATGTAATGGTACACTGTTGCGGGATAATCTTCTGCCCAGTCAATCAGGTCTCGAAAGAGACATGATCGCCCAAGCGTGAATCACGTATGGCACTTAACTGACTGATTGACAATACAACTCTCGAAAGCCATTCAACCGAGAGGGTTACGTAAAGAGGTTACTGTAGGGATATAAGGAGAGATAGAAAGAAGTGCAAACGGTTAGCACTTGATATGTTTAAGAGCAAGGGGGGGTAATGTTACTAGAACGTAGGGGGTTGCGGGGAGAGGCGAATGAGAATGAGATGCCTTCAGAAGATGGATTGTCGGCAGGTTAGAATATGTGGAATAGTGTAAGAATAAAATATACATTTTTTCATTTTAAAATAGAAATTTATTAAAACGAAAGAATAACAACAATTCGTAGAAATTAATGTCCAATGAGGAAGTTAAAGATATCAAGACTTGTAGAAAATGTTCATAGTAGTAAATGTTGAAAGAGTATATGCGTACGTACGTATGTATGTGCGTTTGTTTTGTAGGAATGTCTTTTTATGGAGAAGAAGAAGTAAAATGAATCAGTCCACGAGAAAGAAGAAGAAAGAGAACAAGGTGCGACGTGACCTTACGTCCGGGTCGGTCATGGTTGAAGTTTCTCCTGTTACATTTTAGCTTGTCTCACAGCTCTCATCTGATTGTCTTGACCGGGTCACGGACGTGGTTAAGTAGTGGAATTCAGTCATGTGACCGGCTCCAGAGGTTATTTTTTTTCTTTAGGAGTAAAAAACGTTTAACTGACGTTATCGTTCATTTTCTATTTCGTATCCAATCAGGATCCAGAATTTTGCTTTTCACACTGACTTGTGAAATTTGCTTTATCTGTTTTTTTTTCCAAAATGCTTTTAGTCGTTTGAATAAGGTTTTGCGGGTGTGCAATTTTTGTAAAGGTGAACAAGAAGGTTGATTTTAATTCTTAATTTCCTATCCCACATTGTCACTGGTCATGAATTAAAGCAAGCGTGGCATTACTCTAATGCCGTCTTCTTCGAAGTTATTATTTTGCTTACTGTTTGCATATTGGATTATCAGAATCACAAAAAGAGTTTAAGATTACAAGAAAAGATGACGATTGACGTTGCATTTAAATTTGTAGTTATTAGCGAAGAATAGGAAAGGAGTTCTACACATAAGAAGTTTTGTTTGTTAAACAGCATATCAACCTCCTATGGATGATTTAATGTCGAAATTCAATTTTAAGGAAGTTTTAAAATAACAAAAATATGCACTATTTACATTCTTCGAACTATTGTCCTCATCTTTGTTGCCATTTGTACGACGTTTCGACTGTTGTACGCTCCAGCCTCCTTCAGGTGCTAGGAATTTTGAACCGAACCCTTTCTTACAATCACATCGTACAAAAGACAACAAAGATGAGGACAATATTACGAATAATTTAAATAGTGAAAATACTACCTTATCTCAGAAATATATACAAATAACATAAATATGATGTTATTCTGCTTTCACAGTTTAATACATGGTCGATGATACCCAGCTTTTCTAGAGAAGATGATGTGTGTATTTGTGTGTTTTTGTTGCTTTGTTGTATTTTTGAATATAGCTTTATTGTTTTTTTAGTTATGGGATATTGTAATGATTAATATCATGAAAGTGTTCTTTCATGTTGGTTCGTTGGGTGATTTTAATTATTGTTATAGTAAACTTTGAGATTTTGAAATATATATTTTGAAAGCAGTTGTATCTCTCCAACTACAAATAAAATATATTTGTCTATATTTCTGAAATAAGGTAGTTACACTATTAAAATTATTCGAAATATTGTCCTCATTTTTGTTGCCATTTTTACGACGTTTCGGATGTTGTACACTCCGGCTTTGTTCAGGTGCTAAAAATTTCGAACCGAACCCTTTATTACAAATCACTAGGGTATACCATTCTCATTCCTTGTGTGAAGACAATTCTGGTAGTCATGAGTTAACTCCTTTTAACTAAAGTTGTTTGTTCATCATTGCTATAGCATGGTTTTGAACTCACAACTATTTGGGCCAATTTACTAACTAATGTCTGTATCATTGAGGACACATAGCCCAGTGAATATGGACGTTTGTTAGAGATAAGGTCAAGATTATTCAATGCAAGAAAAAATGGTAGATTTATAAATGTGTAAGATGGATTCTGACGAGAAAATTTTTTTCTGGCCCGACACAGTGAACCAACTTTTCAGTGAAAAACGTTAAGTCAAGAACGCGTAGAGTGTTGTTCTCTTAGAGTTCAGCATCAGCCATGCTGATCTTCTCTTTCTATGTGTCATGTCGCTTCAAGATGTAAGCGATCATGGCTTTCCACGTCTTCCTATCCCTGGTAGCCCTTAGCACGCTTTCTCCTGTTACCCCACCCAAAACCCGTTTTGCCATCCACCTGTTCAGGACCTTCAAATATGTTATCTCCTGCTGTCCTCTGTTTCTTTTTCCCTCTGACTTGTGAGTATTAGATTCTCTAAGCAGTTCTTCCTCATCATATGTCCCAAGGACTTCATCTGTCTCTTCCTAGTGCTCAGTATTAATTTTCTTTGTCTTTTCCATCTTTTTCTAAAACCTCTTCATTGCTGACATACTCAATCCATGGTATTTGCAGCATCCTTCTGTAGAACCACATTTCAGTTGCTTCAAGATTTTGCCATTCAAAAATGGCTCCCCTTGGTGGTTAGATAAAAGTCTCATTTTATATATATATATATATATATATATATAGAGAGAGAGAGAGAGAGAGAAAGAGAGATAAAAAAAAACTTGATATAACACGGAGGATAACAAATAAAGCAAAACATTACAACGGTGGTGATGGAATTTAAATGCAATGTCAATATTCATCTCTTAACTACTTGACACTAGTTCTTTCTTCACCACCCTGTGTATCCTTTCCTTTCTTTCTAACTTTGCAACTGTCATCCCACCTGTATTCCCATCCTTTCTAACTGGTTCGTCTTTCTCTTCACTCTCCTTCTATCTAATCTTTTTACCCTTATATATCCCCCTAATACGTTTACTCTTATGTAGCCCCCTAATCTTTTTACTTCTATGTAGCCCCCTGTACATCAGTGGCGTTACCGCCTTGCTCGGGGTGATACGATTAAAAAAAAATTACGCTCTCACACCCTGATTGAGCACTCTGGAAGAATGGTTGACTTTGAAAAACAGTAGCTACTCTAGCATTTACGCATCGTTCATTCAGCAATGAATTAGAACACTCTCAGCTATTGGGCGTGTATAATGATAATATACACGCTAAAAAGTCTGCCACCTTCTACCGGGCGCCCGTAGCTCAGAGGTAAAATCGCCGACTGACGTCAATTCGGTCGGGTTTCAATCCTGGGTAAAAAGCAATCGGATGTCTAACCGTACTGATGAGCTGTGATGCAGCGAAGCAGATCTGTCTGCGGATATATATATATATATGAATAGGACGATATAGGAAATATATAGAGGTAGAGGTAGTGACATAGATAGATAGATAGATATGAATAAGCCAAGAAAGATAGGATAATCGATGCAAAAAAGCTGATATATGGAGGCAGAGAGAGAGAGAGAGAGAGAGAAAAAGGCGCGCTTTTATATAAATTTCTGAGATTGAATCCGACGAGAAAAAATTTCTGGCACGGAAAATTACACTAAAGTATCTACCATTAAACATAGCAACTGAAAAATGTGATGCCAAGACGACGTAGATTGTTGTTTTAAAGTTTACCATCAGTCACGGTGGAAGTGTCCTTTTGGGTGTCTGTTCTACAAAGTAACTTATTGGCTTTTCAAATTTTAATAAATCTTTCTTCCCTTACAATTCTTCAAAATTCGCTCATTCTGTCTTCAGCTTAAACAAGCACGTTATGTTGGTTAATAGTCATTTCCTTCTGTCCGTCACACCTTCAATATGTTTCGGAAATGTCACATTCTCCGAACCTTACTCCATTCCTCAGTATACGTCTCTTTCTCATTTTTTTTTTTTTTTTTACTAGCAGTATAGCCCGGCGTTGCTCGGGGGTAATGAAAGCTTTAAAACTGATCCATGGTCCTGGAGCTCAGACTCTTTGGACGTTGGCACGAAAGACTAAAAAGCAGTAGTTGTTTCCAGTTAAAGCGAAGCCGTAGACTGAAAGAAAAATGAATGGATGTAAGTCAAATTTTGAAGTTTGATGAGAATCGGATAAAAATTGTCGATCTGTATAAAGGACATACAGACAGATAAACAGACACACAAACAAACATCTTGCCTTTTATATAATATCGATTTTCTGCACTATTGTAAAAACTGCAACCTTGAAACTTCTGAATATCGTTTCTTATGTCTTTGTCTATGAGTGTATCAAATTTGATTGAATTCAGACCACACCTTCTATAGCCCGATTTTTTCGATTATCGATTTTTGATATTTATCGAGGTACCTCGACACAAAACCTAGCTAAGAACACTCGCAGAGACTTATAGTACAGTTGTGTAAATTTTCAAGAAAATCGGTTCGGACGTTTCGGAGTCTACAGGTAACGGATACACACACAGACACATACACACAGACAAAGTTCCATTTATAAATAAGTTTAGGTTATCGTATCGCCCCAAGCAAAGCATTTTGCAGCTACTGTTTGGCAGGGGGGTTACATAAAAGTAGAGTTATGAGAAAGAGTGACAGATTATAGGGGGTGCCAGAAAGTGGGTAAGAGAAGGATGAGAATACTGATGAGAGTGGAGTGGACGGAGGAAGGAGCATGAGAGAGAGGATGTAGGTTAGTGAGATAGGAAATGACTATTGACTTTTCATTTAAATTCTTGGAGATTATACCTGTCGGGAAAGCAAGTAAATGGAAGGGAATTTCAGAAGCTGCTAGAGTGGAATTTACGCTTACAATTTATTGGTTTCACGGTAAAATGGTGGGACCCAGTTGCTAATCTTGTAGCTCGAGTAAATGTATATATAGGGGGCACCAGTGAGCTAAGTTCATCGGAGCAGAAGCCGTGAAAGTATTTGTAGAAGAGACAAAGGGAAGCCACATTTCGCCGGCGAGAAAGTGACTGTATCCGAGCTGCCAAGTCTTAATCAAGTTTCTTAATCTCAGCAATTTCTAACTTATTCCGTCAGCATTCTTCTGCAGTAGAACATTTGTTTCAAATCTTTTTTTACCAGTTCCGAAATTGACCACCATTCACCACCATATTGGTAGACTGATATCACATAGCAAGCACCGTTTCATTTTTGCGATCGATTTTTCACTTTTCTCCTAATATTTTCTTTAACGTTTTTTAATGAGTTTTCTACACTTTAATGTGACATGCCTTTGGATTTATGTGCACCATTTTCCATCGTTTGTGATAATATTTCCCAGAGAGATTTTTAATTACTTCCGTATATTCTGAGTTTGACATCAACAAAGCGAATTTTGCAAGCGAAACTTCTTATGTAGCAGAAAGCTTAAAATATGGGTCGTAATTTTTGTAGCGGAACAATCTTGCTAACCATTGTACCACATCTGGGGGCCCAAACACAATCATATGCGTGCCTTCTTTGTTTAGACTGCATTCACCAACCAAGGTCTATATCTACAGTAGATATAGACGTTGGTTGGTTACTGTGACTGGATCCAAAGTGTTGGTTTTTTTTTAATCATATCACACCGAGCAAGGCGGTAACGCTACTGATATGCAGGGGGCTACATAGGAGTGAAAAGTTTGGAAAAGAGAAAACCGGAAACCGCATCCTAAACAGGAAACAAGGGATGAGCATCTTCACCCGTTCAATAGACGTGGTTGGAGTGTGAGTTCAATACCTTGCTACAGCAGTGTTGAACGGATAACTTAGAGAGTTGAGTTAAATAAAAATAACTTCATGGCAAACAGAGTTTGAAAATTATATATCCATGTGATCGAAATAAAGGGTTCGGTTCAAAATCTTTAGCACCTGAAGAAGGGCAGAGATTACAGCGGCTGACACGTCGTAAACATGGCAACCCAAATTGCTGAGGACAGCAACCCAAACAATGTAAATAATGCAAACAATACACCATGTTGGGACTTCGTGTTCTCTAGGATTACATGTCAGTATAAGTTAAATTAATCTGGCGAGAAGACGTATCCTTGTCTTGTGTTTGTATTTTGTGTAACTGAACAGTTCATTATCTATCTGTATTCAGGTAGTTTATTCCCAGTAAATATTTACGCACGCTGATATTTATAAAGCGAGGTAATGCATAAAGTTTAGATTAATATATCTATTGCGTGGTCTTACTCTTTAAATACTGAGGTAATGACACTCAGTTAGAAACGAATTCAGGTACATCTCTCAAACATTCAGTTTTATCAGATAATCTCTGGTTCCATAGTTATCGACGATGGGGAAACGTCGACACGGGGCAATGGTTAGCAAGCTCGTCTCATAAGGGGAAATTGCAACTCAGTAATGAGTTTGATCCTCACTAGGTGTCCTATACTACCGGCCTTGTCCCAAATCTAACATACGCTTAGAAAATCACCATCCTTTTTGGCTTGTTGCTTGTTTTATTCGTTTTCACTAGTGAGGTTTCATATGTCATATATATCCAAACTGAGAGACTGCTTTTGCCGCAACTCAAGTGTCAGTCAGTCAGTTAAGTGCCATACGTGATACACGCTTAAGCGATCATGTCTCGAAAGAGACATGACTGACTGGGCAGAGGATTATCCCGCAGTAGGTTGCCATTGATTTCTGCGGTAGACTGGTTGCCGACCAAGACTATAGAACCCAATCTGTCCTGCTATTTAACCCATAACTGGAAGGAAGAGACGGATTGATACCTTTCCCAAGGGTATTTTCGCGTAAGTGAATACAATGAATTCAACTGGAATTCGAACTCGGCTCCCCGATTTCTCGTTCCGAGCCGATATCCACTGTACCACAACGCACATATCCAACTCAGTGTATCATATATAAATGACGTCATGTGCATTATTTATTTTTAATTATTTCCTTAAAAAACAGAATTGTTGACAGCAACTGAAGATTATATTAAATAATTTTGGAGGCTTAAATTTGTATGTACCCTTCAAGCTGCATGGCTCTCCAAAACATCCCACGCTTTGTAATTATAAGATATCTTCCTTTACAATCCTTCTTAGTCTATGTTTTGCCAACCATTTAAATAGGTCTGTTAAGTAGGTTACTTGCCTTTTGCTTCGAAATATATTATATGTAAGACCGACAGAAGGAAAAGGCAAGTAACCTACTTTTCATGCAAAGTATTACGATATGTCAGCAAATCCACTGATGATAAATAATTAATAATGTATTAAATGAGGAAGCGATCTTTTGAAAAAAAAAAAAAAGTTTGAAAGGCTTATATCAGGATTGCGCTGGCCGATCTTGTTGCTTTTCGATTACACTCAAAACGAAAAATAATTGCTTGAACTGTCATAACCTACGCATCCATATTCAGTATCAGTAGTTCATCGTCGTCCAGGTTTGGCGAATAAGCTCACCAAACATTTTAGTCATGACGACTGAACTACTTATGATTCCAATACTTTTAAGGTATCTTCTTTCTGTGACCCAAACAGTGGTGCAATCTGATTAATCAAATCGAGAGTCCAATTTGTCACGGAACAATCGTAACCCGTCCGGTTTTCGTGTTCTTGTGACAACATGATTGGTTGTCACAGATCGATAGCACAATCAACAATATCGGCTCACTTTACATTTTTTTCTTTCTCCTTGTAACGCCATATCGATGGAGGGCCGTCGAAGATCGGCCAGCAACCAGTCTGAGTGACAATTGGCAAAAATTCAACAAAACCATGGAATATCTTCGAGGCTGATGGTATTGATTTAACGGGAACTTTGTTCGGTAGAGATTCTCCGAGTGATCGGTTCAAAAGTATTTAACGCTTGTCTGATCTCGACATAAACGATTTATTTTTAATTTCGATCATGTTTCTCTCTCTTTTTTCTGTCTGTCTGTCTGTCTGTCAGTCAGTCAGTCTCTCTCTTTCTCACACACACACACACACACACATATATATATATAAACTTATTTATAAATGGAACGTTGTCTGTATGTGTGTGTGTATGTGTGGGTGTGTAAGTGTGTGTTCGATACTTATAGCCTCCGAAACGGCTGAACCGATTTTCTTGAAAATTTACACAGTTGTACTACAAGCGTCTGCGAGTGTTCTCAGCTAAGTTTTGTGTCGAAGTACCTCCGATAAATATCGAAAATGGATAATCAAAAAGTAGTGTTATAGAAGGAGTGGTCCGATATTAATCAAATTAGATACACTCATAGACAGACATAAGAAACATTATTCAGAAGTTTCAAGGTTGCAGTTCTTACAATAGTGCAGAAAATCGATAATATATATATAAAAGGCAAGATGTTTGTGCGTGTATCTGTTTATCTGCCTGTATGTCTATTTTTTTCAGCCCTTTTATTTTAGTTTTTGCTTTGGGTTTGGTTCTAAGTAGGTATAATTGTAGTTCTTAGTCTCAGCCATGATACCATTTACTCAGAGGACTTATTTAGCCTTCAAAATTCAGTTTACGACGAAAAAAACATATTTGATATCGATACAAGGAAATCAAAATTTTACTTACATCCATTCATGTTTCTTTCAGTCTAAGGTTTCGCTTCAACTGGAAACAACTATTGCTTTTAGTCTTTCGTGCCAACGTCCAAAGAGTCTGAGCTCCAGGACCATGGATTAGTTTTAAAGCTTTCATTACACCCGAGCAACGCAGGGCTATACTGCTAGTATATATATATATATATATATATATATATATATATATATATTTGTAACATATTATTATCTTCGTTTTCTCCATCTATGACAGCCAATCACATTCTCTTTAGCAAGGATCAAGATTTTCCTATTAGTAAGTGAATTATTATTATTTTTTTTTTTAATCGTTTCACCCCAAGCAAGGCATTCCACTGCCACTATTGCACTTGGGGCTACATAGGGGAAGGTAAATAGAAAGAGTGGTTAGATATAGGTATTATCAGAAGTGGGGTGATAGGTAGTTGGGAGGATGGGAAGAGTGTTTGAAAGACTGGATGCGAGTTATTTTGTTAGGAGGTGTCTATTGACCTTACATTTAAACTCCTGGATATTGTAGCCGTCGGGGAAGCAGTCATGTGGAAGGGAATTCCACAGTCGGGAAGTACGAGAAAAGAAACTGTTGGAGTAGAAGTTGCGCTTGCATTTTATCGCTTTCACTGTAAAACGGTGGGATCCATTTGCTAATCTATTATCTCGTGCAAATTCGAACCTAGGGGGCACCAGTGATCTAAGTTCATCGGAGCAGAAGCCATGGAAGTATTTATAGAAGAGACACAGGGAAACCACGTCGCGCCGGTGAGAGACAGACTGCAGGCGGTCTGCCAAGTCAGTATCGATCACATTACAGACCCTCCGCTGTACCTTGTCAAGAATCCCAAGGAGAATAGCAGGGGCACCCGACCAGATATGGCAACAGTATTCAATGCACGGGCGGATGGTAGATTTATAAATGTCCATTATAGATTCAGACGGAAAAAACCTCTGGGCCCTGCACAGAGAACCGACTTTCATAGCAGCGGATTTAGCAATGGATTCGATATAGTCATTCCACTTGAGGACAGCTGAAAGTGTGAGACCAAGGAGGCGCAGTGTTTTACTCTCTGGGAGGCAAACCTGGTCCGTGCTAATGGGAGGTAGGTGCGGTTGTCTATGATGGTTAATTGATAGTAGCTTCGTTTTAGAAGCATTAAAATTTACGAGCCATTTCTTACCCCAGTCCACTACGGATTGGAGGTCCTTTCCAAGCTCGTCTGCAAGGTCAGCTTTGTCGCCCACACTAGATTTTTAATTATTCGAGAAATCGGAGGGTCGAGGACAAATTCTATTTAAATACATTGCCTTCACTTACGCGAAAAATTATTAAGCCGTTTCTTCACCCTCCAGCTAGGGGTTAAATGGTAGGACAGATTGTATTCTACAATTTTGTTTGGCAATGATTCTAAAGGTATGGTAACCTAATACGGGAAAATATTCTGCCCGGTAAATCATGTTTCTTTCGAGATATAATCGCCCAAACGTGTATCAAGTATGTCTATTAACTAACAGAAGTACATTATATCGGTTCAAAACTTACTTTACATATTAATGTAAGGTCAATCCTATATCCACAGAAGTATTGGTGAAAGATATTATATTTTTATAAGAGGTTACAGAGTGTATTTTTGGTTTGCATCGATTAAAAATTTTAAATATATGAACAAGGAGATAAACTTCTTTGGAAAATTCTGTTATCGAATATATACAGTTTTTGGTCTTATGTGCCTGGGTTCACCGAGGGTATTTAAGTGATTTTGTATTTTACAGACTGTTCATTATCTATCTATCTATCTATCTATCTATCTATCTATCTATCTTTCTATCTTTCTATCTATCTATTGCAGACTGTTCATTATCTATCTATCTATCTATCTATCTATCTATCTATCTATCTATCTATCTATCTATTACAGACTGTTCATTATCTATCTATCTATCTATCTATCTATCTATCTATCTATCTATTGCAGTCTGTTCATTAGCTCTCTATGTATCTATCTAGGAGACTGATATAGCTAGACTCGGAGTTTCATGCATTATAAATACATGAGATGCATATGACAAATATATATGATATAGCTAGCTATATCAGTCTCCTAGATAGATACATATATATATATATATATATATATATATATATATATATATATATATATATGATGAAATATAAGGGTGCGATGGATAATTTGTCGTTTATATTACGCAAAAATGAAAATCACCCTTGTATCGCATTTTGGAATACACATTTCATCAAAATTACACAAAAATATCTTGTAATAAGAAAGAGTTAATCTATCCAATAAAACCTCCATTGGTTTCGACAACAGTCTCCAGACAACTTCAGAATCTTCAGCAACTTTTCTCGATAATCTTCCTTTTAAAGTTAGTGACTGCTGCCATTATCCTTATCTTTGGTTCATTTTCGGTGTTACAAGAAGTTTTGTGCAGTCTGGAAAGTTAGGTGACCAGATGTAAGGCGTGATGTGGTCGCAGCAATTGTCTGGCACTCATGAATCGGTTCTCTTGCTTGCGTGGAATGCTGTAGAGCTTTATTGCTTGACATTGGGTCTTCCATTAGCCACCCTCTTGACCTATTGCAGCACGACTACCTCAAGGCATTTTGAGTCTGAGTACCTGTGGGAAGATAAATGAAGACTTAACGTCACCACCACTCCAAATACTTTCACAATCACCATTATACCCATCCAGCTCTTTTCAAATCCTCTGCACTTATCTCAGATTGTCACCCAAACAATGTGAAATATTCGTACTGAGGCTTCCAGTGCGAATGTCAAGCGGTACAGCATCCTGTTTCTATATTTCTGGCAAAGTAAATTGCGAAATGGTAAACTTTTTCTTTTTCAAATGCTACCCAACTGACCCTACTATATTTTGCCTCGGACAAAATCCAAAACAAGCAACGTGCATGCGCAAAATCTAAACTTATTTATAAATGGAACGTTGTCACTGTGCGTGTATGTGTATGTGTGTGTATGTGTGTCCGATAACCATAGACTCCGAACCGGCTGAACCGATTTTCTTGAAAATTTACACAGTTGTATTATAAGCGTCTGAGAGTGTTCTTAGCTAGGTTTTGTGTCGATGTACCCCCGATGAATATCGAAAATCGATAATCGAAAAAATCGGGTTATAGAAGGAGTGGTCCAATTTCAATCAAATTTGGTACACTCATAGAAAAAGACATAAGAAAAGATATTCAGAAGTTTTAAGGTTGCAGTTCTTACAATAGTGCAGAAAACCGATATATATATATATATATATATATATATATATATATATATATATATATATATATAAAAGGCAAGTTGTTTGTGTGTGTGTCTGTTTTATCTGCCTGTATGTCTGTATTTTTTTCAGCCTTTTGCTTCGGTTTGGCTCTAAGTTGGTATAATTGTAGTTTTTAGTCTCAGTCATGATACCATTTACTCAGAGGACTTATTTAGCCTTCAAAATTCTGTTAACGACGAAAAAAACTTATTTGATATCGATACCAAGAAATCAAAATTTGACTTACATCCATTCATTTTTCTTTAACTTGAAACAACTATTGCTTTTTAATCTTTCGTGCCAACGTCCAAAGTGTCTGATCTCCAGGACTAGTTTGGATTAGTTTTAAAGCTTTCATTACACCCGAGCAACACCGGGCTATACTGCTAGTAAAATCATAAAATGGTAACAATTTAACCAACGCATCTTGTATAGCGTAATGAATGCAGGAATTGCAAAGACGAATTCGAATTGCAGTTGAATTCAGTGGATTTACTTACCTCCAAATAACCTTTTGTAAGATATATATATCCATCACTTCTCCCTCTAGTTATTGATAAATATCAGGACGGACTGAGTGACACTCGGTCTTGGAGTGGGACAACTCTGAATTCCGTACCTGAAGACGGTTTTGGTAACCTGTGACACGCTGTGCAATGGTTGTCGGTTTTGCACAATGTGCGAGAAATCTTCTAAATAACAGAGTTGCTGTACCCTTATCCATAGGAAACAATGCATATCTACACCTTCCACCATCTCCCGTAATTTTTGACGATTGTCTTTCTTCTAAATTGATCTTTACTTCCGGTCACAAAATTTGTTACTCGGTCACAAAATCTGTTACTCGGAGCTGAGGAAACGGGTTTTGAAATCCTGTTGAAACAACTATTCTCTAAATAAAACAAGTTGAATTTATACGTGGAATAAATATTTGCTCTGTAAATCAAATTTACATCGATATCTCTGTTGGATCAGTTTTAATATTTAATCTATTATAACTAGGATCCATTGAGGTTACTTACGAAATCATTTTCTCGGATTTATCACCGATGTTTCCATTGACTCTTTCCTCTGTGTCTTCCCCTTTTCTCTTTCCTTTCTTTTTTGTTGTCTCATCTTTTCTGTCCTCCTCTTTTTCCCCCTTTTTTTAATATCTTCTTACCCGCGTACTTAAAGATTGCCAAAAATTAAAGGAAGTGACATATTTATTTAAAAAATATGTTTCAATAAAACGTTCATTACCATCATTATTAATTATCTGATGAGATATTGTTTTTTCAATGTCGAAACAAAATGTACTATTATGTTTTAGTAGTTTGTACATATTCTAACGTAATATATATATATATATATATATATATATATATAAATATATATATATATAATAATAAAAATATATATAAATATATATAATAATAATAATAATAATAATAATAATAATAATAACAATAAAACAAAAAAATAATAATAAATTGAAAACAATAGTTGTGCCAGTGATAGTAGGTGCACTTGGAATGATAAAAAATGGAACAAAACAACACATTGAAAGAATCCCTGGAAACCCCAGTTTAAGAGATATACAAAAAATTGTCTTGTTAAGTACAGCCCACATACTAAGGAAAACTTTATCTATGTAACGTTAGCGATGATAGGGAAGATAGAAAAAACATGAAATGGGGCCATAACAACACGCCACGACCTGCCTTAGGTCTTCCTGCAGACTTGGTTGGTAGTGAGACCAAAGCAGAAATCGAAATATGATGAAAAATGGCGTAATAATAATAAAAAAAAAAAATACTGTCCAAAAAAAGTACATTTTTAAATTCAAAACATTTTATTAATATTCTTTCCTATATATATATATATATATATATATATATATATATATATATATATGTGTGTGTGTGTGTGTGTGTGTTTCGAAAATTCTATGTTTCGAGAATTCTATCTCATCAGTCGATGTTAGATCATTGTTGTGAAAATGATTTTCATTTAAATATAAGAAACAATACGTTTGTTATTCATAAAATCTTTATAAATAACAAGCGTATTGTTTCTTATTCTTAAATGAAAATCATTTTCACAAGAATGATTTAACATTGCCTGATGACGAGATAAAAATCTCAAAAGAGACATTTCCGTATTGTAATGTAATTTTAATTAAAAAAATAAATTAAATTAATTATATTATGCTCTACAATATTTATTGTATTGAGCACTTTTTAAAAAAAAAGTAAATGATGGAGAACTCGGAATTGTAAAACTGTTGGTTCTCTTCACCTGGATTTATAAATATCTAAACTTATTTATAAATGGAACTTTGTCTCTGTGTGTGTATGAGTGTGTGTATGTCTGTGTGTGTGTGTCCATTACCTATAGACTCCGAAACGGCTAAACCGATTTTCTTGAAAACTTACACAGTTGTACTATAAGCGTCTGCGAGTGTTCTTAGCTAGGTTTTTTGTCGTGGTACCTCCGATAAATATCGAAAATCGATAATCGAAAAATCGGGTTATAGAAGGTGTAGTCCGATATTAATCAAATTTGATACACTCATAGACAAATACATAAGAAACAATATTCAAAATTCTCAAGGTAGCAGTTCTTACAATAGTGCAGAAAATCGATAATATATATATATATATATAAAAGGCAAGATGTTTATGTATGTGTCTGTTTATCTGTCTGTATGTCCTTTATACATATTTATCGGGGGTACCTTGACACAAAACCTAGCTAAGAACACTCGCAGACGCTTATAGGACCTGATCAGGTGGATGACAGAACGTTGACAATTTACTAAGTCGCTAACGATTCTTCTGATGACGTGTAGACCGAACATTTGTCATTTTTAAGGGGAAAAAATGTGGTTTATATAACTGTAAATTTTCAAGAAAATCGGTTCAGCCGGTTCGGAGTCTATAGGTAACGGACACACACACACACACACACACACACACAGACAGACAAAGTTCGATATATATATATATATATATATATATATATATATATATATATATAACATGTGCGTTATGCGCAATGTAATCTTCTTCATATTTTATAACCCAAACAGCCTTTTATCGTTTTAGTACTGAATTTAGTAGACATGTAATTTTTTGACATGCAAACTTTAAACGTCGAAAACAAATAAATTGAAGCCACTCCGTAATTTCTGAGTGTCAGCTCAACTTTCATTTGAAGTAGAAGAAAGAAAATCATTCTAACCTTTCACTATGCTGAATTATGACCGAGATTTTGAACAATGCAATCGCTTTCTTGTTCTGCTCTTTGAAAAGTTAAAAAAAAAAAAACTATAAAAAACCGAAAAATGTATGAATTAAATTACCAGAAAAACTGCTCAGTTGTAAGACTACTGCAATGGACGTTGTTATCTTTGTCATTGAACGTCTCCTAACCTTCCTGTTATTGACAAGGAACTCATTGTATCAGCATCTATCTCAGCTAGTGGAAGAAAATATCATTACCTCTTTCTTTCTTAACTAAATTAAATGCCCACATTTACCGAATAGAGACTTTTCCTTTAAAATTTTGTAAAACGGTGACCAAATATCTATGTTGTTTTTCTATTTAAACCGATATTTGCGTATATTTTCTCCTGATTTTTGGCAACAAATTTTTAAATAAATCCAAAATATGGTTATATTCTCTAGTATTTTCCATGGCATCAATCAATCAGTTAAGTGCCATACGTGATAAACGTTTGAGCAATAATGTCTCGAAATAAAAACTAGGCAGAAGATTATCTCGCAGTCGGTTGCAATTACTTTCTGCCATAGACTGGTTGCCTAGCTAGGACTATAGAACCCAACCTGTTTTATTATTTAACCCATAACTGGAGGGAAGAGACGGATTAATACCTTTTCCAAGAGTATTTGTGCGTAAGTGAATGCAAGGGATTCAACTGGAACTCGAACTCGGCTCACCGAATTCTCATTCACGAGCTGATATCCACTGCACCATAACGCACATCTACGATGGCATACTCTAGCCATAATATGTACTTTCGCGTAAGTTACTTTCTAAACAAATGGTTCCAATTTTGATCACGTTCTTAAAACTGATGAAGAATTTTGTAGCAGTATGTATATCAGTTGATTGAAGGAACCCCTGCAGCTACTTACTTCGTTGATGAATTTCATGCTGGCTTCCAGGCATATCACGTTGAAACACCGGTTTCCATACTACCATCGATGTCAAGCACCGTCGACCCTCGTCAGGGCCAAAGCTGTAGATGGATTGCGTAATATAACACGCTTTGTTAAAACTTTAGAATATTTACTCATTTCAACCATAAATAGGCCTTTTTCGATTTTTATTTTTTCTTCTATGTGTATTGTCTTTAAATAACCTTCTTCTTCTTCTTCTTCTTCTTCTTCTTCTTCTTCTTCTTCTTCTTCTTCTTCTATCTGCCTTGTTCTTTCAGGACGTAGACAATCATGGCATTCCACGTCTCCCTATCCCTGGGGGCTCTGAGCACGCTTTCTTCTGTAACACTACTCAACCCCCGTTCTGTTATCCACCTGCTCAGGCCTTTTAAATATGTTATCCTCTGCTTTCCTCTGTCTTTTTTCCCCTCTATCAGGTTCGCTAAGCACTCCTTCGTCATTGCATGTCTCAGGAACTGTAGTTGTCTCTTCATGATGCTCAATATTAATTTCTTTTCGTTTCCATTTTTTTCAAAACCTCATCATTGCTCATATGCTCGGCCCATGATATCCGGAGCATCCTTATTTTTTTTTTACATCTGGATATATTACTGAATAAACATCCCATTAGAAATACTAGCTGCTGTAACCTTGATCGACGGGTGGTGTAATGAATGATAGCTCTGATTGGTTAATCAGAAATCCGAGTTTCAATTCCACTTGGAACCGTTATACTCAATTAAGCACAAATATTATTAGGAAAGGTATGAATCCACGTCTTCTCCTCCCAGCTACGGGTTACCCTGCTGGTCAGATCGGACAAAAATCATTTTCTAACAAAGCATCTTCTTCCAGTCAAACGCTTGTAGATTAAAACATATCTTTTTAACCTGATCGTTAGACACGAAATGAATGCGTGAGCGAGTTGTAGCAGTAAACAAAACCTTCTTTTTAATACGGGCAAGGCAGAAACAAAGCGGTGGCGAACAGTTTCACGGAAGCATCTTTTCGTGTCATGGAAAACTGTCTCTGGTTGAGTCGCTCTGTCTTTCTCCCAGGAACGACTGACTCATATAGAACAGCGTACTTTGGCTTGTCTTCTTTGTTTAAAAAGTAATTTATCAAAAACTATAAGTTTGGCTCCACTCAGTGACCCTTTCTTTTTCAAGATCTTTTGGCATGGTTATGGTAAGGTCCACTTCACTTAATAAATCAAATCAATAACTATCTGAACAATTTTTCTTACACTCCTCGGATGTTTTCATTTAGTAAGATATCGGTGAACATTGATATTGATTAATTTATTAGTAAGACTTGTATCACTAAAACTATTATTAATATCTCCTTAACAAACAATCTAAAATATTTTCAGGCTTTAAATAAAATATAAGATCTTCATAAATCGTAAAAGACATTTTCGTTGACAATTTACTAAGTCGCTAACGATTCTTCTGATGACGTCTAGACCGAAAATTTATCATTTTTTAAGGAAAAAAATCTGGTTTTGTCTTTTCGAAACGCGCACGCGCACGCACACACACACACACACACACACACACACACACATATATATATATATAATCATATCCCCCCAAGCAAGGCGATAACGCCACTGATGCGCAGGGGGCTATGTAAGAGTAAGATTGGAAAAGAGAAAACCGTAAAACCACATCCTAAACAGGGAACAAGGGATGAGCCTCTACACCTGTTCAATAGACGTGGGTGGAGTGTGAACCGGGCGATAGTATATATAAATACTAATTTTAATCCGTGAAAATGTCCAGGTTTTCCTATTTCCCTTATTTCAAGAAACTTAATTCTTAAGTTAATGATGAATAAGCTCATGGCAAGTTCTATGACAATAAAAGTATTCGTAGAAATTACTTATCGTATCTTGAAATATTTAAGGCTAACAACATTAACAAAATATTTCAATGAATATAGAAAAAGGGATGCTGATCATTATTTTAAGAAATAGGGGAGCACAAATGAAAAGATTTGAAATTGATAACTTTTCCATTTCACTGAAAAAGCTGTTAAAATCATCTATCTTTTCTCATTTTCTCAATTAAACCAAGTAGTGTCTTTTTAGGATGTGCGTTGTGGTGCAGTGGATATAGGCTCGGAACGAGAAATCGGGGAGCCGATTTCGAATTCCAGTTGAATTCTTTGCATTAACTCACGCGCAAATACCTTTAGGAAAGGTATTACCCCGTCTCTTCCCTCCAGTTATAGGTTAAATAACAGGACAGATTGGGTTCTATAGTTTGGCTAGTAACCAGTCTACTGCAGAATGTAATGTTAACCAACTGAGGGATAATCTTCTGCCCAGTTATGTCTCTTTTGAGACATGATCGCCCAAGCGTGCATCACGTATGGCACTTAACTACCTGACTGAGTGTCTTTTCCCTGTTTTCTACGCCATCAAAATACAATTGACCTTTATTTAAAATGTATTTGCAAGGCACAACTATCGTGCGAGCAATCACACTAAACGAGTATATATATATATATATATATATATATATATATATATTTTAATCACTTCACCCCGAGCAAGGCGGAAACGCCACTGATGTGCAGGGGGCTACATAAATGTAAAAAGATTAATTAGAAAAGAGTGAGGAGTACAAACTAGTTAGAAAGGAACAACAGAAAGCTGAGAAAGCAGGTGCGATGACAGATACATAGGTGGAGAGAAAGGGAAGGTTATACAGGGGAGGGGAGAGAGCTAGAGTCCAGTGGTTAGTAGATGAGTATTGACTTTGCATTTAAATTTCTGGAGGTTGTAGCCGTCAGGAAAGCAAGAATACGGGAGCGAGTTCCACAGGTGGGAAGTGCGAGAGAGGAAGCTGCAGGAGTAGAATTGTCGTCTGCATTTGGCTAACCTGACTGTGAATGGGTGGGACCCACTTGCCAGTCTGGTTAAGATATTTGTCACTTAATTGTTCAGAGTCATGTAAATCCTGCTTGCCAATATATATTTCTATCAGTAAACCACTGAAACAACAACAATCTTGGCACTATGCATCATCACAACTCAACATTATATATATATATATATATACACGAAGAAAAGTCAGTTCTTTTAGTTTCTTTTTTGTTGTAAGATTTTTTTTAAATTTTATTTTACAATTTTATTAAAAGAGTTTTGGTTTGCAAAGTGAATTTTTATGAGGACGTTTTTTAAAACGTCGCAAAGCAGATGTCAACAATCTGAAGATTAAAAGATACGTAAAGAGTAAAAAATGAATGTAAACGCGAAAAGATAAGGTGTATAATTAATATATATATATATATATATAAATATATATTGTTATTACAATGGTTTATGAAAACATTAATACACAATGCATAATACACAAAAAATTAATGTCTCAGAACAATATTATTTTTCTTCAGATGGTATTTTAAAAACAAATGGTAAAAATGATCTATTTTAGAAAATATAAAATGAATCCATGTTTATTTAGAAAGTTAAGGTCGGTGGTTGGAGGAAGTTAATAACATGATTATGGGTGTGTTTGTATTACTCAGTAAAATGTGAGAATTGGATTGAACTACGAAGTTGAAAATTTGCGTTATGTCATAAAAGTGACACTTGATTTGTCTGGGAAAGATACATACAAGGAATATACATTTTTAAAATGTGTAGACATTAGTTTTTGACAGTAAGTCAGATTTGTAGTTTTTTAAATTTAGTTTTTATACTACTGTATGTATTAAAGCGTCTAAATTTTTTAGGTTAAAATTTGAATTAAATATAACGGTTTTTCCGTTCTAATGAACGCTAGCAATTTGTCAAAGCTTATATTTGAAACAGGAAAAAAATGTACAGTAATTTTTAGCAACACAGTTTTCCGGGCAACGGCAATAGTTACCCAAAATAACAAAAGCAGTTCACAAGTTTGCAATGCGATTCTATGACGTCACACCGCGTGATAGCACGAAATGGCAACAGAACCATGTATTTAAATGCAATGTAATGTGTTATGGCCAGATTTTATGTGTTGAAATAAAACTAGCGGAGTTTTATGTCAACTCAGAATAAAATCTTCGGTGATGGTGGATGTTATTGTGTTACTGTCTTAATAACCTCTCTGAAGATGGCACATGTGAGCCGAAAGCTTAGCACTAAATTGATAAAAAATATCCAAATGTTGGGGAATTTTTCTCTTTATTTTCAACTGAAATTAAAGCCAAAATACGACGTTTAGAACGGCTCATGTTTAAACATAATAGACATTCATTGTCTTTTATATTTAACAGTATATGTTTACAAAATTATTTGCTGCCTCGATACACTACACACACACACACACACACACACACACATACACACACACACACACACACACACACACACACACACACATATATATATATATATATATATATATATATATATATATATATATATATAAGAGAGTGAGAGAGCGGTAGAATGAAAGAAATAAGCAGTGAAATGAATGGGTTAAAAGGTGATATATTGTGAAATCTGCTATCTATTTTATGTTACTTACGCCCCAGTAAGTTTAAAGGCACGGTTAACATTTCTAGCTCAAAGCATAAATTGACAACGTCATTGCTTTTGAAAGTGAAAGACGCTTTTTCATTAATGTTTGCTTTTGGTTTATTTTATTAAAAAAAAAAAATAACTGAACGACACTGGATGTTCCATTGTAAACAAAATAAAAATGTAGTCTTTTCCCCGCTTTATTTTTTCGAAACAAGCAGGAAAAGATAGCAATCTAACAATCTGTAATACACAGAATCATAGGCAGAAACATCTGAGCAGTCGGCTGAAAAATTATCAAGCAGAAAAATGAGCATGTCGTTTTAAATAATGAATGCGTAGCAAATTGAAACCGTGTAAAAAATAAGAGAAAGAAAGAGACAAGTTAGAAAGCCGTGGAAAGACAAAACGTAGGAAAGTGAGAGAGAGAAATAGATAGCTAGATAGATAGATAGATAGATAGATAGAGAGAGTGAGTGAGAGAGAGAGAGAGAGAGAAGAGGAGGAATGCAAGAAAATCGAAGGTATAAATATATACTTAAAACGACCATCGGGTTGATAGAAGAAAATTAAATTTTATATCGTAACAAAAATATTTTCGTTTAAAAATATATCCAATCTATTATTGATTGACGTAAAAAGTGCGTTCTAATTATGAAAAATCTTTTATTAATCAATATAGAAATTTCGGTCGATTTCTTAGGTAAAAATAAAACACGTGTTTATTGGTTAACGAGTTGGCCACGAAAGACGGTAAAATGTTTATATCGATATGCTGTCATGGTAACATATATATTGATGTATCTACTATTGAGTAACTTAAATTAAGACATAAGAAAAAAAAAATAATCCAAACACCTGAGCGTGACAGGTGAGAAATATTTCATAACATGTATAATTACAAAAACAATAAATATACACTTTAAAGAAAAAAATTCACCACGGCTTCTCACACTTTTTATTTTATTATTTTTTATATTAGATTAGGTCAAGCAGGCGACCGGTAATACCATAACCGCGTAGTTTGCATAGGAGGCCAGAGTGCCAATCCCTGTTGAACGCCTTGGAGATGTCCAGAGCAACTGCGCGAGCCTCGTCAGACTCATCAAGCGGAATCCATATTGCCTGTCGGAGAACAGTTTGTGGGCGGTGAGATGAAGAACTATTTCAGCATTGATTATAGCCTCGAATACTTTCCCGAATATCGGTAGAAGACTGATAGGGCGACAGTTGGATGGGTCCGAGGGTTCACCACAATTCTTAAATACAGGAACGACTGAATAGAACTTCTAGCATGCAGGAAAGCAGGAAGCAGAAAGGCAGTAGTTAAATAGTTTAGAGAGGACAGGGGAAAGTTCAGGAGCACACCACTTAAGGACTATCACCGGGATTCCATCGTCTCCACATGCCTTATGGGGGTCGAGTTTTGAAATTACTCGGGATACTACTGTCGGGGTAATATATACGTCGTGCAGTTTGGCCTCAGTTCTAATAGGGAAGTCGGGTGGATGTACTCCGGACGAGTCGAATGTGGAGTTGGATGAGAATCTGTGGGCAAAGCACTCAGCTTTGTCCGCAGATGACGTGAGAAACTCAAATCCATGGATTAAAGGAGATATTGAGGATTTCCTATTGTTGAACACTCGTTTACAAATCCTCCAATAGTCCTTGAAGCCGAACTTGCGGTCAGCTATGTGCTGTCGCATTCTCTCATCAAACAACTGTTTGGCGTCATTTAGGGTTCTCTTGCACTCATTGCGAGCAGATATGAACAGGCGCCTATTGTGACCAGTTGACTGTCTCCAGAATAGACGGAAGTAACGGTTCCTGTGGACAATGGCGGCTGAGCAGGCCGGAGAGAACCACGGAGAGGAATCAGGTTTTAAGCAATACTTCCTGGTGGGTATGAAGGCATCAATGCCAGCTTTCACCCATGACGAGACCTCAGATGCACAGTCATCAACTGATAGGTCGAACACTTTTCCCCAAGGGACGTCGCAGAGGAAATCGTGAAAGGCATCCCAGTCAGTTTTTTGGTTGAGGTAGGAGGTCCTATAGGTAGGGGGCTCCTGGGGGGAGTGAGATTAGAAAGAAATACTGAGAGAGACTACAGCGTGGTCGGAGTTTCCGAGAGGGCAAAGCGAGTGGGGAAGTCCACCACTTGCGTAAGGGATTAGGAAATAGCAACGTTCATGGCGTGAATGCCCGATGGATCAGTAATGCCGTTTTCAAGCCACTCAGAGTGATGGGCATTGAGGTCTCCAAATACAAATATGTGGGCGAATGGGTGATAGGAAATAGCCTTATCTATGTCGTCAGCAATGCTATCTAGTAGGGAGCAGTCAGGAGAGGAGGGAGAACGGAAAAGAAATAATAGGTAACTAACCGAACTGAGGAGAGACAGGCGGAGAGATATGTATTGGTGGTCAGTAGATTCGAGTGAAGTCACCCTAGCTATGGGGAGGTGTTCGCTGACATAGACACCCAGCCCATGCATGTGGACAGTGGAATCCTTCCTTAAAAGGGGAATATAACCAGGGATGAAGAGGTCAGAGGAGGGAATAGCTGAGTTGAGGTTAGTTTCGCAGAGCGCAAGGATGTCAGGGGACTTTTCATGCAGGAATGCTTCTACACTAGGAAAGTTAGTACGAATGCCCCGGATATTAGTGAAGGAAAGGTTAATGAGTTTAGATAGTTTGGATTTAGCTGGTTTAGGGTCATTTCTGATTTGTTTAGTCATGATTCTGTTTGTAGAAAGGGACCTAGGGTAGAGGATACAGGCCGTCATTATCCACGATCTGTGCTGGGAGGGAAACTGGCTAGGGCTGCAACAAGGTGTGGCCTCGTGGTTGCCCACCGAAAGCGCTTGCAGGGACAGCTATCCATGCGCGACATGGCACTACAAGAACCCCGATATTATACAACTGTTGATCAGCCGCTCTTGAGGCTACGCAAGAGTTAGGGCTTCTAACTACCAGTCGGAAGCAGCAACCAGGAAACTGCTAACCCGATGATGAGTCGTTGCCACCAACCGGCCAAATCACAGGAAACTCACGGAAGCACCAATACCAAGGTCTGGAGAGAGAGAAGAAAAAGCCGGAAACCACATCCTAAACAGGAAACAAGGGGCAAGCCTCTACTCCAGTTCAATAGACGTGGGAGGAGTATTGACCGGGCGATAGTGTGACCTATCTACTCCTATTTAAAAAAAAGAAAAGAAAAAAAACAAAACAAAAAAAAACACAAAACACAAACTTCCAAAAGTGGAGGGTTAACTAATTTTTAACTTAGTTAAAGTCCAAATGAAGCATGAACGCCAAAAAGTGAGGAAAAAAAAAAACAAAAACGAAAAATACAGATTTAAGAAACAATTCGTAACATACCTCACAGTTTAACACAGGAAATTTGAATTAAGAAAGTTTCACTTTTCAATTCTTGCTTTTCCCAAAAATCAACATCGACTTAAGCTGCTTGGTAAATTTGAATTCAAAGAACAGACCATAGCGGGGGGGGTAACAAGTGCCTGCTGATACCTTGGCCAGGATAGCTTCGCATAACAGAATAAATAAATAAATAAAAATCCCAAACTTTTTTTTCCAAATGAAGCATGAACGCCAAAAAGTGAGGAAAAAAGTGAGGAAAAAAAAACGAAAAAATACTGATTTAACAAACAATTCGTAACATACCTCACAGTTTAATACAGGAAATTTGAATTAAGAAAGTTTCACTCTTCAATTTAAATTTCACAACATAATATTATGATATAATAATAAATTTCACAACATAATATTATGATATAATAAATAAATACTTGGCTCTCCTAAACAACATCAGTCACCCTACCAATAACGCCAATGACCTTCCAGAAATAATTGCCACTGCCGAAAAAATAAAACCTGCACACTGAATGGCCAATATATGTCCCCAAATATTGTTTATAGAGCTCGAATTGATTTGTGTGATAATGATGTTAAATTTTACTTTGAAAACACCTCTAACAGGTAGAAGATAAGATTTAACATTCAAATGCTGTGTTTAAACAATACTAAATACAGCAAAAGTAGTACTGCTTTATCTATGTATTATTGTAAATTAACAAAAACAAGAATCAAATTATCACCTGGAATATCGTAGCCAAATCTGAAAGTTTCTGTTTTCCGTTTGAAAAAGCAATGAAGAATCAGTTGATATAAAAAGCCTGAAGATATCAAAAGGTTGAATCTAAGGTAGCGTAATCGGCCGACTTATTTTCTTATTTTTTTTTTTAATCATTTCACCCCGAGTAAGGCGGAAACGCCACTGATGTGCAGGGGGTTACATAAATGTAAAACGATTAATTAGAAAAGAGTGAGGAGTACAAACTAGTTAGAAAGGAACAATAGAAAGCAGGTGCGATGACAAATACATAGGTGGAGAGAAAGGGAAGGTTATACAGGGGTGAGGAGAGAGCTAGAGTCCAGTGGTTAGTAGATGAGTATTGACTTTGCATTTAAATTTCTGGAGGTTGTAGCCGTCAGGAAAGCAAGAATACGGGAGCGAGTTCCACAGGCGGGAAGTGCGAGAGAAGAAGCTGCAGGAGTAGAATTGTCGTCCGCATTTGGCTAACCTGACTGTGAATGGGTGGGACCCAGTTGCCAGTCTGGTTGCACGAGTAAACACCTGTTGAGGAGGCATCAGTGACTTAAGTTCGTCCGAGCAGAAGCCATGAAAGTATTTATAGAACAGACAAAGGGAGGCCACATTTCGACGATGGGGAAGTGGCTGCAGTCGAGTCGCCAGATCAGTACCTATCACATTACAGACTCTCCTTTGGAGCTTGTCAAGAACACTGAGCAGAACGGCAGGGACACCTGACCATAAATGGCAGCAGTACTCCATGCACGCACGGATGGTTGACTTGTATATATACAGGATGGATTCAGGTGGAAAAAACATCCTGGATCGACATAGTGACACAACCTTCTTAGCAGTAGATTTTGATATGGATTCAATATAGTGGTTCCATTTGAGGTCTGAGGACAGGGTAAGTCCGAGGAGGCGTAGTGTATTACTCTCAGGGAGAATCACTTGGATGTATAGAATACTTGGTATATTAGTCAAGTAAATTCCAAACTCAATATTAAATTTATTTATTCAATTTAACAGAGTAATATAATTTAGAAAACGTTTTTTAGATATTCTACAATTTTTGAATGAGCGAGGAATTGTTTTTTGTAGAATACCGTTACAAATGTCTATTTTCAGTATGGACACGTAAGCGTCTGTGTGTAATTATTTTCTGGAATATTTTGAAAATTAACTGTTGTATCATTTGGGTCTGACGAGCAGTATGACCAGTGGCGAAATACGTATTACCCAGGAAATTATAGAATATCTTTAAAAAAATTTTGTAATATATATATATATATATATATATATATATACATGCACAACGATCTTTATTATAACAGAGCGGATATATATATATATATATATATATATATATATATATATATATATATACCCTTACTGCAATGAGGGAGGAGAAATGATCTAAAATTAAATTGTTATATATAACAGACAGTGAATGTCCATAATGTTAATAATGAGCCGTTTTAAACATCGTATTTTAGATTTAGTTGCAGGTGAAAATAGAGGCAGAAATAAAACATTTCCAAATCTTGGACAATTTTTGTTTTAATTTTCATCAAAATTTAAAGCCAAAATACGATGTTTAGAATGGACCATGATTAAACATAATAGACATAGACATTCATTGTCTGTTATTTTTAACAATATATATATATATATCCGAGTGAGCATAGAATGAGGAGACAAAAAAAAGATTCCAAACGATAATTTATAGAAAAAAGAAGATTAAAAAAAAAAAGGAAAGAGGGAAGAATTAAAAGAAAAAACCGACCCTCTAAACTTAAAATTAAGATTAAACATAAAACTTTATAGAAAAAACTGATAAAACGCTAATTCGCATTTACTTTCCAAAAAATACAAATTTAGATTTCTTGAAATTACTTCGCCTAAATACAATTATACTCCAAACTTGAATAAAAGGAAAAAGAAGAATAGAAGAGGAAGGGAGAGGAAAAAAAAAAGGAAAAAGAGAGAAAGGGGAAAAGAAGGAGAAGAGAAATAAAAAGAAGGAAGAAAGAGGAGAAGAGGGGTATATGTGTATATATATATATATATATATTTTTTTATTTTACCCGAAAAAATCTAAATTGGAAAGAAAAAACACCCCACCCCTATCACGTCTATGAAAACCTAGACACAGGATCAAAGTAAATGCATGAATTAGGTCCACTAACAGCAGACATCAACCAATTAAATGATAGCCGACCATAAAAATGACCACTCAACAGCGGCCTCTTAGAAATCCTAACCAAAAGATATACCCAACCGATAAAAAGATAAAACATACATTCCAACAGATAATACCATTAATCAACAATTTCACACTTACACACCAAATTCCTCAAAAGTCAAACAATCAAAACGAGACATTCACTTAATTACCAATAACCCCAACCAACCCCCACGACAACAACGAACCAAATATAAACAGAGAATTATTCCAAACCTTTATTTCCCCCGAGGAAGTGTTTAAATCCAAATACTGAAACAAACATATGATTGTAGGGAAGAGGACATATATAGAAGAAATTATGTACATGTTCTAAAACATAATTTAATATATATATATATATATATATATATATATATACACGAAAAAAAAAATCTAAAGTGAGCCAAAACCTACCGTGGTTTCATACTACGGATCGTCAGGTTTTTTTTCGTGTGTCTTTGCTCTACTTTTGTATATCTTTTGTACTATCGAGCACTTTTTCTTGTAGATGGTTCTGTTTGGGGTTTTTTTCTTTACTGCGGAGTATTGAATGTTTTGTTCTTGTTCCGCGGCTTTCTTTTTTGTCTCCCCATTTATCCGACGCCTCAGTGCACCGGATTATAACGGAATTAGGTTCTGTTTGTTAGTGTGTTTTTTTAAGGTTTATCTTAGTATAAATTTACAGCCTACATACTTACAGAGTCTATTTAGTTATTATTTTGATTTTTATATATATATATATATATATATATATATATGTCTATATTTCTGAGATAAGGTAGTATTTACAGTAGTAAATAGTATTCGGACTAACGTCCCCATCTTAGTTACTATTTGTACGAGGTTTCGGCCGTTGTACGATCCGGCCTCCTTCAGGAATTTCTAACCGAAGACTTTATTACAATCACTGGGGTATATGCTCTCCATTCCTTACGTAGAGCCTCCTCTGGTAGTCATGATTTATCTGCATTTCACCCTGTAAGTTACTTTTTCACCAAGCTACAGCAGCCTCGATATTGTCTCTCTAATGAACATCCTATTGTCTTTCACTCCATGAACGTGACAGTAGGTATATATATATAAAATAAAATAAAATAAATTTCGATGTTCAAATCAGTTGTATGACAATTTCTATATGAAATCCCTAAGAGAAATTTCCCGCATCTTCGGCAACTTCATTTATTCAAAAGTAAACCGAGATATTTTACCGGAAGTTAAAAAAAATATACATTACAGAAAAAATAAAAGGGGTGGGATTAATAAGAAAGAAGACAGAAATTAATGAGATTAATGAGAAAGTAGACAGAAATGTTTATAATTAAATATATATATATGTGTGTGTGTAAACATGTTACGGAAATTAACGAATTTTAACGAAACTTGGTTATAAGCAACCGACAATTTGTAATGAATTATTTTGAACATTATTTTTACCGATACTCGTATTTAAGTAGATATTCTGTTTTAATTAAACAGTATTTTTATATTTATATCTACCGGCCTGATTATTTACGATAATATTTTATTACGAAAATATGTGCTATCCAGCAGGATTCGAACCTGCGACCTCTATTACATAGGGGAAGCATACCATGTGATCTGGTATCGACCATGAATAGCCTCTTGATCAGACGAGGTTTTTATCATGCTCATATAGCACAATCTTCAATATATATATATATGTAAATAAATACACAATGGTCTTTATTCTAGTTGAGAAAATATAAAAGTTAGTTCTGTTTATTAAGTAAAAATACAATACAAACATTTATCTGAAACTAACTATTAAATAAAAGTAAAATATCTTTATTATGGTCTTTTAGATATTTTTAACAACACGCTATCACATGTTGAAATCTCAGCTGAGTCTCGTCTTTATTGCTAACATTTTTTGTCGAGATTTTCAAACTACGCTTCTTTTAATTACGCAAACCAATGAATTAAATTTGAATAAGCTGTTTGTTTGCAGACATTCTTTGATACAAACTCTACTTAGTATTTTAATAATATCCTTAATTTTATAGGACTTCATAGTAAACAATACTTTTGAGGGATTTTTTTCTTTTTTAACATCGAAGAATTAATTCTTACCATTTCTTACTCTTGAGCATGCTACATACAACTAAGTAGTCATGAGTAAATATTATAGCCATATACATTTTTGACGTGTTTTGTTATAGTCCTCGCTAATGCAAGGCAAACTGGAAACTGAATTATTGCTTGTAGAACTGAAAGGAAACAATATTGCTTTTTTTATATAAATAAGTATTTGCTATTTTAATCATTAAATAGTTTTAAGAATAGTTTGAGTATTTTGTATGTTAAATAATAAAACGCTTAATTTTTCCAAAATCTTCATAAAAAATTATTTTACTAAGCTAAGCACCTTAGTAAAACCAACTGAACTTTGTACTCCTATTTACCTATTCACACATCACCCTAAAATTTGGCTTTGATTGGTGAATGTATTTCTATTTTAGAGGGTGTGACAAACAGACAGACAGACGGTCTAATAGAAGTCATCGAATTTATATATAAATAAAATCAATCGAATATAAATTTTACCAGTGTATCCCCTTCGCTTTTGAACTTGAAATCCACCGTTTGATGGCATCAGCCATGGAAATGTTTTGCTTTTCAGACTTTTTTAAAAAGCAGTGTATATTTATGAGAACAGATATGGTATGGACATCAACGCCAAGAAAAGAAAGCTGTTAAGAAATAGTGAAGGAGCCCTCACGACACCAACTGCCGTCAGTAGTCAGCAAATGAAGACATTTAAACAAAGCAAATACCTTGTTTCAATCACCAGCCAAGATGGATCCAAGCCGGAAGTCAACACGATGGCACGGTTGAAATCGAATTTGGAAGGATAAAAAATCACTCAGTTGTTAAATCCAGAATAGTCTTTCTTCCAGCTTAGCCGTCACACAAGGATAGACATTTCTGTTTAATCTGCGATTTAACCCATAGCTTAGGGAAAAAGAAGATTCATGCTTTTCTCAAAGGAAATAGTGTGAAGAAAGGAACTTAGCAGACTTGGTCAGAACTTGAACTCTGTTAATTTGTTCCACTTTCTATACCGACAACCAGCTATACATCTTGTTCCATTTTCTATACCGATAACTATTTAGACATCGACGGCCTGACACGAAGGAAAAACGAATTGGATAACCTGCTGTGATATCTTGGCAAAGCAGCATTCAGATATAGCTTGGAAATCAACGCCGAGTAAAGAAAGCAAGTAAGAAATAAAGAAATAATGAAGAAGCCGTCAGGACACCAAATGCAGTCAGTGGTCAGTCAGTGAAGACATTGAAACATTACAAATACCTTTCTGCAACTTTTTCCAACATGAATCGAATACAGAAGTTAATGATCGAACAATGATACTGAATGAAGCAGCATTTTTTTCTGACTCCCTACCTAGATCAGGTGAGGTTTCTTGTTGAGCAAGCCACCATGCAGTGCCCTTACACCACAGACTACTTAGAGGTACCGCCCGAAAATAAGATAACACGTTGAGCACATTTGTATTAGCTCGGTACGATACAAAATGCCTGAGATTGTTACTTGCTGAGGCCACAGATATATCTTACGCCTATATAGCCATTTTAATTTAGAAACCAACACGATTTCGTGTGTGGAAAAGGGTAAAAAATTATCTATGTTCGCGACCAGTCTCAAAAAGAAGTCAGAATCGTTCGACTCACTACTTGATTTATTCAACTTTTATTCAAGATTTTGTTTATTTTGCTTATTTTATTTACTGAGATCTCTTCGGAAACTTTACAATGTTGCCATGCTTGAAGCATTTTTAATTCTGAAACAGGAACGATTTTCAGTGAGATTTGTAGAGGATAGGAAATTAAGAATTAAAATCAACTTTCTTCTTCAATTTTACAAAAATTCACAATGACGTGTGAAATCCTGTTTTTTCCCAAATAGAAAAAGGATTCACCATGTGCTTAAATAAAAAGTCGAAAGCGGATTTCGCAGGTACATGTTAAATTGATTTTCTGACCAATGGGAGCGATTTGCAAGATTAAAAGGAATTAGCGATCTTGTGCGAAAAATCTAAAATACTATAAAAGGCTCCGGTCAGCGCCAGTCAGACAGTCAGTTGGAAGCAGTGTGACGAAACAACTAAAAAATGTAACGGGAGAAACTTCAACCACGACCGGGACATTGTCCTCTTTCTCCTTCTTTCTCGTGTACTGATTCCTGTTACTTCTTCTTCTCCATTAAAAGATACTCCTACTGAACAAACGCTAATACATACATACGTACGTACGTACGCATAAACTCTTTTCAACAAATTACTACTACGTATATGTGTACAAATCTTGATAACCATAACCTTCTAATTGAACTACAAAATCTAATTTCTACCAAATCTTGTTATTCTTACCTTTTAATAAATTTCTATTTTAACATGCAAAATGTATGTTTTTATTTCACACACTATTCCACTATTCTTTCACAAATATACACAAACCTTCTAACGAAAACCTTCTGATAATTCCCCATGAAACTTGGAAGCTGTAGGGGGTTTGGTTATGTATGACACAAGGCCGAAGTAATAAACATTAACTATTTCCCTACGGTGACAGATGTACTGCCTTCCATGATCTTTAAAATTCTGTAAAACCCGGACAATAATAATACAGTAAATTTGGTAATACGGTAAATTTATTATCACAGTTTTATCTTTTAAGAATAATTAACTTTGAATAGAATTCTTGAATATTCATGGCTTTTAAGAATCATCTGACTCGCTTAATTACTCAACTCTGATTGGTTGTTTTATGATTGGTTAAATGCACGATCTTGTGACAGATTATTTGCAGACAACTTTCGCCTTTCGTTCTGTACTTCATAAATAGCTAAACAACCCACCGATTTAGAGCATCAAGTTATCATACTTTTCAAAAAACATCCGACCTGGGAATTGACGTAATGTGCAGAAATTCTTCCTGAAATTTTCAATCAAATCTGTCGTCACCAGATTTCAATGGTTGTCTCAGGTCTTTATGAATTTATCACTTTTCTTAGTGAGTACTTCGTTGTGGTCCAGTGAATATCGGCTCGGAATGACAAATCGAGGAGCCGAGTTCGAATTCCAGTTGAATTCGTTGCATTCACTTATGCGCAAATATCCCTGGGAATGGTATTTATCCGATTCTTCCCTTCTGTTATGGGTTAAATAACAGGATAGATTGGATTCTATAACCTTAGTTCGCAACCAGTCTACCGCAGAATGTAATGGCAACCTATGCGGGATGATCTTCTGGCCAATGGCTCTTTCGAGACATGATCGCCCAAGCGCGTATCACGTATGGCACTTAATCCACTGACTAAATTTGTAGAAAATTGCAATATCTGCTGAATTTATAACAATTATTAAATTGTCTCCAATAAAATATAATGGACTATCCAGGTTTTTTGGGAGAAGCGCAAACAATTAAGTGGGTACAAAATACTATTGTTTGTACTAGGGTGCGTATCTTAGTACAAAAATATATGCTCATTTTCTGGTAAGTTAAATGTTTTATTATTTAACATACAAAATACACAAACTATTTAAAAAACAATACAATTATTAAAATAACAAATACTTACTTATTAAAAATGTAATATTGTTTTTAGTATATCTTTTCTTTAAATTTTTATTTCCAGTTTGATTAGCCATAACTACAAAAAAATCATAAGGCTAAACGTTTAACCCGAAAACACTAACCATGGGTATATAGTACCCAGAGCAAATGACGCCATTTTAATTACAATTTAATTAAATTTTCAGGACCTGACTTTCTTACCTAAATAATATGTTTTTCAGTTCCTATAAATTTTACTTCAAAGTACAAATTTTATAGTGCCTGGATGCTAAATATTTCCAATGAAGATTTATATTTAATATTTTCTTGTTATTTTCAAAATCAGATATACTATACCCATGGTTAGTAGTAGTGTAAATGTAATTGATGGTTAGTTTTCCATGGTTAAAATGTTAAGATTTGGCTTGCGGAAGAAATATTTACAGTTGATCAGTTGTATGTTGAATGCTCAAGACTAAGAACTTGTAGGAATTTATTCTTCGCTGTTATAAAGGAAAAAAAAAGAGAAAAATAAATTTTCATAAAAGTATTGTTTACCATTAAGTTCAAAAACATTACATTTTTCTAACCTTTTTCTGAACGGTTTTTACTGTTATTCTTCCAATACAAACCAAACATCCATCCATAGTAAAGAGTTTACTGAGTAAGGTCGTTGAAAGTGATTAGGGTTGAGACGAGAATTAAAGTTAATCTTGTAAGGATCGAGAAAGAATGCTCTTGGTTGTCGGTCCTTCGGAAGAAGGTGTCTGAATTTAACTCAATGCTAATTACAGTAAATTGTATTTGCGATTCTTTTCATACGAAATCATAAAATATTCGCGTAATACTTATTTATTCATTCTAATTTTTTACTTTACCCAACAAAAGATTTATTTTATTTTTTATTTAAATGATCGACCGAAGAGGATGATGATGATTCAAGCCTGTATACGTGGCATGGTGTGCATTAGTTGTAATGATCTGAACTAGTGGAAGAAAGTTGTCAAAAAGAGGTTGTAATGTGGAAAACAAAACATCACCCACAAGACCACGTAAATGCATTTGAACTCTATTCCTGGGTATGATGATAAACTACATCCGGCAACAAGAAATCTGATAGGGAGTTTGGAGGTTTGGAGGAACGTGGAACCGTTCTCTTAATTGCTGTTTTTCCAGGTCCACTCTGACACGTGGTGGCTGCACCTGGTAGGGTCCCAAACAAATACAAAAGTCTATGAAAGTAAATGAAAAATACATAGTATCTCAAAAAATATCAGTAACACATTTTTATATAAAAAATCCGAACCATATCGCTTTATCTTAGAATTAGTAACAATACATTCTTATCGCAGAATTTGCAACAATACCTATTTATCGTAAAACTATCAACAGTATTTATTTATCCACAATACATATCTATCACAGATTTACCAAAATACCTATTTACAGTAGAATTACCGACAATACATTTAATCTGCAATTGACATTAAATTTAAACTTATTTATAAATGAAACGTTGTCTGTGTGTGTGCATGTGTGTGTCTGTGTGTGTGTCCGTTACCTATAGACTCCGAAACGGCTGAACCGATTTTCTTGAAAATTTACACAGTTGTACTATAAGCGTCTGCGAGTGCTCTTAGCTAGGTTTTGTGGCGAGGTACCCTCGGTAAATATCGAAAATCGATAATCGAAAAAATCGGGTTATAGAAGGATTGGTCCGATTTTAATCAAATTTGATACACTCATAGAAAAAGACATAAGAAACAATATTCAGAAGTTTCAAGCTTGCAGTTCTTACAATAGTGCAGAAAATCGATAATATATATATATAAAAGGTAAGAAGTTTCTGTGTGTCTGTTTATCTGCCTGTATGTCTGTATTTTTTCAGCCCTCTTATTTTAGTTTTTGGTTCGGGTTTGGCTCTAAGTAGGTATAATTGTAGTTCTTAGTCTCAGCCATGATACCATTTACTCAGAGGACTTATTTAGCCTTCAAAATTCAGTTTACGACGAAAAAAACCTATTTGATATCGATACCAGGAAATCAAAATTTAACTTACATCCATTCATTTTTCTTTCAGTCTACGGTTTCACTTTAACTGGAAACAACTACTGCTTTTTAGTCGTTCATGCCAACGTCCAAAGTGTCTGAGCTCCAGGACCATGGATTAGTTTTCAAGCTTTCATTACACCCGAGCAACGCCGGGCTATACTTCTATTAAACCATAGAGGTTGGTATGCCGCAATGCAAAATCAACCGACTAACCAAACAACCAAATTAAAAACAAAATTTCCTTCATGACTATAAAACATATAATATTCTAGAAATTCTTCATTCAAACCGTATTCTAAAATATATGAAAACTAGAACATAAGACCCACATATCACCGTCTATTGTTATTAAAAATGCCAAATACAGATGGGGGATACCAGAATCAGGCAAGTACAAAAATTTAAATACATAGGAAGTGTTCTAACAGGAGATAGAAAGTGCGAAACAGAGATCCGAAGGCGAATTGGCATGGCAAAGGACGCGTTCCAGAAGCTGAGTAAATTACTAACTCATAGGAAAATTTCACTAGAAACAAAGAAAAGAGTGCTGGATTGTTATGTGATGTCAGTTCTTCAATACGGCAGTGAATGCTGGACAATATCATCAAAATGAGGACAAAAATGAAGCAGCGGAAATGTAGTTCTACAGAAGGATGCTGAGGATATCGTGGACTGAGCATGCACGCAACGATGAGGTGTTGGAAAGAATGTCAAGAAAAATGAAATTAATAGTGAGCATCAGGAAGAGACAACTGAAGTTCCTGGGACATGCAACGAGGAAGGAGAACTTGGAGGACCTGATACTGACAGGCCAGATAGAAGGAAAATAAGACAGAGGAAGGCAGCGGATAACATATTTGCAGGGCCTGATCAGGTGAATGACTGCCGAGGATTGCGTGGTGTAACAGGAACAAACATACTAAAAGCGACCAGGGATAGGGGACGTGGAGAACCATGATCGCCTACATCCTGAAGGGATAAGGCACATAGAAGAAGATATGTACAAAAGCTGAGTATCATTCACCACGTATTCAATTATGAAAGCAGAATAACACTTTTTTTATTTCATCAGAGCTCCTACTTTGGGCATTAAATGACTCATAAGGAGTTGATATACCGTTAAACAAGCAAATCTAAACTTATTTATAAATGGAAGTTTGTCTCTGAGTGTGTCTGTGTCTGTGTGAATGTGTTACCTATAGATTCTGAAACGGCTGAACCGACTTTCTTGAAAATTTACACAGTTGTACTATAAGCGTCTGCGAGTGTTCTTACCTTGGTTTTGTGTTGAGGTATCCCCGATAAATATCGAAAATCGATAATCGAAAAAATCGGGTTATAGAAGGAGTGGTCCGATTTTAATCAAATTTGATACACTCATAGACAAAGACACAAGTAACAATATTCAGAAGTTTCAAGCTTGCAGTTCTTACAATAGTGCAGAAAATCGATAATACATATATATATATATATATATATATATATATATATATATATATATATAAGGCAAGATGTTTGTGTGTGTGTGTGTCTGCTTATCTGTCTGTATGTCCTTTATAAAAATCCACAATTTTTATTTGATTCTCACCAACCTTCACACAAATATTCTTTAGGCTGATTCTGAACTCCAGGACAATGGATTAGTTTTAAAGCTTTCATTTCACCCGAGCAACGCCGGGCTATACTGCTAGTTAATCAATAAAACTTTTGAACTCTGTCAAGAATAGCAAGTGAGCTTCTCCATTGCAGCTATTGCATCTGGATAGTGTTCTTTGGTTTCATCTGACTCTTGTCAAGACAAATCATAATAAAAGAAGTCAGTACTTTCTTCAGTGGTACAATTCTTTTCTGTCTAAATTCCATGTTCCTTCAGGACGTAGGCGGTTATGGCCCTCTTCATTCCCTTGTCCCTTGTAGCTCTTATCACCATTTCTTTTGTTATTTCTCTCAAACATTACTTTGCCATCCACTCACTTAAGCCCATCACGTATAGTTTTTCTTTGTCTCTCTTTCTTTATACCCATTCTGTGAGTATCAGATTCTCTAAGCCCTCTTTTCTCAATACGTGTCTCAGAAACTCAAGCTGCCTCTTTCTGGTGTTGAGTATTTTTCTTTTTCGTTTCCAATTCCTCCAAATCTTCGTCATTGCTAAGAGTTTCGGAATCAGTATCCTTCTACAGAATCACATTTTGGTTGCTTCAAAACTTTCCATCATCCTTGATGAGAGTGTCTAGCACTCGCTGCTATACAGAAGAACAGACATCACATAACATTCCAGTATTCTTTATTTACAACGAAATTCTCCTGTCTCTTAATACTCAGCTTAGATTTCGGAATGCGTCATTGGCCATACAAATACCCCTTCGGATCTCGTGTTGCACTTTCCGTCCTTTCTTAGAACACTTCATAGGTATTTAAATTTCTGTACCTGCTTAATTTTAGTATCCCCGTATGTAAATGACATTTTGGGTTCCTATTGTTCTTCTTATATGTACCGCGTCCTTTCAGGATGTAGGCGATCATGGTTTTCCACGTCTCCCTATCCCTATCTTAGCTCGCTTTCTCCTGTTACTCCACACAAACCCCACTCTGCCATCTACCTGCTCAGGCCCTTCAAATATGTTATTCGCTGCTTTCCTCTTAACCTTTTTTCCTTTATCTGACCTGTGAGTATTAAATTCTCGAAGCCTTCCTTCCTCATCACATCTACCAAGAACTTTAGCTGTCTCTTCTTGGTGCACAGTATTAATTTCGTTTTCGTTTCCAACCTTTTTCAAACCTCATCATTGCTCATATGATCGATCCATGATATCCGCATCATCCTTCTGTAGAAACACATTTCAGTTGCTTCCAGTTTTTTCTTCATCTTTGATGATATTGTCCAGCATTCACTGCCATATTGAAGGACAAACATCACCTAACAATCCAGAACAATCTTCTTTGTTTCTAGCGAAATTTTCCTGTCACATCTCATAATACTTTGATCAGCTTCTGGAATGCGTCCTTAGTCATTCCATTTCGCCTTCGGATCTCAGTGTCGCACTTTCCGTCTTCCGTAGAACATTTCCCAAGTACTAAAATTGTTTTTCCAGAAGAATATCATGGTAGAGAACTCTTTTCCAACACCACACGTCATTATCTAACTTCCCTATCTTCATAATGTTTATTTCCCACGAGCTTATCTTCCATTCAGCACCTCATTCCCCATTGTTTATTTCGACTGTAACAATTTACCTTGAGTGGTTTTTGTGTCTCATATTTGGTTAAGTAAAAAATATATGAATATGGAATGCAACTAACACAACCAAACTGGTGGACATTAATATTGTTGAACTTGAATTGTTGGTTAAGTCAGTCAGTTTGTTGCCATACGTGATACACGCGTGAGCGATCATGTCTCCAAAGAGACATGACTGACGGGGCAGAAGATTATTCTGCCATTACTTTCTGCGGTAGACTGGTTGCTAACCAAGGCTATAGAACCCAACCTGTCGTGTTATTTAACCCATAGCTGGAGGGAAGAGACGGATTAATACCTTCCCCAAGGGTATTTGCGAGTAAGTGAATGCAAGGAATTCAACTGGAATTCGATCTCGGCTCCCCGATTTCTCGTTCCGCGTCGATATCCACTGCACCTCAACGCACATTTTGGCTATGTACTGCATATTATAACCGTTGTATATCTAGTTTTTTAAATCATTAACCCTAAAGAAAGTAAGAAAATCCTCTAGGCTGCAAGTGTTACTGAGAGTGGATATTAACAGAGAAGACAAAAGGACAGGTTTCAGCAAGAGAGAAAATGACGGCTTACATTTATATTTTTAAAGATCGCATTTGTCAGGAAAGCAAGAAGCCTAAAAAGAGTTTCAAAACAAGAAGTGCAAGAAAAATATGGCATACTTATAAATGTGCATGATAGATTCTGGTGATAAGAATTGTGTAACTCGACATGGTGAACCAAATGTTTTGATTAGATTGTAATCAGTAAAAACTATTTCTACTTGATTTGCGGTGGGAAATTTTCTGCACGGATGTTTGCATACAGTCGATTTGCATAACATGTATGAATTAAATCATTTTTTGAGGGTTTGCGGAATAAATATATATTTTTTTTTTTACTGGAAATGATCCTTATAATATTTAATTTTTCCAATTAAAATTGGATGTGCGTGTAGAGTAGGGGTTAGCGGCATGCAAAGTGGCGATGGTATGGAGAATTTTAATTCCATCTGAGGGGTTTGTATTCACTTTCCCACGGAAATCCGTCGGAATGAATGTACATATTTATTCTTCGCTCAAATAGGAATAGCAAGGTTATCAAGTTTTGGTTGGCAACCAAACGTGTAGATGAAAATTCTGAGTCGAAAACCAGTTACTTCCCTTTGTAAAAAAAATAAAAGTAAAATAAAATAAACTACTTGGTATGGAAAATACTGCGGCTATTCTTGTAGAGTGAGGCCGTAGCCGTGCCGTGATTGTTGCCTGATACGCTATAATGGGGTCCTCAACATTAACGTAACATAATAACATCAGTGTTAAAAGCAGTTTGAAAAAATGCACCAATGTTATCACCTCTTGATAAACGCTGATGTGCAAGCTATCACATTCCAGTCTAAAATAATTTTAAAAAGTTGCATCATTTTAATATTGCTTTAAAAACAGACATTTCTAGTGGTTATATTAAAATATAATATAAAATAATGACATATTAAAACAAAAGGAAGAAAAGCAAGGAAAAAATGCAAAAAAAAAAAATCTAAAAGTGGCTAACAGCTTATATTTCCTCACTCTTCAATACTTAATCAAAGACAAAAAATAGACAGTATAAATACGTACACAAACAAAAATATTAAAAATAATGTTGTTAGTATAAATTAAAGCACAATATAAAATTAATTTTTTTATAAACACAATGTCGCTGGTCACCATTTTATGAAAATCAGCAGCATTAAAAGAAAATTTTAGATCCTATTTACAGTTTCTTCCGTATCCCAATTCACATTGTAGAGACATCATGCATTTATTGCAGTCATAGCTGGAATTAGGTGACTTGGGAGAGCCTGATGATTTCCATTTCTCTCCAGGTTGGTTTTGAATTCAGGTTGTTCCATCCCTTAGACTGGTTGCCAACGAAACTAGTAACGTTTCAGATTCTTCTCTGGATTTTCATTATCAAGAATCTTTAAATATATAGCAGGATCGCTAACCTATATGTGACAGCAATATTCAAAGCATGGACGAATAACAGACTTATAAATATGTAAAGAAGACTTTGGCGAATAAATTTGTCTAGCATCACACAGTGAATCAAATTTCCTAACAGCAGATCTAGCAATTGATTCAGTGTAATTTTTCTACCTCAGGTCAACGGAAAACGTCAGTTAATATGAAACACTTTAGTTTGTTTGTTTTATTAAGAATGACCATTGTGTCCGATTCTTAAATCTTATTTTCAAAGTCTGTGAGCTTTCAATCATCAAGTCGAAGATCTTCATACGACCAGTCTTGTAGAGAACTCTTAAAATTACTTTAAATGTAAAACTTTTATGAGTCGTCAGGCAGTTAACAAAGGAGCTAATGTCAAGCTCGATTGATTGATATCCCCGGGATAACAATTTATGAAAGGCAGATCGATGTAATGTATTAATTGGATAGAAGGAGCTATTGGGAAACGTATTCCAATTTCGAATTATAAAATACATAAATGAATTATACTACGATCGTAATCGATGACTTGATTTTTATTGATTTTTTGTATTAATATTGAAAAAATGTTCAAAGAAGGCGATGAATTTGACGATCATGAAGTACGTAATCAATAAATATTAATAGACAATGCAATAGTTTTACTGACACGCACTTAAAATTTTTGTTTGTATGCAGATTTTTTTTCTACATTATATATTTCGTAATTGTAATAAGTATTTCTTTGATACACTTGAACTACCTGTTCTTATTTTAGTTGCTATAGATATGACGTTTCGACCATTTACCCTCCGAGTTAGTGTCGACTGATGGCTGATGCTAACCTCCAGGAGCATTTTCTTAGTCTCTAAATGGAGAGATTATTTTGAAACTAGGGCTGCTGCTGAGAAGGTTGATTCATTGTGTCGTTCCGGACATTTTTTGTTCATCAGATTCCATTTTGCACTCTTATAAATGTGTTGAAATGTGTCACGAAACAAATTCCTTCTCTCTCCTACTGCACAGTCTACTCCTCCCAGGAAGACTGATTGCCCTCTCATTCCAGCTGTTTACATAGAGCTTGTTAACTCGCCTATTCAAAACACCACGCATTACATAGACAAGCCAGCCACCAATCACAGTTTCCGCGCCTGCTCACTTGTGCTTGCTTTCGGGGTGTCAAGTCGACGGACTCATTATTTTGAAACAAATGCCAGGACTGATGCTGAGAAGGTTGGTTCACTGTGTCGTTCCAAACATTTTTTTCATCAGATTTCATTTTGCACATTTATAAATCTCACCTTTGTGCATCGAATATTGCATTCGTATCTTGTATGGTCCTGCAGGTATATATATATATATATATATATATATATATATATATATATATATATATATTGTCATCCGCAGACAGATCTGTTTCGCTGTATCACAGCTCATCAGTACGGTTAGACTCCGATTGCTTTTTTACCCAAATTGAAACCTGACCGAATGGCGTCAGTCGGCGACTCTACCCCTGGGCTATGGGCGTTCGGTGGAAGTAGGCAGACCTTGTAGCGCATATCATTATACGCGCCCAATAGCTAGCGCAATCTAATTCATTTCACTGAATGAACGATGCGTACATGCCAGAGTAGCTACTGTTTATAAAAGTCTACTAGTATCCGATTGTATGTAGACCGGAGAAAGAATATTTACAACGTTCAAAACATTAATTTAAAACAGTGCTCAATATATAATATATAGAGCTTTGAATATTAATTATAAATTACATTTTAGAACATGTACATAATTTTTTTATAAATGTCCGTTATAAAGATACATTTGTTTCGACATTGAAAGTTCAGTGTCTCTTCAGACGGCATTCCGTCTGAAGAGACACTGAACTTTCAATGTCGAAACAAATGTATCTTTGTAGCGGATATTTATAAAAACTATGTACGTGTTCTAAAATATAATTTATAATTAATATATATATATATATATATATATATAGAGAGAGAGAGAGAGAGAGAGAGATTAATTTTTTTAAAAATAGCGGTAAGATTACTGGTCTCGGTTTGGGTTCAATCATTTCCACACTGGCGTGACTTGGCTTCTCGCTGACTTTTCAATAAATATTTTCATAGCAACTGTTTTAATGAACTCTCATACTTGGTACTTCAACTGTATCAATTTGAAGCTACAAGGTTTTACTCTTGAAATAACTAAATATAAGTGTAAGTTATGTTTTAATAGTTTATTTTCTTGTACTTCCAACCTGTGGAACCATCTTCCGATTTCTTGTGTCCTTGCTACCTAAAATGCTCAACAATTTAAATGCTACATTAATCGCCATCTTCTGCCTTCTTGAAACCTGGCTTTTTATTGACCTTTCACCTTACTATTTTTTCTCATTCTCTTCCTCTAGTGCCTTAGTGACATTAACGTCATTCTTGGGCGTGATATGATTAAAAATGACAAAGTGTTGTAAATCTCGGTCCCCGCACACACAAAAAAAAAGGAACAACAAACAGAATCTGAGATAGAAAAATAAGTATATTAAACGTAAAGAATTCAAACTTGAACGCAGGTTAGTAAACCAGGAAAACGTTAGTAAAACGGATATATTCAATTTCTCTGAAGTGAAGCCGTAGTAGAATTACTATGTCCACGTCGGAAGCTGACAGGTGCTGTGTTACAATATTCTGCTGAGTGGAGCTCCGAGCTACTATGAAATACTGACGCTGTATTCTCGGTATCTCTCGTATCTGACGATGTCTCGCTGATCTCTCGATGTCTCTCGGACTATGTCTGTATCTGTCGTAGCAGGAGTATATGTATACTATAGACGAGTCTATTATCCTGGAAAAAGGGGAGACCTCACAACACAAAGCATTGTTAATTTTTTATATTACAGTCTTGAGTTCAAAAGCGTGTACAAGTCCTTGTTAGGGATAATTTTTTTTCCATACTTCAGTCTCTCTCTCACAGGCGGAATGTGACGAGATATGGCGGAATGGGGCGAGATGTGGCGAAATGTGACGAGATGTGGCGGAATATGACGAGATACTCATTGCTCTATCGCTACTACCAAGTAGATTTATTGGACAAAGTGCGTCACCTGGTTCCACCAGCGCTGAACTTGACGGTTAGGACCTGGCATCCTCCTTACATAGTTTCGAAATATCCACACTCACAAAGTATTTCAATCGTGAGAAGTAAGTTCAACTCAAAGAGCGTCTTCAAGCGATTCATACTATGGAGCACACACTAAAGGGAATTTTTATCCGATCACTACAATCTTGACATGTTCAAGTCCAGATTCAACTGTTACCTTCCTCACCTATCCACATAAACCGCCTCTTGAGCACTCGGCTTTATGTAATGGTAAGCAAACTTACCTAGACAGAATCATTACAATTGAGAAGTGAGTTCGATCCTCACAGGGTGCCCCATGCTTTCGGCCTAGTGCCACATCTAAGCTGTGCTTAGAAAATCATCATATATACTGCCACTTAACAAATCACTTCCTCGAGTGGCTCAGGGCTTATACAAGGCAAACATAATTGTAAAAAAATGATAATAAATATTTAGTCTGTACAGATAGTAACACAAAAAAATTGCCTTGCTAGAGTCTATATTAGTCGGCTGCTAAATTTCTCAGTGTTATTTCTACACAATAATAGAGATATATTTGCAGTGTTTTGAATCCATTTTAACCCAGTGTCCTCATTTGAGGACAGCATAAAATAACTGTAAAAAATAATGGGTATAAATCATGTAAAACCATTACCCTACAAACGCGGGTGTCCCCCAAGGCTCTATCCTAGGCCCTACCCTCTTTCTAATCTACATCAATGATCTCCCCGATGCCATAACATCCCAAGTAGGCATGTACGCCGATGACACCACAGTTTACTCTCGCCTCGATAAAAAATCTGGTGTTGTTGACCAGGCAAACATCGCCGCCGAGCTTGAAAACGACCTCCAATCCGTGGTAGATTGGGGTAAGAAATGACTCGTAAAATTCAATTCTTCCAAAACGAAGCTGCTGTCAATTCACCACCACAGACAACCGCACTTCCCTCCCATTTGCATGGAACAGGCTTGCCTCCCAGAGAGTAAAACACTACGCCTGCTTGGCCTGACACTCTCAGCGGACCTCAAGTGGAATGATTACGTCGAATCCGTTGCTAAATCCGCTGCTATGAAAGTCGGCTCTCTGTGCAGGGCCCGGACATTCTTTCAGTATGAATCTATCATACACATATATAAATCTACGTCCGCCCGTGTATTGAATACTGCTGCCACATCTGTTCGGGTTCCCCTGCTATTCTCCTCGGGGTTCTTGACAAAATACAGCGGAGAATCGGTAATGTGATCGATACCGACTTAGCTGACCGCCTGCAGTCACTATCTTACAGGCGTGACGTGGCTTCCCTCTGCCTCTTCTATAAATACTTTCACAGCTTCTCCTCTGATGAACTTAAATCACTGGTGCCCCCTAGGTGTGAATTTGCACGAGATATTAGATTGGCAACTATGTCCCACCTTTTTACAGTGAAACCGATGAAATGTAACCGCAATTTCTATTCCAACAGCTTTTTTTCTCACATTTTCGGCCTGTGGAATTCCCTTCCGCATGATTCCTTCCCCGACGGCTACAACATCCAGGAGTTTAAATATAAGGTCAATAGACACCTCCTAACACATTAACTCGCACCCATTCTTTCCAACACTCTCCCTATGGACATCCTAACTCGTCTATCACCCTCCTCCTGACATTTCCAATACCCAATCGCTCTATGTAACCCCCTGCGCTATAGTGGCAGTGGAATGCCTTGGTTGGAGTGATATGATTAATATATATATATATATATATATATATATATATATATATATATATAGGTAGTGAGGACATATTGATTCATCAGTATATGGCAAGAACTGCTCAAAAATTTAATTTAAAACGCAGGAAACATACACACCAAATTTGACAAAAATACACTTTCATAAACCTACTTATATGCTTACCAATATTTTCTTGTATTGTCATCTCCGTATGCTGCTATTGAAAGACTTGTCTGAATAAGAGTTTATTTAAATCATGTTTGTCTTATTACTTAAAATTTTTTAAATTTATAGGATATATAGTAATATAAAATTTGCTGTCCTCAAATGAGGATTAGTTAATGCATAGGCAAAGCACATTGAAAACATGTTCTATGTCACTTGGAAAAAAACAAGCCCCGAACATAACACGTTTGATATTGCTAATATGATGTAAATTCAAGGCATTGTTTTGAACATGCTTTGCACTGTCTGGGAGAAGCGAGCTGCTTTTTTCTTGAAATAAAGGTTTCTTGAATGTTTCAGTGTGTTTCTAATCCTATTTCATGCTACTGTACATGAAATCAGGTCAAAAAAAAAAATTAAAAACTTGGGTTAAAATGAGTTAATGTTTACTCTTATAAATATTCATTTACATCGAAATTTCAGTTATCTTGTCAGGAAAATGGTTATTTTACTCTATTTTGATGAAAGTCAGAACTAGATACAGGTTAGGAAAAGACAGAAATTCGAATGATGCATTTTCCCTGCAAAATATAATAAAGAAACCTTTTGAAATAGAGGATATCTGGAGATTGTGTGGATCTGAAATAATGTGTCACTCGAACAGAGCGAGTGTTACATATGCTCGAACAAGTTTTATCGAAACCATTATAAAATTATGGACAAAAGAGAATGTTTTCTCAATCACTATAATCTTGAGCTGTTCAAGTTTAGAGTTAGCCTTTAAATTTCTTTTTTATCCATAGAAACTGACCCTCAACGTAACTATTACCTCGTGTGGCTCCCGGACAATGTACTGATTAATCATACTATATATATGTATAGTATGATCACTCTGTATAAGGTCAACTCGATATATATATATATATATATATATATATATATATATATATATACACATATATATATATTTTATTCAATGAAACCTGCATTAATGAAAAAATGCTGCCAAAATACACACAATTTAAATTATATGATCCAGCAGCCCAACACACCATCACCACCTTGAAATATAAATGGAGCCTTGTGAAAAGGCAAATTGAAATAGCGAAAGAAAATCTTGACACATTATACAAGAACAAACATGACCTCTACAACAAACTGAAAGATATAACTACCTCAAACCAACTAGAAGAAATAATACTCAGACTATCCAAAATCACTGCAAAATCTGAAGTTGAACACCGTGCTAAAATTGTCAAAAAACTTAATTCACTATACAATGGCACGATCACTCTTCCCAAAAAATTCGATAAATTCATAAATCTTTCCAACCACGAACTAACTAAGCACCAAGAAGAATTACTCAACCTTGGACCTAACTGCCATATATACCGTAAGTATAACCAGCTTACTAAAAAAATTGAAATAGAAACGCTCTATCAAAACATCACTAAATTACAAGATGAAAAACTTATAACCGTTAAACCCGAACTGAAAGATCTACTTAAGGCTGAGGCAATCAAAGATCGCCATGATAAAAGCAGAAGCTCCTCAAAAATTCTATCGAAACAACTAAAAAGTGCCGCGCACGAACTACGCAACCACCTTCACATAATTGTAAAAAAAGCTGACAATGCTAACATCTTTGTCTGACGTTGCACTTAAATAAAAATTCAAATATATACCGTCATTTAGAACAACACGGTTATCAAAGCACACTTCTGAGAACAACGCTTGTTGATAACACGTACATACTCAAACAAGAAAATAATAAGCAGAAACTAAAAATCCTCGAAGCACTCTACATTAAACAATTTAAACCTGGTTTGAATACAATCAATTTCGATATTTCCAACAACGTACTCAAATGTCTGTAATCAGACCAGGGACCACAAGACAACTATTTTGTCACTGTCTTCGGCCATCCGCCACGGTAGGGATGGACTTATATTTTCAATTCAATTATCTTTATTGTTAATAGCTTAAATGTTCTATGTTTACTGTGTGGTTAATATTTACTCTTTGATAATGGCTTATGTGAGCCGAAAGCTTAGACCCGATAAAAAATTCAACAAATACTGTGATTTTTTGTTGTCTTTTAACGACATCACCATCAAGTATATCAGACGGTATGAACGGATCCTACACAAAATTAATAGACAAAACTTGTCTATATTATTCAATGAAACCTGCATTAATATATATATATATATATATATATATATATATATATATATATATATATATATACACACACACGACCGGTTATAATTACTAGGCTAACCCAATTTTCTTCAAAAGAAATGACGTATTTCATATTATTTTTAGTACTTATTGCCAAATGAAAATAGAATGGTTATGTTATTATTACTTCGCAAAATTTTACAAGGCAAATAAACAAAGATGAGCTCGTCGGAATCACTCCTAAATTTTCTTCATTCTTTCATTTATGAAACTGTAATATACGGAATTATTAAATATTTATAAATTCATTTGATGCACATGTTAGTGTGCAATATTAACAAAAGAACGATTCTATTTTCATTTACGATTATTCACTTGGCAACAAATACTAAACATATAGTATGAAATACATCATTTTTTAAAACACTGAGGTGGCGTAATAATTATAGCCAGTAGTATATATATATATATATATATATATATATATATATATAATGTTATCCGCAAACAGATCTGTTTCGCTGTATCACAGCTCATCAGTACGGTTAGACTCCGATTGCTCCCTAACCCAGGCTCGAAACCTGACCGAATTGGCGTCAGTCGGCGCCTCTAACCCTGGGCCACGAGACGTTCGGTGGAAGAAGTTAATCTTTTTTAGCGCACACACGCACACACACACACACACACACACACACACGCACACACACACACACACACATATATATATATATATATATATATATATATATATAATACAGAGAGTTTGGCTCTTTAACAGAGCAAATTCACGCCGACTTCGAAGCTTCGTAGAGACACCGTTATGATGCTCTCACTCATCAGGGCTCTTTGTCAAATAGCCTTAACGAATGAGAACATCATAACGACACCTTATCATTTCCATCTCGTGAAAAAAAGGACATTTTACTTCTTTAGATCACGGAGATAAATTATGTTTTTTTTCTATCTCTAATAGAAATAATAAACCTCGAATACAATTTCTGGGTAGAAAACGTATATTCTGGTGTGATATACAAAACAACCTCCCTAAGACGTTTTTGACTTTTTGCTTGCACAGCAGTCGAAGGGCTTGGAACAGTTTCAATTTCAAGACTTGGCACAACCCGTGTTAGTACCTCCTGCTGAAACGGTCTTCACAAACTGATATTATCAAGAAAATTATTCACTGAGAAACAAAACTGCAGTTAGATTAGCACCCATGTCTCCTGGTGAGAAAGCTAACGTTCTAAAACACTAGGCCTTAGACATACATATTTACAGGCTGATTGAAAAGTAACTCCCTATTTTATGTATGAGCCAAGAATTCTGTTTTACACCCTATCATGTTTTTCTTTAGTGTTGGCTAAAAAAGCAAGTCTACTATACTACATCAAAATTTTGAAAGATCTTGAAGGGGGAATACATGAAGTTATGTTGTTCATACCACAAGAGTTTGAGTTTGAGTTTTGTTTAACGTCATATCAACCTCTCTAGGTTATTTAATGCCAAAAAGTTGGGATTTTAATTTTTTTTTTAATGTTCCATTATAGTGGAAAAGTTGATTTGGTCAGATTTTGACGAAAAAGTTGTTTTTTAGAAAACCAAGATGTCTTCGGTTTTGTATTAAAAATGTATTGCTTGTAATCATTTTTTCTTTCAAAAATGTATTATGGCAATAATTATTTTCCTTCAAAAATGTATTGTTGTAATATTTTTCTTTAAAAATGTATATTTTCTATAAAAGTTATTCTTATGTATATATTTCTATAAAAGTCTATTTTTATACCTTCATAGTGTTTTAACCCCAGTCAGGGTCTGGGTGGATCTGGGGACAACAGTAATTAAAAGGTGGTTCCATGCTTCTTATAAGCTCCTAATCAGTGACCTTTCTGCCGGATGCAGTTTACCGTCAAATCCAGGACTGCCACAAGAGTTTTTGTTAGAGTCAGTTAATGCGATTTCTACAATGCTCGAGGGGCTGGTAATGCAATCTGGTGTGCATATATGTTTTTAAATAAAAGCTCGTGATAAACGTTTTCTACTCATATTCATTTCTTTAAATATTATAATTAATTAAAAAGTATAAGTATTTTTAAATGGAGAGTTATTTTTCAGTCACCCTGTTATATATATATATATATATATATATATATATATAAATATAAATTAGTCATCCACATACAAGCCCGTTTCGCTGTAGCACAGCTCATCAGTGTGGCTAGACATATCCACTTGCTTCTGGCCGGGACCGAAACTCAACCGATGTGGTGTCAGTCGGAGTCTCTACTCCCTAAGTCATCGGCGCATGGGGTCAGAGAAGGGAAATTTTAACGTCTTGTATGTAAGCAGTGTATACAGACGTCAGTCTCTCTCTCTCTCTCTATATATATATATATATAGTCTCTCTCTCTCTCTCTCTCTCTCTCTCTCTCTATATATATATATATATATATATATATATATATATAGATGCCAGTCCGTAAACGGTGAGGATAATCCAAGAGTCTGATGATATGAGCTAATTAAGCTCATTGAAATGAACTATAGTTTATAACTAATATGACGTGCTGAGTTTTCCTTTTAAACTATATATATATATATGGTTAAATAAAATAAAGACAAGAGGAAAACTGTATTTTAAATCGCCTACGCTTTTCTTGTGATGGACTTCAAGGCAAAAAGACGAAATGGGCTTTATTCTAAATTACGTATCTATGAACAAACAGTGTTGGTAACCAAAAAGACGCTCACAAATCATTTCAAAAGATCAACAGAATGTTTTAGTTTTTAGAATACTAAAACAGACTAACATACATAAGAAAAATTTCAAAGAAAACTGTTGAATTCCCTTCATTTTAACATCTCGTGATTTGCCCTACACATGAAGGAATTCTAAAACAGACTAACACACGAAATAAACACTTTTCAAAGAAAACGGTCAAATCACCTTCATTTTAATATCTCGTGACTTTGCACTACACATGAAGAAATTCTAAAAACTAAAATATTCTGTTAATCTTTTGAAATGATTTGTGAGCGTCTTTGTGGTTACCAACACTGTTTGTTTATACATACGTAATTTAGAATAAAGCTCATTTCATCTTTTTGCCTTGATAAAGTCCATCACAAGACGAAACGCGTAGGCGATTTAAAATACAGTTTTCCTCTTGTCTTTATTTTATTTAATCATTCTGTCCTTAATCTCAGATTATAACTGAGTATATTTTTACATATATATATATATATATATATATATATATATATACAACATCGCACGCACAGATACACGTATTTCTCAATGTGAAATATTCTTTCATTAGCAAATGATATGCCGGGAGGCTTGTTGTTATTACTGGGTAAATTCTTCATCATTTTTTTATTTTATTTTAGAAATTTTCAGAAAAAAATGATCCCACCAACAACCCGTTTTTGCTCGCTCCGGGTTAAATTTATCGTATTTGTCATTTAGTTTGCACAAGTGAACGTAGCTTTTAGAGTTTTTCTGGAAGACAATGGAATCATCTAAACAAAGAATAAACAGAACACAGCAAATATCTAATGAAAATGCCACAAATAACATTCTTCATTGTTAAAAAATTGTAAGATGGTATTGACGGAAATGCATATTTTTCAAACATGTACGCTCGCGGAGGTGAATACCTGTGTTAGATTTAGTTTCAGGTAAAAAGAGGAAACACGAGAAGTTCAAAACGAAAATTACAAAAAATATATATATAGTTTGTTTTAAGCGGGGAATTCATTTTCATATATATATATATATATATATATATATATATATATATATATATGGTTTGGTTTAAACGGGGATATATATATACAAGTAGAGATATGGATAGAATAAAATTCCGTATCCAAAGAAACACTGTTCTTAAAAAATTGCTCAATACAGAGTAGAGCGAATAATATTCATTTAGAATTTATAACATAAATGTTATAATATCGCTACAAAATAGCCGTTTTGTTTCGATACTGTGTCTTATCAAGTGATGAGGTTTATTTCAAGTTGAAGAGTTTTAAATGGTACAACACTAGCCAAACCCCCTTAATCAGGGAGACATTGTTACATAGACAGAGTGGACCAATCAAAACAAAGTAATTTCTAATTTGATGAATATAAGATTATATTCTAAAAATAATTTATTGGGGCATTAACCTTAATATTTGATTAAAAAAGAAATCAGCATTATTCATTGACTGTTAGATTCACCTTTTATTTATATTACGAATTTTAAATTCCAAGTTTAACAAAAGCATTAGAATTAGGTTGTTATAAAGTTATTTAGATATTAAACGAGTAAAAGACTTGGGCGTACACATATTCATATCTAAATACATCTGCCTATGGACAACCTAATGCACGTGACTCGTAACTGACCAATTAAAATTAACCGGAAATCATAAAATATCAAGATTCTCTCTCTTTGTTTTTTTTAATATCCTATTGTTTTTTTAATTCTATCATCTACAAATTCAATTACCACACTCACACATATGTATATGCATATATATTTTTATATGCATGAATACGCGCACACACACACACACACGCACACATATATATGTATATATATATATATATATATAGTCATCCTCAGACAGATCTGTATCACAGCTCATCAGTACGTTTAGACATCCGATTGTTTTTTACCCAGGATTGAAACCCGACCGAACTGGCGCCAGTCAGCAATTCTACCTCTAAAAGGCAATCTGTGAGTCTGTGTGCGACGGTTCCCTATGCACGCCTACATTTTTTAAGCTGCGCCATTCAAACTTTCTAGGGACACATATCTACAGGGAAGTCAGGCCAACACATCCTTTTTGAGCTTAAGTTCAGCAATTTTCCTTTTCCCACTTTTTGGTCAATGGAGCCGATTGTTTACATTTGCTCCGTAAAACATCTAAGATTTAAGATGTTTGCTAAATTACTTCACAGATATCAAATCGCACGTGTCCAACGCGACTAAAAAAAATTTTTATTCAAAAAATATATATATATATATATATGAGCCTTTATATTTAATTTTTATTCCGAAGTTTTAAAAATTAATTTGGTCAACAAAAGATGTGAATATTTTTCCCAGTAATTTTGAAACAAAAGTTATATTTAAAAAAAACAAAATATGTAAAAAAAAGTGCCAATGGTTAATTTAATTATTTAAGCCCTTTTTTTTCAGATTTAATATTTCAGACTTCAGAAAAAAAAAAATAAAAAAAACATAAAGCTTTTTTTTTCGTTAAATATTTCATGTAGAAATCAACTGTCTGTAATTCGTGTGGTATTAATGTAACTTTTTCCACTAAATTTAAATATCTACATTTTTAAATATTCTTTGAAAATCTCTGAACTGCGTGCGTAAGAGTTTTTATATTTTTAATTTCAGTAACACAAAATAAATTATTTTTATTTTTATGTTAAATTCATTTAGTCAACAAAAAATGTAAATATTTTGCCCCGTAATTTTGAAGCAAAAACAAACGTAATGTTGTTTACAATGTCACACAAAACATCAAATCAGGTTTAAGCAAAACATAAGAGAATAGATATTTTAATGGAACTTTTGAGCAATTTTGAAACAACAATTTTTTATATAATTATGTTTTATATAACCGAGTTTTAATATTATAAGCATTATTGCATCACGAGATTTGATGTTTGTTCGAGTATAGTAAACATTGCATTCCAAGTAATTTAGCACTTTATATTCCGTTCGAATACTACAGCAACATGCATTCAATGCCTTCTTCTTAATGCTGAAAATGGTTACTAACAGCCTCAGCTCTCCTTTCCAAATTTCAATAAATGATTTCCACCTACTCCTCTCATTGGCATCTTCTACTACTACTAAAATGTTCTGAGTTGCACCGACAACGCCTTAGCTAACGCGTCTTAAACTTTTATATATATTGATGTATGTAGCTTAACATTCCGTTAAATATATTCTGAAATGATGTGGATAACAAAATCTGTGATGTTTTAGCCATGAATCTACACGCATACGGATCATGCAGAATGACACATTTTCTCCGTGGTCACCTAATCGTTATTGATCTAATATTTCCGCATTCTTGCTTTTAGCAACACCTCTTCATACAATAGTATTCAACCAACACCCTGCGACGAAAAAAAGCTATATATAGTCTCCTTCACCCCAAAACCCCCTGGGTGGCGCGTCAAACAGCCGCTATATTTTAGCCAAGGATCACCTGCAGGGAAATATGTTTCCAGGTAATCTAATCCAGTTACTTAGTCTAGTCTTCATTCGTCGTCTGATGAATGTTAAAGTCTCCTCCATGACCAACATTCTTCTTCTTCTATGTGTCTTGTTCCTTTAGGACTTAGACGATCATGGCTTTCGACGTCTCCCTATTTCTGGTGGCTTTTAACACACTTTTTCCTATTACCCTACGCAACCCACGTGCTGGCATCCAACTGCCCAGGCCCCTCAAATATGTTATGCGCTGCTTTCCCCTGTCTTTTTTCCCTCTATCTGGCCTGTTAGTATCAGGTTCTCCAAACCCTCCTTCCTCACTGCCTGTCCCAGGAACTTTACTTGCCTTTTCCTGATGCTCAGTATTAATTTCTTTTTCCTTTCTATCCTTTTCAAAACCTCATCATTGGTCACATGCTCGAGCCATGATATCCGCATCATCCTAAAGAAAAAAATCCTGCACACTCAACATTAAAAATTTACCTCAAATTCTCTGTACATTTTCTAATCTGCCAGGCACTTGATCTTTTGAGCTCAAACTACATAGATACTTCTGCTATCACTGATGCTGACTAGATAGCCTGTTTTTTTCTGACAGTTATTCTTAATTTGAACAGCATCTTGGAAAGCGAAGCAAAACCTCTGCATCCATTTTCAATCATTTCTCAATGAACCAACCGACCCCGATTTTTGCATTTCCCAAAGTTCTTTCTAAGGTCTTCGACTATTTTCTTTTTCGAAGGGATTGTTCAATTTATCAGTAATCATTTGTTGGGCTTTATCCATGTAAATAATGCTGTTAAAGCGTAGCTGTCTCTATATAATTTGCTCTAGGAATTTCAACTACCTAAAACGAATCATAATCTGGTGTCATTCACTGAAAAATATTCGATCATTGTGATTAATATTAATGACATTTATATTACGTTTTAAATTGTCAACCTGCGCCGAGAGTTCAACTTAGGTAGGGCTCCAGGATAAAAGCTGTTCTGCAAGACCTTTGTTTAACAGCCAATAGATCTACAATGTCGCCCTGGGGTTAACTAGATCAAATACGTGGCACTCAGGATTGGTGCTTTTTTTTTATCATGTTTTCTGCTCTGCTGCAACAACGAGGATTGACCTTCGAAATGTTTTCCTTGGAGGCATGCACTGCGATTTTGTTTCCACACTTTCTGACTTTTTTTGAGGGGTTTCGCTTTTTACGTTAATCTTCTAGAAATGCCACATTATTCAATCCATTCTTAACCCCGCTCGTCAGGGATTGGCAAGTAGCAGGGGTTGACCGAGTTCTATAGCCTTAGAAGAAAGACGACTGTGAATTCAAACCGGGCCTGAAAAAAAGTTGCGGAACTCGCTCTTCTAATACGGCAGCGGTACATATCTTTGGTGCCCCTGCAACCTTAATGGGTTACGGGACACATGATCGTGATTTTATCATTCTATCGTAAGTAGCAATGACTTAGTATAGTTATAACTCATACGAATAACTTGATGATTTAGTATAGTAATATCTTATACTAATAACTTAGTATAGTAATAACTTAGACTAATTAGTATAGTAATAAATTATACTAATGGCTTAGTATAGTAATAACTTATACCAATAACTTAGTATCGTAATAACTTATACTATGACTTAGTATAGCAATAACATATACTAATGACTAAGTTTAGTAATAACTTATACTAATAACTTAATATAGTAATAAATTATACTCATGACTTAGTATAGTAATAACTTAGACTAATGTTTTAGTCTTGTAATAACTTATACTAATGACTTAGTATAGTAAGAACTTCTATTAATATCTTAGTGTAGTTCACTAGAGTGTTTTTTTTAATCATATCACCGCGAGCAAGGCGGTAACGCCACTGATGTACAGGGGGTTACATAAGAGTAAAAGCACTAGATAGAAGAGAGTGAAGAGAAGGACAAACCATTTAGAAAGGAGCAAGAGAAGGGAGGGAATACAGGTGTGATGACAGTTCTAGAGGTGGAGAGAAAGGAAAGGATATACAAGGTGGTGAGGAAAGAACTAGGGTCAAATGGTTAAGAGATGAGTATTGACCTTGCATTTTAATTCCTGGAGGTTGTGTCCGTCATGAAAGCAAGAATAAGGAAGCGAGTTCTACCGGCGGGAAGTGCGAGGAAAGAAGTTGCAGGAGTAGAATTGTCATCTGCATTTGGTTGATCTCGCTGTGAATGGGTGAGACCCAGTTGCCACTCTGGTTGCACGCGTCCTCAGCCCATGAATATGGACAGCGGAATCCTTCCTGAAGAGGGGAAGATAACCAGGGATCGAGAAGTCAGAGGTGGGAATTGATGAGTTGAGGTTAGTCTCACAGAGCTCTAGGATGTCAGGGAACTTTTTGTGGAGGAAAGCTTCTACGCTATAAAATGTTAGTTATAATTCAATTGCAACGTGTTAAAATTTTGAAGAAATAAACATGAAAGAAAAAAATGTGGAGAACATTTGGCGTTGACGTCACAGTATGAAGCCACCGTGACAGATCTAAATAAAAGTGACATTTAAGTAATAAATATACAAATGACTAAGAAAATCTTTCTTGTTGTCTTTATTCATATACAGTTGTGGATAGAATTATTAACCCACCTTCCATAATTAAAAGCCACAAATGATGAAATTTTGGATTTGAAAGAATGTGCAGTGATGCCTACAACAATTTATATTTAATGTCAGATGTAATATAAAATCACCAAGAGACATTTAACATAGGAAAGATTATTGACCCTGTTATCTAAATAATCAATTGTGTAAACTATATTCTTTAATAAGACTATATAGTTCTTCACAAAAACATTCCGTACACTAGTATATTTTTTGCTTCATTATTCCTTGGCAATAACTACGTCTCACCCTTTTACAGTAAAACCGATAAAATGTAACCGCAATTTCTACTCCAACAGCTTCTTTTCTCGCACTTCACTTTTGTGGAATTCCCTTCCACATACTTTCTTCTCCGACAGCTACAATCTCCAGGAGTTTAAATATAAGGTCAATAGACACCTCTTAACAAACTAACTCTCATCCATTCACTCAAACACTCTTCCCATCTACCCAACCCACATCCTCGGTATCCTTACCCGTCTATCAACCTCCTTCTGACATTTCCAATATCTAATCACTCTTTCTCATCACTATTCCCTATTTAACCCCCTATGCAATAGTGGCAGTGGAATACCTTGCTTGGGGTGAAATTTAAAAAAAATCCTAGTTCTTCCAGATCCAAAGGGCTTCTTTCAGTTATTTTCGCCTTCAAAATATTCAATGGGGAATTCGTGTTGGGTATGCCAGTATCTTAATTTTGCTTTCGATGTATTTTGTTACAATTTGTGCTGTGTGTTTTGGGTCGCTGTCACGTCGGAACTTTCCAGTAACGTCCTAAATGCAGCTTCCGTGCACGTCATTTGAAATTATTTTTTAAGAATAGCCAAATACTGCTCTTTATTCAGGATGTATACTAGTTATGCTTGTTGAGAAGCAGCAAAACATGACCACAGCATATTGCTCCCACCACCGTGCTTACTTTTTGGTTGGATATTTTTGGTTTTGGAGATTCATTGACTTTGCTCTCTATATATAATAAGAGTTCATGTGACCAAATTATTCTAGTTAGGATTCATCAGAGGACCAATATTTGCTCATGATCTTCTAGCAAAAGCTAATCAACATTTTAAGTGTTTCGCCTGAAGCAAGTAACTTGGGTGACAAGCTCAGTCCTGCTCGATGAAAATCATCTAGCAAATTCATCGATACATTCAGCCCAAATGCCTTTACATAATTAACAATGTCCTTTGTCGTTAATTGAAAATTCTTCCAGACATCTCTAACAATTTTCTTTTTTATTCTCTCAGAAATTCAACGTTTTCTGCCAATCTTTATTTCATTCTTAACGCAACGAGTCTTATTCTACGTCTTGAGTATGCTACGAATTGTCGATCTAGTAACATTTAAACGCTTGGACAGTGTTGTATATTAATCACCTTGTTTGTACGCATCACCGATCTCCATTTGGAACTTCTTATCAAGTGCAGATGTCTTCGCCAAGTTTGAAAAATGAATGAGTTATCGCGGTACGTGACACTTACATACTGTCTTCTTCATTCCACTTTAGAATTTTACAGATTCAGGTCCATACTATTTTATTTTCCAAGAGTGTTTGCATTAAATTTCAAATTAAGATGAAACATTAAAATTGACATAGAGTAATATTATTTGAGATGAGTTTAAATCATTTTGAATTGTACTAATTTTTAGAAAAATCTATAACTATGAATACGATTGATCACAACTTGCGAAAATTTCACAAATTATTCAAAATAAAATATAAAATTAATCATTTATGGTATATTCAGAAAGTACTTGCAAATATTGGTATTTTCTTAGAAAATATATTAATATTCAGTGAGCGTGAATAATTATTTCCTCAATTGTAAGTGTAAAGTGGATCCAGCAGAGAACGTAAAGAGGTATATATATATATATATATATATATATATATATATATATATATATATATATATATATATATATATATACTTAGTTTTTGGTGATAACAGGGTTAGATCAGTGCACATTTGTATTAAAAAGTGTTCAATACAATTATATTGTAGAGCTTTTGAATATTTTCCATTTGAAAACGAGTTATTACGCGACCTAGGTTTCTATTATATATATATATATATATATATATATATATATATATATATAATAACTGATTTTATCGTTATTAAAAATTGCCTGAATACACGACTCATGGTAGAAACCTAGGTCGCGTAATAACTCTTTTAAAAATGGAAAATATTCAAAAGCTCTACAATATAATTGTACCAAAAACTAAGAATTAAACGATCAATATATATATATATATATATATATATATATATAGTAACTGATTTTACCGTTTACCATTTTTTTAAGAACGCTCGCGTAAGGTGATTTTTTTTTAACACTAACGCAACGGGGAATTTTTGAACGCGCGATTTTTAAAATTACAGGAAATTATAACGTATTCATCTATGATTGTATGAGCCTAATAGGTATTTTTTCGTATGGTTACACTTAGTCATAATTTCTATTCTTTCATTCAATAATCCATTTTTGTTTGGAATAGCTTAGTCACTAACTTTTCTTCCTGGCATAGTCTACATATTTTGCCACCGTTGTAAGGCTTGGCTATTTTCACTGTACTACACATTATGTTTCCATATTTTAATTTCAATTTCTCACGTGGCTAGCCAATTTTATACAATTTTTAAAGTTTTCTATTTGAAATGTAGACCTGTGATTGAGCCACCTGGTTTTAAAGATGTCTTTGGTTAATCCCAAATATATTTTGTTTTGACCATTACAAATCAAAAGTACATGACTTAAAGGAGCAATACGTGGAAAGCGCTTTCATAATTAAAGTTTAATAACAGGCAGTAAGAAGATTGAACCCATGTAATACTGGCTCGCTGTTGTTTGTCTAATTAACTAAGCCGATGTTGCCTTGGTATTTTCTCTATATGAGCGTGACAGGAGGGATATATATATATATATATATATATATATATATATATATATATATATATATATATACAAATACTATTAGGTTCTCCCAAAAGTTCGTAAACACTTGCAAAAAATTGAAATTTTACTCGCCAAGTAATCTAAGGTTACCAGAAAACAGTTGCAAAATATTGAAATTTTACTCGCAAAAACAACAAAAATTATTGCTCAAAATAAAGACCATCATTTTCCAAGACTTTCTGCCATCGAATTGCAAGCTTTCGAATCTGGTCCAAATACCATTCAGCCGGTGTCGAATCAAAGAATTCTCGACACGCTTCTTAGACTTCATCAAACGAGTCGAATCGGCGGCCCTTCAGAAAGTGTTGCATGGAACGGAAAAGGCCGTAATCTGGTGGAACATAGTCAGGACTGTAGGCTGGACGTGGCCGAACCTCAACGCTGTCCAACTCTTCAAACTTGTCTTTGGTCTTACTGGCGGTGTGTGGCTTGGCATTGTCCTGCTGCATCAAAGCACGCTTTCGATTGATCAGAGCCGGGTACTTTTGCTTCAACTTTTCGTAGACCCGCTCAAGTTGTTGGCAGTAATGTTCAGCACTGATGGCACAACCATTCAGAACCAACTCAAAATGCACGATTCCTTCAAAGTTCCACCAAACGCACAACATGACTTTCTTGCCGAATCGATCTTGTTTTGGAACCGACAGTGTCTCTTGCCCTTTCTAAACCCATCGCTTGTCTCGATTGTGCTGGACCAGATAGACCAAAGTGTTTACGAACTTTTGGGACAACCTAATATATATATATATATATATATATATATATATATTTTAATTCAGATACTTCAATCCAAGGGAAAAAAGCAGGAAGGTAAATTCCAAAAAACCGATCCTAATTAATATTAAAAATTTATTTTAATATTAAAAAATGATACTGGAAGAGAGCTCCATGTAATAAAATATTACAGAGCAAATATATATTAAAAAAGGATTAATTCAAAGATGTTGAATGGCCATTTCGATATGAAGATCCCCACGGGGGACGACAGATCACCTCAGCAACAGAAAAAACCTTTCAGAAACTGGAGAAAAATTAGTCTACTTTTCCTTTTTAAATAGATTGCAAAGAAATTAAAAAATAAATAATAAAATAAAATAAAATAAAAATAAAAATAAAGGGAAAGAAAAAGAAAAAGAAAACGAAAAAGAAAAAGAAAAAGATAGAATAAAATCAAATAAATAAGAAAAGAAAAAAAATTGACATCGTCTGGGTTCGCAAAAAAAAGGGAGAATGTAACTAAAAATTAAAAATTAAAAATTAACAGAGAGCCGTGTTAAATCGACGTAAGTTTAAGCAACACGGAAAAAAGGTGGTAAGAGATATAAAAGAAGGAAGTGAGGGAAAAAGAAAGAAACTAAAGAAAAAAAATTTAAATATTACAGACGCTGGACAAATTCAAAAACCTAATTTCCCCAAAACGTTGAAGTATTAGAAAAAGGCCTTTACTTAAAAAGGCATAATTATTAATAAAAGGGAATAAAAAGATATAGGATTTAAAATAAAATTATTTTTTTAAAAATTAAGTCATTTGAAATTAAACTAAATAAAGACAACACTAGGTAAAAAAAAAAAAATTAATTACAATTATTATATACATACCTATAGAAGTACACACATACATACATATATATACACACACAATTCTACGAATAAGAATACATATATACATACACATACACACACATACATTCAATTTATTACACACTTATATACATATACATGCGCATACACACATATATATGTGTGTACACACCTATATACAAAAAATTCATATACACACAATATACATGTGTACACATACATGCACACATATACACACACACACACACACACGCACATATATATATATATATATATATATATATATATATATATATATACATATGTCTGTATATATATATACATACGGCTGTCTGTTAATTTTTAGTTACATTCTCCCTTTTTTTTGCGAACCCAGACGATGTCAATTTTTTTTCTTTTCTTATTTATTTGATTTTATTCTATCTTTTTCTTTTTCTTTTTCGTTTTCTTTTTCTTTTTCTTTCCCTTTATTTTTATTTTTATTTTATTTTATTTTATTATTTATTTTTTAATTTCTTTGCAATCTATTTAAAAAGGAAAAGTAGACTAATTTTTCTCCAGTTTCTGAAAGGTTTTTTCTGTTGCTGAGGTGATCTGTCGTCCCCCGTGGGGATCTTCATATCGAAATGGCCATTCAACATCTTTGAATTAATCCTTTTTTTATATATATATATATATACATATATATATATATATATCCTCAAATAAATATCATGATAGAGCGGGCGTTCCTATGCATGTTTTACCTCGTATTTCCCATTGCACAACAGCTGTAAAATAGCGATCAATTATTTATTTTAGAAGTGTTAATTTCCTGTATGACTATAGATTAAGTATTAAAAATTAAGAATTTAATAATAATAATCTTAAAAAGACACGTGGTATAGTATTTTCTAGTTTAAAATTGATTTACATACACTGGAATTAGAATGACTTGTATAAAGTTTATCCATGGTCTAAAAAAAAAAAAACTTACATGGCCCACTGGATAAATGCGTTGGGTGAATCCAGTGATTAGAACCAAGAAATATCCGAGTTTAATTCCTGGCTACAGTATATGTGAACAAAAATTGAAATGTTGAGTTAAAAGCGAGATAACCGGTAATATACGGAAGAGGCCTGAGAGGTGGAACTAAAACAATCTATCCCAGTGAATGTAGTAAACGACTCGCTTAGATATTTAGAAACACCTGACGATAGCCGGAGCGTACTACGATCGAAACGTCGTTAATATGGCAACAAAAAGAGGAAAACAGTCCGAACAATGTAAATAGTGTAAATAATTACAATACCTGATCTCAGATATATATATATATATATATATATATATATATATATATATATATATATAAAATATAATAATATATATAAAAATATATTCGTGATGTGGAGTCCTGAATTAATTGATTGATTCGTTTTTTTAAAGCTTATCAACGCTTTACAGATATTTTAAACCCGGAAAATATTTTAAATTGTAAGAATTTCTTTTTGAGATATTAATGATTTAGTGACACAATTCGTATTATTTAACCCACAACTGTTCGAGAATGGTAGATTCATATGTTTCTCAAGAATATCTGCATATAAGTCAATATAACGAGCTCTAATAAAATAGAAATTCGGCTTTCCGATTAACAAGCACCCGGTATACCGAAGCAGTCACCCGTAGGAGTGGCTAATTAGTAATATATAATAATATGAAAATAATAATAATAATAATAATAATAATAATAATAATAATAATAATAATAATAATAAAAAACTTTAAAGAAATATATTTATTTCTTTTCGTATTGTCAATTCTAAAACTTCACCAAATCGTGTTACAATACGCAATTAAATGGCCGCACAGCTTAGGTTTAACGATGGAAATAGAAAGTTAACTTAGTTGGAGCTATAGACTTTGTATGTGACCAGAAATCGGGGAACCGAGTTCGAATTCTAGTTGAATTTTTTGCATTAACTTACGCTCACATACCCTTGGGAAAGGTATTAATCCGTTTCTTTCCTCCAGTTATGTTTTAAATAACAGAACCGATTGGGTTCTATAGACTTGGCTGGCAAGCAGTCTACCGCAGAAAGTAATGGCAACCTACTGCGGAATAATATTCTGGCGAGTTAGTCATGTCTCTTTCGAGACATGGTCGCCTAAGCGTGTATCACGTATGGCAGTTAACTGACTGACTGATGTGACCAGGACATCACAAGGGCAGATAATGGGGAGCTATAAATCTGACTAAACATCGAATCCTTTAAAAAAGACAGAAGCTTGAAAATATCAAATATCAAACGCTGTCGTTTATTTCATCTCCGTTACGAGAACTGGTCACGTCTCTAAAAATCACTAACCAGGAAATCAGAATTTGCTTTCCTGAAAGTTTCACAAACAAAACCTTATTTTTCAAAGTCAAGTAAATCTGAAGTGATTTCTGCGCAAACTACTTCAGCCTCCGTATTGAGATTTTGAGGAGTATAATTCCCAGAAATGGAAAGAATCCGAAGTAAACATGAACCGATAGTTTCTGTCAATTCTTAAAATATATACACAATCCTGCAAGCTCGAATATACATCTTACTCTCATATGATATGCTCAGTTGGAATTAAATAACATCATTCTTTCATTCTTTTGTTCTTTCATTCTATTGTTCTTTCTCTTTTCTTCTTTCTTTCTTTTTTCTTTATTGTGTTCTTTCATTCTTTGTCTTACTTGGAGCTATTGACTTAAACGGAAGGATTTTGTAAAGAACTTTATGCGCGTATTTCATTCTTTCGTTCTTTTTCTTCTTTTCCTTTTTGTTCTTTTTCATTCATTAATTCTTTCTTTTAACTTTTTCGTTCTTTCTATTTCTTTCTTAATTTCTTTCTTTTTTCTATTTTTTTTCTTACCTCGACTTCAGTAACATTCCTGCCGCCGTGACGTGACTTCTCTTTGTCTTTACAATATATATTTTCATGGCAATTGTTCTGGTAAGCTTTCCTTCTTGGTACCTCGACTGCTTAAATTTAAGTGTGATAGTAAACTGACAGCGAGACTATTTTGGGAACTCTAGATGTTATGCAAGGATTTGTCATCGGAGGCCACAATTTGAACAACATAAATTACGCAAATGATACATTGCTGATTTCAGACACGGAAAGGAAACTACAAGACCTCCTACAGAAGGTAGCTGAAGAGAGTGACAACTACTACAAATAAACTGCGAGAAAAACGAATGCATGGTCATCAGCAAAAAGAGCAGCCCAAAATGCCAAATACAGGTGGGGCATACTAAAATCAAACAGGTACAAAAATTTAAATAACTGGGAAGTGTTCTAACAGAAGATAGAGCGTGCGACACAGAGATCCGAAGGCGAATTGGCTTGGCGACGGACGCATTTCAGAAGCTGAGTAAAGTATTAAGAGACAGGGAACTTCCACTAGAAACAAAGAAGAGAATACTGGATTGCTATGTGATGTCAGTTCTTCAATATGGCAATGAATGCTGGACAATATCATCAAAGATTAAGGAAAAACGTGAAGCAACTGAAATGTGGTTCTAGAGAAGGACCGAGCATGTGAGCAATGATGAGGTTTTGGAAAGGATGGAAACGAAAAGGAAATTAATACTGAGCATCAGGAAAAGACAACTAAAGTTCCTGGGACATGCAACGAGGAAGGAGGGCTTGGAGAATCTGACACTAACAAGCCAGATAGAGAGAAAAAGCGATAGAGGAAAGCAGCGGATAACATATTCGAAAGGCTTGATCAGCTGGAAAACAGAACTGGGTTGCGTGGTGCTACAGGAGAAAGCTTGCTAAGAGCCACCAAGGATAGAGGGATGTAGAAAGACATGATCGTCTACGTCCTGAAAGGACAAGGCACATAGAAGAAGAAGACTAAATTGACAATTCGGTCTCATTGTTTTCTTGTTTGAATAGATCGATGTAAACATAATTTCTATTCTAATAATTCTTAGACTTCTCGACTGTGTAATTTTTTTTTCCGCTTTCTTGCTTCCCTGGCACCTATCATCATCAATGATTCTGATCCAACGCATATAGTTATATTTGCTCTTCTTGAACCATGTTTTTTATTGTCTTTTTTTTTTCAGTAAAATCTTCTCATTATTTCTCAATCGCAGTAATCCCTTCAATGGCAACATCGACTTGCTTGGATGTAACGAATAATACAAAAACATTTTGAATAAATTTATTACGTCTTTGGTTCTATTTTTCTGTTATGTCTTACAAGCGAAATGTTTAATTCATTTTTTTTCCTTTTTCTTCCTTTTTTTCTTTCAATCTTTTTTTTTTCATTCTCTCTCTTTTTCTCTTTCATTTTTTCACTCTTCCTGTTTTCCGCTTTCTTTCTGTCCTCCACTCTCTCATTTTCTTTCTTTTTCTTTCTTTATTTCTATCTTAATTTAGTTCTTCTTTTTCTTACATTTGTATCATATTTATTTTCCTTTTTATCATATTTCATTAGCAAAATTTCTTTGTTTTTCTTTCTTTCCTTCTTTCTTTATTTCACGTTTCGATTAATTCTTTTTTCATTTGTTTTTATTTTGCTTCCCTTTATTTTCCTCTTCTTTCTATTTTTCGTATACTTTCATTGTTTCTTTCCTTCTCTCTTCTTTCTTACTTTAATATTTTTAATTCCTTTGTTTTTCGTTCTATTTTTGCATATATATACTTTATATGCTATAAGATTTCTTTTCTTTCTTTTTCTTATATTATTTCATGTTTTCATTGCTTTCGTCGTTTTGTTTTCAATTATTCTACATATTTTCCTATTCTTTATATTCCTTGTATTCTTTCATTGTTTCTTTACTTCTTTCTTCTTTCTTTCTTTATGTATTTTTCTTCTATGCTTCCATTATGACTTTCTTTCTGTCTTTCTTTCTTTCTTTCTTTCTTTCTTTCTTTCTTTCTTCTTTGGCTTAGTTCCTTTTTTCCTTTTTTGTATTATTCTTTCTTTCTTTCTTTCTTTCTTTCTTTCTTTCTTTCTTTCTTTCTTTCTTTGTTGCTTATATTCTCCTATGTCTGATTTTCTTAATTGGCTTTTTGTATTATTTCTTTCTTTCTTTCTTTCTTTCTTTCTTTCTTTCTTTCTTTCTTCTTTGGCTTAGTTCCTTTTTTCCTTTTTTGTATTATTCTTTCTTTCTTTCTTTCTTTCCGTTGCTTATATTCTCCTATGTCTGATTTTCTTAATTGGCTTTTTGTATTATCTTTCTTTCTTTCTTTCTTTCTTTCTTTCTTTGGCTTAGTTCCTTTTTTCCTTTTTTGTATTATTCTTTCTTTCTTTCTTTCTTTCTTTCTTTCTTTCTTTCTTTCTTTCCGTTGCTTATATTCTCCTATGTCTGATTTTCTTAATTGGCTTTTTGTATTATCTTTCTTTCTTTCTTTCTTTCTTTCTTTCTTTCTTTCTTTCTTATATTCTTTCTTTTTTTATTTCATTTCTTTGCTTTTTGTAATATTTTTCTTTCTTTCTTCCTGTTTCTGATATTCTTCTTTGTCTTCTTTTCTTTTCTTTCCTTTTTTGTATTATTTTTCTTTCTTTCTTTCTTTTTTCTTTCTTCCTTTTTTCTTCCTTCCTTTCTTTTAAACATTTCATTGTTTATTTCCTTCCTACATTTTTCCTTCCCCGAATCATCGTTTTTTTCTCTGACTTTCCCCTATTTCTGTGTCTATTGCAGATTTTTCCTGAGCCTCATATTTTCTCATTTTTTGTATTCACTCCATTCTTTTGGTATTTTCTCTTTCAACTTTATCCATTTCACAAGTCAACCTCTTAATCTCTCGTGTCTTTGTTCAATGTCTTGAATTCTGCTTGCAAATGAGGTTTCAACCCGTAGCCATTCCCGTTATGATTGCATTAAAATTAATTAATCCTTGTTCCCTATTCACAAAAAAGTCAATGGCGTGCTCACATTTTTTTGTTTGCGGCAACATCCAAAATCCAATTATTTCTATGGATGTCCAAACATACTTCCTCAACATTTGCTGCTGACATTTTGAAAAAAAAATCTTGTATTCCACCCGAGAAGGAAGAGTTGTGTTAATCATCAAAGCAAATGAAAAATGAATTATATAAATTAATTGAAAAATGTAGTCAGTTTTTTATTCCATGTTCCATCATGATGATGGGTTTTCTTATTACCGTTTTTAAAAAATGATCTTTGAATTGCGATAATGTTTAGGAGAAAATAACGGTGGGATTTCCCGTTTTCTTTTTCGACTTTTTTGAAATCAGAGTTGTCCTCATCCTAGACTAGTTGTCGTCAAAGGCGAGAGAGCTAATTTTTAATGTTTTTTTAACCCATGCCTGGAGAAGAGAGGTGATGAATTGAGGTCTTCTTCAAGGACACAAAGGTGAAAAAAAAACAAAACAAAATCAATGCAACAGAATAAGCCATAAACAGAACTTGGCTGTCTAATTCAATTTTTTCGCTAATATAATGTTATCCACAAGTGTTTTCAGATTTCAAATTCAGTCAGTGCGAAAATAAAAGAATAATTGTAATTTGACACTTCGAAAATTTGCAATACTTTTTAATGCAGTCTCTTCAGGGCGTAGCTTCTATTCTTTTTAATTTATTTATTATAAATAGCCCAAACTTTTTTTGAAAGGGAGTTGAGTAGTTTCTCATTGTCTTCTACACAGTTTTGAAAGCAAATTTATCCTCATGCCAAACTGGTCCCTCTGTGTAGAGAGCTCAAAACCTGTTACTTTACACGTTTTTGACAAGATAGAAAATGAGACTCTCATTTCCGAAAATCATTCTTCTCTTTCCATCCGTTGAGTCCTTTCAGGACGTAAAATACTACGGGTCTTCACCAGTTACTATCATTTGTATAAATTTGGCTTTCTTTATCTCTCCTACACCTTATGACGACGTCCATTTAATCAAGCTCACTAAGTATGGTATGCGTTCATTTTATTCTGACCCTCTAATTCACAATCTCTCCTGTGAGTATCAGATTTTCCAAGCACCATTTCTTCTTTGCGTGCCCTTGATAATTCAACTGTCTTTTCCTGATGTTAAGTCTCTGAAGAGATTATCCAGCATCCTCATAGGAGAACAGCTATAACGTAATTGTTCAATGTTCTTTTCTTTCTTTCTAACGAAATTTTTCGGTTTCATTATACTGCGCTTAGTTTTTCAAACGCTTATTTCTCTATCCAAATGAGCTTTTGGATTTCAGTGTCACACTTTCCGCCCTCTGTTAAAATACTCACCAGATCTTTTTTTGGACTTCTTTGATTTTGGTTTCCCCGATTTGTAATTTGCATTTCTGGGTTCATCGTTTTTTCTAATAATCAGGCGTTTTGTTTTCTAGAACGATGCGAAATTAAATAGAAAAAATAAGTCAAAATCTGAACTTTATTTTTTTATTAATCATATTACCACAAACAGTTCAAATTCCAATTGAATTCCTTGCATTCACTTGCGCACAAATACCCTCCGTCTCTTTCCTCCAGTTATGGGTTAAATAACAGGACAAATTGGGTTCTATAGCCTTGGCTGGCAACCAGTCTACCGCAGAAGGTAATGGCAACCTGCTGTGGGATAATATTCTGCCCAGTCAGTCATGTCTCTTTCGACACTTAACTGACTGACTGATTATAAACAAGGTGGGACCACCACTAGTGTGCAGGGTGTTATAAGGAGAGAAAAGAAAATATTTAACCATTGACTGTAGGCACATTTCAAGAGCATCAGCCAGGTTTATTTTGTCAGCCTTGGCAGATTTCCTATTGAGACAGGAAACGTGTCATTAGAATAAATGCCTTTTTTGGAACTGATGACATCAGAAAAAATCATTGATGAAGATCAGAAAAAGTGTAATATTTAGGAGACACCCGCATTAGTATGAAAGGATTTGGAGGGTTCCCGGTTCACTACAACTTTCATTAGATGGTTTGAAAATAACAACAAGATTAAATCAAAACTCTTCCAAAAATTCCGCAGTCCTGGAGCTTGTCCAGAATGCCAACATATGAAATCCTGCCAAACGCTTTCGCTATATCTAAAACAACAGTTCGAGCTTCGTTCATTATTATTAAGAGCCTGGTATACATATTCAGGGATAACCTTTAGAACATTTGGCTCGGAGATCACCCTTCGGACGTTAACATAATGCTAGAAACATTAGTTTCTATATCAGGTAATTGCCATACGTGATACACGCTTTGGGCGATCGTGTCTCCAAATAGACATGACTGACTGAGTAGAAGATTATCCTAAGTAAGTTGCTATTGTTTTATGCGGTAGACTGGTTGCCGACCAAGGCTATAGAACCCAATCTGTCCTGTTATTTAACCCATAGCTTGAGGGAAGAGAATGATTAATACCTTTGCCAAGGGTATTTGTGCGTAAGTGAATGCAATGAATTCAACTGGAATTCGAACTCGGCTCCGCAATTTCTCGTTCCGAGCCGATATCCACTGCACCAAAAAGTACTGCACCACAACGCACAGTTTCTATATACAGGTTTCATATTCAAGTAAAGGCGATACATAAATTCACTACTTATTTCACTACTTTTCTACTCGAATTTTGCCATATTTTTCTAATGCCCTTTTCTTTTATGATATAGGCGATCATATTTATTCATGGCTTCTTTTTCATTATTATCTCTAAATTGGCATGCATTTATGGAAAAGATAGTAAAGTGGTTATCCCCAGGTTATTGCTTTCAAAATTAAGAGAAAACTACAAGACCTCCTACGAAAGGTAGCTGAAGAGAGTAACAAGAAAGGACTACAAATAAATTGTAAGAAAACCAAATGCATGGTCATCAGCAAAGAGAACAGCCCAAAATGCCAAATTCAGGTGCGGTATACTAAAATCCAGCAGGTTCAAAAATTTAAATACCTGGGAAGTCTTCTAACAGAAAACGGAAAGTGCGGCACAGAGATCCGAAGGCGAATTGGCATGGCGAATGACGCGTTCCAGAAACTGAGCTAAGTATTAAGAGACAGGAAAATTTCGATAGAAACAAAAGAATACTGGATTTTAATGTGATGTCAGTTCTTCAAAATGACAGTGAATGCTGGACAATATTATCAAAGATGAAGGAAAAACTGCGGATATCATGGATCGAACATGCGATCAATGATAAGGTTTTAGAAAGGATAGAAACGGAAAGGAAATTAATAATTAGCATCGTGAAGAGACAACTAATGTTCCTGGAACATTCAATGAGGAAGAAGGGCTGGGAGAACCTGATACTAACAGGCTAGATAGAGGGAAAAAGAGACAGTGGAAAGCAGCTGAATGGCCTGAACAGGTGGATGACAGAACGAGGGTTGCGTGGTGTAAGAGGAGAAAGCGTGCTAAGAGCTACCAGGGATAGGGAGACGTTGAAAACCATGATCGCTTACGTCCTGAAAGGACAAGGTACAGAGAAGAAGAAGAAATTCACTATTTCTCTTGACTATAAACTAATAGTGAGGGTAATAAATTTATTATGTGGGTGATTTGTATAACGGCATATTAATCTTATTTAATATAGAAAACTAAATATTTTAAACGCTATTGTATGACTTATAAGGTAAAGTGTATTGTTGGTAATTTCCGTATAAGTATGTGCTGCTCGTAATTTTACTATGTAAAATATATTGCTGATATTCTTAATATAAAAATGTATTTTTAGTAATTCATAATGTTTTTGCTTTTTTTTTGTGGAGGTGGTCCCTAGTTGCCCTTGACTGGGACTCTAACCGCTACCCCGAATCAGGTTAGGTCTGGGAACAACAGCTAGTAGAAGGTGGTTCCACGTGTTTCAAAACTTTCAATCCCCCAATCAGAGGCATTGCTGCTCTAGGGTAATAAAAAATGTGTTTATTCAAGCAAGATTTAACAAACGTACCCACAAAAATAATCTATAAAAGTACAATTTTGTCTTGACATAAACATTACTTATGTATTGTTTTGGAAAACTTATGAAACTCTATTTTTCTCATTTATGATGAGGAGACATCAGGCAACAAAAATATCGAGAATACCATGGAGGTTTCGCGTAAGCAATAAGAAAGTTTTAGGGAAAACAGAGACAAAGAAAGACACAAAGAATTTCAACTTTCTTCGCCCTACGTTTTTGTTCACTTTTTTTTCTATGATTTTCTTTTCCTACCCTATCTCCAGTCATCCTTTTCAATATTCCTGCTCACAATTCTACCAACACTATCCGCATTCGTTTATTCGCTTCTTTATTTTTACACATCTCTCTTCTCTGATCACAACCCAAATACCAAATCAGTCTGACCGTAAACATGCAGCTTTAAATTTTATAGCATTATGGAAATCTGTACTGCGGACAGAAATTAGATTAATGTAGAAACTTGCGTTTTATTCAAAACATTTTCAGTCGAAATTAGTTTTATTCTGAATATATATATATATATATATATATATGTATGTATATATGTATATATTCATATATGTGTGTGTATATATATGTATGTATGTAAATATATATATATATATATATATATATATATATATATATATATATAAATTAAAAAAAGGATTAATTCAATGATGTTTGATGAACATTTCGATATGAAAATCTCCACGGGGGATAACACATCACCTCAGCAACAGAAAAATCCTTTCAGAAACTTTTTAAATTTATATTTGCTCTGTAATTTTTTATTACATGGAGCTCTCTTCCTGTATCATTTTTTAATATTAAAATAAAATTTTTAATATTAATTAGGATCGGGTTTTTGGAATTTACCTTCCTGCTTTTTCCGCTTGGATTAAAGTATCTGAATTAAAATATATATAAATATATATATTAATATATACGTACATACATACATACATATGTGTGCGTGTGCGTGTGTGTGTGTGTGTGTGTTTGTGTGTGTGTGTGTGTGTGTGTGTGTGTGTACACTACCGACCATAAGTTTCGGACCACCCAAATCTTTTTCACAAAGTTTATAAGATTTCATTTTTAGCAGAATCAAATTAATCGAGTTTTTATTTTTTGTTATTCTTATGCAAATGTCAAGTAAAAAAAAGCATTCTTTTCAACTTTAAAGTAAACATTTACTCAGTTTGCTACTTGACTCCTCTTATTGTGATCAAGTTTTTGCCGAAAACTCAGATTTATTCAGATATTATAAGTACGGTATAATTTATTTTTGTCAACCATATTACTACGGTATAAATGGCAAAGAAGAAACAGATTAGCATTGAAAAAAAAGCTTAGGTTGAAAATCTTTCGAAAGAAGGATATTCTGAACGTGTTATCTCTAAAACATTAAGCCTATCAAAAAATGGCGTGCATTATTGCCTCCAACGACTTCGTGAAACTGAGTTAAATATTGACAGAAAAAATCTGGTAGGCCCAGATTAACATCTACTGTGAAAGATAGGCACTTGATCATATCTAGCAAGAAGAATAGAAGAAAAACCGCTCTGGAATTAACAATTTAAATGAATTCTACTCGGCAATATCCAGTATCTGTTACTACTGTTAAGAGACGACTTCATTCTGCTGGGCTTAAAGTCTGTGTAGCAGTTAAGAAACCAATATTAAAGAAGGAGAATAAGGGATGAAATTGATCGTACAGTTTGAAATGAACATCCTAAAAATGAACAAATGTTGTTTAAATGCTTGCAGGATGCTTGGAAATCGCTTTCACCAACTTATTTCTATAAGTTATTAGAAAGAATGCCAAGGATTTGCTCTGCAGTAAGAAGGGCTCCTGGTGGTTTCTTTGATGAAAAGAAAATATGAATTAACTTTAATTAAATTTGAAATCACCCTTTTTTAATTTTGGTTTTAATTATTGTACAATTGTGAGCAACAATGAAATATATGAATATGTATTCGTCTAAGACATAAAATTTGTTATTTCTTTTTCTTAGAGAATAAATTTAAGTGATGCCAAACTTATGCTCGGTAGTGTATATATATATATATATATATATATATATATATATATATATATATATATTGTAGAAGAATTACTAGAGATAATTTCTTTTGACATAAATATAAGTTTTAATAAATTCGGTATTTATCCTAGTCTCCCTCAAAGGTGGGATATGCTACAAGGCAGGTTTTTACTGTTCAATTAAACAACATTTCTTAGAAAAACATAACCACGTAGGTAATATTTTAGTCGATAGCACAATAGTACTTACTTATACACGCAGTAAAAAGAACCTTCAGAGATTGGAGGCCATCTTCATTAAAACAAAGCAACCCACACTCAATAAAATCACATTTCAATCTGGTCACAACACATTACATTGAATTTAGACATATGTTTCTGTCAACATTTCGGTCCCTCACGCGGTGTGACGTCATAGAACTGCATTCGGTGACGTTTATCGTTGCATACCAATGTTTTATGTCAACACAAGATAAAATCATCTTTGATGGTGGATGTTTATATGTTAATGTCCCTGTAACCTCTCTGAAGATGGCTCACGAGAGCCGAAAGTTTAGAACCAGCATAATAAAAAAATATCCAAATGTTGGACAATCTTTGTCTTTATTTTCACTTGAAACTTGAGAAATTAAAGACAAAATACGATGTTTAGAACGGCTCCTGTTTAAACATAATAGACATTCATTGTCTGTGATATTTAACAGTATATTTTTAGAAAATTGTCTCGTGCCTCGATACACTATATATATATATATATCGCTCATTCAGTAAAGGATTAGAGCACTCTGGCTATTGGGCGAGTATAATGACAATATACATGCTAAAAAGTCTGCCTTCTTCTACCGAACGCCATAGCCCAGAGGTAGAATGGCCGACTGTCGCCAATTCGGTCGGGTTTCAATGCTGGGTTAAAAGCAATCGGAGTCTAACCGTACTGATGAGCTGTGACACAGAAACAGATCTGTCTGCGGATGACTATATATATATATATATATATATATATATACAAACATACACACATGGACATGAGGTTACAGTATCTTTTAAAAAACATCTTCAACGTGATGCTTTTGAAGAAACAACTTCATTTGCCCATTTGATGTAACCTAAGAGAATTATCAATCATTTACCCAGTGTGATTATAATTTGATATGTCTGTTTTAATTAAAGAAACACGAAAGTACGTGGCATGAAGAAAATTGCTATATTTAGTAAATTTCCCAATTGTGTTTTGTTGCTGATTAATAATCAATATACAAACAAATTGTTCGCAGAATATTCCAATTAAAAGCATTTCTACTTTTAATATTAATTGAAAGTTTTGAATCGAGGATTACCTGACTCATTACACAGACAAAAAAGGTGAAAGCATAAAATTTTTAGATATTAATAAATATTTAACAAAAAACTAAAACTTTTATTTATAAATTTGTTTTTTATATTGATTGTACAACAGAAAAAGTTGCACATGATATCGCTACAGAAATATTAGTGCGTTTAGCTGGTCATTATATTCTATGAGAAATAGAAAAAACAGATGTACGCTAAATTTATTTAATCATTCTTCGTCAAAAAATGTAATCATCTTTTTTTTTTTATTAAGGACACTATTCCAACAAGCGAGCAAATTTAGGATTCTAAGTTGTTTTTTTTTTCGGATATTTTTCTCTACTTTGTCGTTGTACAAAAAATTTCCTTAGCCGACCAAACATAGAAATGAACACAATATGGGAACGAGTAATACGAAGTGCCAGAGAAAAACATTAGTGTCAAAATTGCAATATGAGGTCTGGTAAAAAATACTAGAGAAAAACATTAAAATAAATAATACTAGAGAAAAACATTAACATCAAAAAATTGCAATATGAATTCTGGTAAAAGAGGGTTTCCGGACATTAAAGTTATAAGTCCCAAAAATTCAGTTGTTATTGTCCTTTAGTGGATATAGACGTTGGTTAGTTTCTGACTTGACTCTTAGAGTTGTGAGTTCAATACCAAGCTACAGCAGTGGTGAAAAAGTAACTTGCAGAGTTAGAGGGAGATAACTCATGACTTCCAATCGTGGCATTACTACTACGCAAGGAATGAGAATGATATACCCCAGTATTTGTAATAAAGGGTTTGAAATTCCTAGCACCTGAAGGAGGCCGGAGTGTACAAATGTCAACAAAGATGAGGACAGTAGTCCGAATAATGTAAATACAGTATTATTCTGGCGAGGAGAACTCATGACTTTTACAGTTGACTGGATATAACCTTAAAGTATATGCTAAGAGTTTCTTTTCTCACACTTCTCGTTTGTGGAACTTCTTTCTGATTCCATTCTTTCTTGTTGACTTTTATCTACAAAAATTTAAATGCAATGTCAATCATTATCTTCTATCTTTTTGATTACGCTTTTTTTGTTCTAGCTGCATAATAATGTTTCTGTTTTCTAATTTGTCCACACCCTGTAAACCCTTGTGTTGTAGTGGCTTTATGGTCTTGCTTGCTATTAAAAGGTTTCAAAGTATGTTTCCAACTTCTCTGTTTATAAAGGTTCTGCCACCTATAAAATGTATTCGAGCAGAAAAATAAATCAAGTCATGCAGATGATAAATCTACTGCTTATGGAAATTGTGGAATAACTTCCCATATTTATCCCTGATTTTCCATTGTTTAGCCTTGCGTTGTCATGATGAAAAATAACTTCCTTTTCTGTTTATTAAAATTAAGTCCTCTTTCCTTCGCAAGTGTAGTCATATCAACGTAGTCATAACTTTAGAACGAATCTTGTCACACGAACTCTTTTCCACTTTGTCATCCTTTTTATCCCTAAAATTATCGTCAATATACAAATATCAAAGTTGAAATTAAGTCCTCTTTCCTTCGCAAGTGTAGTCATACCAACGTAGTCATAACTTTAGAACGAATCTTGTCACACGAACTCTTTTCCACTTTGTCATCCTTTTTATCCCTAAAATTATCGTCAATATACAAATATCAAAGTTGAAATTAAGTCCTCTTTCCTTCGCAAGTGTAGTCATATCAACGTAGTCATAACTTTAGAACGAATCTTGTCACACGAACTCTTTTCCACTTTGTCATCCTTTTTATCCCTAAAATTATCGTCAATATACAAATATCAAAGTTGAAATTAAGTCCTCTTTCCTTCGCAAGTGTAGTCATATCAACGTAGTCATAACTTTAGAACGAATCTTGTCACACGAACTCTTTTCCACTTTGTCATCCTTTTTATCCCTAAAGTTATCGTCAATATACAAATATCAAAGTTGAAATTAAGTCCTCTTTCCTTCGCAAGTGTAGTCATATCAACGTAGTCATAACTTTAGAACGAATCTTGTCACACGAACTCTTTTCCACTTTGTCATCCTTTTTATCCCTAAAATTATCGTCAATATACAAATATCAAAGTTGAAATTAAGTCCTCTTTCCTTCGCAAGTGTAGTCATATCAACGTAGTCATAACTTTAGAACGAATCTTGTCACACGAACTCTTTTCCACTTTGTCATCCTTTTTATCCCCAAAGTTATCGTCAATATACAAATATCAAAGTTGAAATTAAGTCCTCTTTCCTTCGCAAGTGTAGTCATATCAACGTAGTCATAACTTTAGAACGAATCTTGTCACACGAACTCTTTTCCACTTTGTCATCCTTTTTATCCCCAAAGTTATCGTCAATATACAAATATCAAAGTTGAAATTAAGTCCTCTTTCCTTCGCAAGTGTAGTCATATCAACGTAGTCATAACTTTAGAACGAATCTTGTCACACGAACTCTTTTCCACTTTGTCATCCTTTTTATCCCTAAAATTATCGTCAATATACAAATATCAAAGTTGAAATTCACTTTAAAAGTGCTAAGAAATTTTGTCCTAATCCAACAGCTACGTGAACTGGTTGCAATATGAATCCCATCAACCCATGGAAAAACGTTGGCCAGTATTATCGAAAGAAAAGGGCATAAGAATTCGATCGACAGAAGTGGGATGTTAAACTTAAGGTCGAATTTCAAAGATGACAGCATATCTCTGGAGCCTGTTCAGAAACGGGGCATAGCTGTTGGACTCCAATCACACACAGCCTAAAAAATGGCATTGTTGTCAACGAAGGATCTTAGCTGTCATCTGCCAAAAGAACTTGAAAAATAAAAATCGGAAATATTGTTCAATGGCTTGTTGAAGGAAATTAATTTCATTTGAGATCAATAATTCCAGATGAAGAAAAAACAAATAAAAAATTGATTTAACCATTCGCTTTTATAACTTTTATCCATCATAATGCTTGTGTTCTTGGAGATATAAATTTATTATTTGTTTCATTTGAATCAGATTTTATTCCAATTTCGAAAATCTAAATTTTTTTCTGATTATTTCCATAATTAAAAATATCAGTAAAAATTTCACGGTTTTCGTATCTGAATTTTCTGATGAATCAAAATTATTAAGTTAATGATTGAATAAGTTCAATAAATTGAACTGAATAACATAACTTCCAGGAACAATGGAGAGTATTCAGATAAGCTATAATAGTTACCACCACTAAATCGCAAAAAAGCAGCATAGTATAAATAAAAAAGGCCGAAAATTTACTAAAAATAAACTTTTTCCATCAAAATGTTTGTAATATTATTAAAAGGAAAAATCAAAGTAATTTTTATTTACTTTTTAAAATTTTTAATCCCTTCTAACGTGTTCGAAATTTGGGCAGAAATTTTTGTTTTGATTTGAGTTAGCGCGTAACCAAAACGTTACGACTCTTTACAATGACAAACGTAATGATTTCATCACTCACTTTTTTCCGGTGACAAACACATTAATTTGAAAATTCTTGCAAAAATCACATAACTGTCGGATTTTAATGAAACTTTCAGGACTCATTCACAAATAAATGAAATTACTTTTGAAATTATTATTTTTTTAAAATCTTGGTAATTTCTTTTTACATCTGTTACCCCGCTCCACGTAAATCCATGAAATTTTAATAAATTTCAAAGTGTTGCTGTCTATATTTTCGGTAGTTAACGCAGAACTTATTGAATAATATAAATCATCTATTTTTTCATTTTAGATTTTCTAATTCTAACCGAAAATCTGTTCCGAATAGTAAAATCAAAAATGCAATAAAACTCTGATATTATTTAAGCTTTTAACTGATTGAATAAATAATAAAAATTAAATGACATTATAGTCTGAAGAAAAAAAAATTCGATAACTAATGAAATTTTAAAAGAGTTGTTTTCATTTTTTGTTATTATAATAATTTATAAAGTTTTAAAAATATTTTTTAAATCTTTAAAGACTTGTTGAGGTTTGATTTTTTATTTAAGAATTGATGATTATATTTCCTATCGAAAATTGAAAAGTTTAATAAAAATCGTTCACAACCCAAAATTTTAAAATTATTATAAAAAACATTTTTGTGTAAATATGTTCATTTTTATTAAATACGATGTTCCATAGGGGTTATATCAATTTTTTATAGGGATCATATTGATTTTAGAAGTTAACAAGTACATGGAAAAACCACAGAAACCGCACTTACATTCTTACTCAAGTGTGTTTAGCCGCCATACTTAGTGTTTTTGACAGCTTCGATAACACTGATATGAGAGGTCTACTGTAGTTAAGAAAAGCTTTTATCGAACATTTCATGCAGTAAGCAAAGTATTACTTGTTCGAAATCAGATAAAGGTAAGTTTCAATTTAACATAACAATTGAGTTAAATAACGTGTCAGCGAGGTATATTTTATCTTTGCAAGATTTTTAAAAAAGAAATTTGGCTACTGTTTAAGAAATGTGACGATTGATCAAAAATGGCTGAAAAAATTAAACGTTTTTTAAACAGAAGTGTAGCTTCCAATCAATATAATTTCAGTTTAAAATACACCAGTGTATTTTGCTTACAGGAATTACTAAATTTAATCTCTTGGATTTAAATTAAAGCTAATTTTAAAGCTTGAACTTAATTATTTTCAAAATTTAAATTTAAATTTTGTTATCGAAAAAAGAGTGTATGTACCTAAACTATAGTCTTTAGTTCCACCAGATCTAACCTGCACGTTTAAGAACCACTATCAAATATTAGCGGGTCATCTTCATTATCTTCATATTCACCTGGTTAGGTGCAATTTATACACAAGCAGCTTCATCCTACGAACAACTTTCTTGTAGGACAGATTTCTACAATCGCCGCAGTCTCAACCTGCACCAGTTTTGCGTCAACCGTTAACTTCGACACACATCCACATAAGCTTTGTTTCTTATTCTGTAACTCTAAATCTCGAGTGGCTCTTGGGACTTATACAGGGTGAAAACAACTGCAGAAAATATGCAGTGTATCAAGAAATTGAAATCGTTGCTAGAAACTAAAAAAAGTTGGATGCTTAACTACGAAGTAATATCTATAATCTTATATCGTAGTAGATTTTTGAAAGTTTTCTCATAGATGAGCAGAGACGTGAAGCGACAGAGATAAGGTTCTACAAAAGTGTGCTAATCATATCATCAACAGAACATCTAATCAATGCAAAGGTTTTAAGGAAATTGAGAGTGAAAAGAACAGTTATACGTAAGTTCAAAAAGAATGTGTTGAAATTCTTGGACACATAATGATGAAGGATGACTTGTCAAAAGACATATTGGCGACGAAGGGGCATGGAGAGAAACAGCGAATAATCTACCGTAACGAGTCTGAGTGAAGGGATGGTTGAAGAAAGATGGATGGCAAAGAGATCAAAGTTAGAGCAACAAAAGCACAAATATCTGGAATGACATGATCGGTTACTTTCTCAAGTGACACTACCTATAAAAGAGGAATCGAAGAAGCATTTGTCTTTGATGGCCAAACTAGTCTGTTTCTATTTCTATCTATCTATCTATCTATCTATCTATCTATCTATCTATCTATCTATCACCGATTGTTCATCTATCTATCTATCTATCTATCTATCTATCTATCTATCTATCTATCTATCTATCTATCTATCTATCACCGATTGTTCATTATCTATCTATCTATCTATCTATCTATCTATCTATCTATCTATCTATCTATCTATCTATCTATTACAGATTGTCTATTATCTATCTATCTATCTATCTATCTATCTATCTATCTATCTATTACAGATTGTTCATTATCTATCTATCTATCTATCTATCTATCTATCTATCTATCTATCTATCTATTACAGATTGTTCATTATCTATCTATCTATCTATCTATCTATCTATCTATCTATCTATCTATTTATCTATCACAGATTGTTCATTATCTATCTATCTATCTATCTATCTATCTATCTATCTATCTATCACAGATTTTTCATTATCTATCTATCTATCTATCTATCTATCTATCTATCTATCTATCTATCTATCTATCTATCACAGATTGTTCATTATCTATCTATCTATCTATCTATCTATCTATCTATCTATCTATCTATCTATCCTATCTATCTATCTATCTATCACAGATTGTTCTTATCTATCTATCTATCTATCTATCTATCTATCTATCTATCTATCACAGATTGTTCATTATCTATCTATCTATCTATCTATCTATGTCTTTTTTGTTTTGTCTAGCCTTTTCTTTGGTTATTGTTTTATTCGACCGTACACCAACTATCCTTATCTTTTCTTTCTTTAAAGTCTCTCTGTCATAGTTTTATAATCATTTCACCCCAAGCAAGGCAAGAACTTTACTGGTGCGCAAAGAGGATACACATATACACAGAGGGAAGGGAGAGAACCAGAAAGAAACAATAACAAGGTACAGCGGGTGTTGGAAAAAGGATAAGAGAAAGATTGGAATCATGGCCACAGAAAATGGCAATTGACGTTGCGTTTATAGTTTTAGTGAATTTAGCTATCAGGAAAGCAGCTATATGGAACGGAATTCCACAGACGAGAAGTTCGAGAAAAGAAAATGATAGAGTAGAAGTCGCGGTTACCTTTGACTATTTTGACTGCAAAAGGTTGGGACCTAGATGTCAATCAATTTTGATGAGTAAATTCATGTGGTCGGGTACCAGTGAATAAGATCGTCAGTTCAGAAGGCGGGAAAATATTTCTAGAGAAAAATGATAAAAGTGACTGAATTGAAACTGGCAAATCGGGATCGATTATATTGTAGAACCTCCTTTGGATTTTGTCGAGAACCCCGAGATGAATAGCAGGAGCACCTACCCAGATATGGCACTAGCATTTAATACATGGTCGAATGGTAGATTTATAAATGTGCAAGATGAATTCTGACGAGAAAAAACTTCCTGATCCGACCGAGTAATGCAAAGTTCTTAGCGGTAGGTGTAGCTATTTCGATGTAGTCGTTCCACTTGGGGTTATTTGAAAGAGTGCGGTCACGGAGGCGCAGAGTGTTGCTTTCTGGGACACTAGCGTTATCTATACTGATGGAAGGCAGGAAAGTTTCACTGTCGTGATCAAAGGACAGCAGCTTTATTTTCGAGCCAATTCTTATCCCAATCCATTACAGATTAGAGTTTTTTTCAAGAGCAACAGCGAGGTTTACTTTGTCAGAATTGGCTGATTTTTATTGAGGCGGAAGTTGGTGGTGTCATTGTCATAGATGTCAAGAAAATCACTCATGAATATCAGTAAAAGCGTGTGAACTAGAATAGAACCTTGAGCGGCGCCCGCATTTTATGAAAACATGTCCACTCAAAACAACTTTCATTTCCCAATTTGGTAGAAATGGTTAGATTAAACCGAACAAACGTCTAAGATACCTCCTCTTTGTTGCTTGTGCACATGGCCAGCATGTAAAACCCTGCCATACGCTTTCGAGATATCTAGGGCCTATCTTGTATTTTGATTACACCAGGAAAATCACATTTGAAGATCAGTAAAAGCGTCTGAACTAGAACAGAAACTTTAGCATCGCCCGCATCTTATGGAAGCATGTTTATTCAAAACAACCTTCATTTTTCAATTTGGTAAGAACCGTTAGATTAAACCGAACAATCGTCTAGAAATACCGCCCCTTTGTAGCTTGTACAGAAGGCCAGCATGTCAAACTCTGTCATACGCTTTCGAGATATCCAAGGCCTACTTTGTATACTGATTATACCAAACAATCGTCTCGAAACACCGCCCCTCTATAAATTGTGCAGAAGGCCAGTATATCAAACCCTGTCACACGCTTTCGTAATATCCAGGAGAACAACTTGGTCTTCGCTGTTCTTATCAAGAGCATTGTATATATATTTGGTGCTGACCATTAGCACATCAGATGTAGACCTGGCGAAGCGTAAGCCATACTGCTTGACCGAGAGTAAGTTGTGGGATGTGAGATGATGAACTGTTTCAGCTTCCAACACTTTGCCAAAAACCGGTAAGAGGCTGAAAGTGCGATAATTAGAGGGATCAGAGTTTTGCCCAGAGTTTTTAAAAAGAGAAACTACAGTGGAGGAATTTTAAGAAGCAAGAAATCAGGAAACAGCAAAGGAACACTTAATGAGTTTGGAATGGACAGTAGAGAGTACAAGAGCGCAATTATTAAGGACAATGAATGGAACACCATCTACTCTGCATGCCTTACGAGAGTAATTATGTTCGAGACCAGAGTGAGAGCTATACATACATCACTAGATTGAGCCGCAGTTCTAGGTGAAAAGTCGAGTGTGGATACTCAAGTTAAGTCAAGATAGAGTTGAAAGTGTATTTTTGATGGTAGGACTTCAGATTGGTCGAATAGGGGAGCGATCGAGGGTTTGCCGTTTTTTAGCACACATTTACAGAAGCAGTCTTTGGAACCAAACTTGCAAGCTGTTGTACGTTGCTTCATTCTATCATCAAACATTAGCATATCGTCGTTTAGGACACGTTTGCATTCATTACGAGCAGGAAAAAAGGCGCTTATTGTGGTCAAACGCGTTGCTCTGAGAAAACCGGAAGAAGTTATTCCTATGGGCAATGGCGGCCAATCAAACAGGAAAAATCTAAAAAAATGAATGAAGTTTAAGTCCGAATTTTCTGGATAGAATAAAGGCTTCGATGCCAGCATCGATGCCGGCTTTCATCTAAGGGGAAACCACAGAAATACAGTAATCAACAGGAAGACTAAAAAGTTTGTTCCAAGGGACATTTCAAATCGCGGATTGAGTCCCAGACCGCCCTTACGTAGCAGTAAATCCGCTAGTAAGAGGTTCCTGAAAGAAAGGTGAGTGAAAAGAGGCATTAACAGAAACCACAGCGCGGTCAGAGTTGCCAAGAATACAGAATTACATGGCATGGCAAAAGTCAAGAATAGAAATTAAGTAGAAATCTAGAATGCAGGCGTGTCCTTAAGGGTTACTAGGGAAGCGCATGGGGAAATCCACCACTTGCGTTAGAGACTGACTGATAGTGAAGTTCAGTGTATAGATACCCGCAAGATCAGCAAAAGAACTTCACAGTTGGCATGGTCGGCATGGATGTCATCGAACACAAATATATTAGCAAACCAGAAGAGATGGACTTGTCTGTATTATTTGATATACTATCTAGCATGAAATAGTCAGAGGAGAGAGCAGGCTGCAGAGAAGAAAAAAGGTAGCAAAATGAGTTTTATAAAGACAGACGGAGGCACATACAAGCGTGGACTAAAGATTCAAATGAAACTTCCCTAGCCAGAGAGATGTTTGTAGACATAACCTCCAAGGCTGTGCAAATGGATATTGGAATCCTTCCTAAAGAGAGGAAGGTAACTAGAAACCGAAATATCAGAGGAGTAGATTGTATGGATACAGTTAGTTTCGCAAAGAGCTATGATGTCAGGGAACTTACTTAGAGGAATGATTCCACGCTGGTACGTATAACACGGGTGTTTAAGAATGAAGTATTAAAGGGTTTCGGTGTTTTTCATTGGCTGATTTAGTTTTGAAATTTTGGTTGTGAATTGTCATGTTCAAAGTCATTAGGTTATTTTAGAAAGGAGAGCCTAAGAGTAGTAGTAGTATGAGACGGTCATTAAATGTGACATGTGTAGATAAGGAACTCTCGCAGACTTCAGCATAGTGTGGCCTCAAGGACACCAATGAGAACTACTTGCAGGGACACCCATCCATGTGCGACATGACACTGCATGAACCCCGATTTTATGCGACTGTTGTTAGGGCTCCTACTACCAGTCAGAAACAGCAATCAGAAACTACCAACCCGGTACCCTAAGTATGAAGAGAAGTTGCCACCATTCACAGACACTACAAAATTTCGCGAAAGCTCCACTACGGTCTCAGGAAATGAAAAGAACTAAGAACTCCATCCTAAACAGGAAAAAAGGGATGAGCCTCTACTCCTATTAGTTGGAGTGTATTAACAAGTGAATATGTTTGCATATCTGTTCCAATTAAGAAAACAATCAGTCAATCAATCAATCAATCAATCTATCTATCTATCTATCTATCTCTCTATCTATCTATCTATCTATCTATCTATCTATCTATCTATCTATCTTATATTTGTTTATGTTCTTTAGTCCTACTCTACATGTTCTTATCTTTTCGTCTTTACTTGATCAGGCAACTCTTTTTTCTTTCTATCTATCTATCTATCTATCTATCTATCTATCTATCTATCTATCTATCTATCTACGTATATTTCATTCTATGTGTGTGCGACCAATTATCTGCTGTCTGAATATTGATTCTATTGTCTTGCTTGATGTGTCTCTTGATCCATCATTAATTCTGAAGAAAAAACGTTTTCCTCACCTTATGGGATTAATCATTTCTCTAGAAAATCGATTTGCGCCAAGGAAGACCAGGAAATTAGCCGTATCTTAGAGTGACCATCTTTTTTACTTCATTAACTTTTGATTAGGTGTCAGAATAGCTGAATTGCAACAAGCAAAACAATTGCGATGTTCTATTAGTGAGAATAATACCCCTTATAAAAAATGGGGAAACCAGCTAATTAAATAAGCCAGCTTGTCGAAGTTAGCAAAATAACTTGGAGGAGAAGGAACCAGACAGTAGCTTTTACGTCTTGTACTTCCTACAGTCCATTATCTCAAGCTGATGTCGCCATCTTGAACATCCCCATTTCCGGCTGACATGCGCAAATTCGGCTCTCCATTACCGCTTGGACACTTTTGTTCAAACTGTGTCGATGACGCTGACGTGAAAGTTTCGCTCTCAGTGTTCAATTTCCGATTCTCGAACACATAATTTGATCCTGAATAGTGTTGCCTGATCAAATAAATATGAATAAAGTATTAACAGGCTGTTACAAAACCAAGATGTGTGAATAGTTTCAGCAACGGAATGGGGGAGCATGCGCTGTAATGGTATCGCTTATTAAGGTACTTCATCGATTATTGTGTTTTGGCAAGGAGAGACAGCGAAGGTAAATGAACTGGATTTCTTATTTTTCTCTTTCTTTCTTTCTATTATTTGAGAACAATGTATGAAAAGTCTAATAATCTAAATTTTCCCGAGTTAATTATATAAACTATTTACATTATTTACATTGTTCAGACTTGTCTACATCTTTATTGCCATTTTCACAACATTTCAGCTGTTGTACACTTCGACCTTCTTCGGGGGTTTGGAATTTTAAACCGAACTCTTTATTTTAATCACTAAGGTAGATTGTTCTCATTCCATGAGGCATGTCACTTCCAGACATTTTAGTTGTTCTTCTATGTGCCATGACCATTTAGGACAACGGCAATCATAGCCTTCCACGTCTTCATATCCCTGGTGGCTCTTAGCACGCATTCTCCTGTTACACACCCAAACCCCGCTCTGCTGTCCACCTGCTCAGGCCCATCAAATATGTTATCCGTTGCTTTCCCCTGTCTCTCTTTCCCTCTATTAGAGCTGTATGTATCAGATTCTCCAAGTTTTCTATAAGCGTCTGCGAGTGTTTTTAGCTAGGTTCTGTGTCGAGGTACCCTCCAAAAATATCGAAAATCGATAATCGAAAAAAACAGGTTATAGAAGGAGTGGTCCTATTTTTGATACACTCATAGACAAAGACATAGGAAACGATATTCAGAAGTTTCAAGATTGCAGTTCTTACAATAGTGCAGAAAATCGATAATATATATATATATATATATATGAATTTAAAATCCTTATTTTTTATTTTCTATGAGTGGCCATGAAATATTGTCATGGTTTACTTTTATTAAATTTATACAGTTGTACTATAAGCGTCTGCGAGTGTTCTTAGCTAGGTTTTGTGTCGAGGTACCCTCCACATGTCCCAGGAATTTTATCTATCTTTTCCTGATGCTAAGTATTAATTTCCTTTTCGTTTCCATCCTTTCTAAAACCTCATAATTGATCACATGCTCGAATCATGATAACCGTAGTATCCTTCTTTAGAACCACATTTCAGTTGCTTCAAGTTGATATTGTCCAGCATTCCCTACCATATTGAAGAACAGGCATCACATAGCAATCCAATACAAACTTTTTTGATTCTAGTAAAATTTTGCTGTCTTTTAATACCCTGCTCCTCTTCTGGTATGCGCCCTTCGGATCTCAGTGTCGCGTTTCCCATCTTCTTTTGTTTGTTTTTATGGCAAAAGCAAATCAACCTCGGCGGATCATTTATTGCCAACTAAACTTTATTTATTGCTGGTAATACGTTTTTTCTTTCAACAATTTATTGTTTTTATATAAGTGTTTGTGTCTAGTAATACATTTTTTTCTTTTCAGGTATCAAGATTTATTGGGATTTGTTTTTAAGGGCAGGGTCCCAAAGTCCTACTCTTGATATTTAATCCATAACTGGAGGGATGGGACGGATTAATACCTTTCCCAAGGGTACCAGTGCTTAAGTATGCAGGGTATTGAACTGGAATTCGAACTCTGCTCACCGATTTATCTTTCCGAGCCGATATCCACTGCACCACAACGCACATCCATCACTATAAGCTTACAGCACCTGGTATTCCCAAGCGGTCACCCATCTAAGTACTGACCAGGCTCAACTTCGGTGATCGAGCGAGAACCGGTCTATTCAACGTGATAGGCCGTAAGCCTCCATTTGCTGTTAGAACACTTCCCAAGTACTTAAAGTTTTGTACCTGCTTGATTTTAGTATCTCCAACCTGTAATTGGCATTTTGGGCTCCTCTATTTGCTGATGACCATTCATTCGTTTTTCTTGCAGTTTATTTGTAGTTCTTTCTTTTGACTTTCTTTATCTAACTTTTTTAGGAGTTATCCCTTTAACTCAACTCTCCAAAATTTTTTCACAACTGCTATAGTATTTAGGTCAAGTCAGTAGATCTAACCAATACTTTTATCTACTGGACCATGTGTCCATGAGAACAATATACCCCAGTGATCAAAATGAAAGATTCGGTTCAAAATTTCAGTTACCTGAAGAAGGTCGGAGCTTACAACGAGTGAAACGTAGTGAACATGGCAATAAATATGAGGACACCAGTCCGAACAGTGTAGATAATGTAAATATTTACAATACCTCATCTCAGAAATATAGACAAATATTTGCTTATATAAAGTATTGTTAATTCTTACCTATTTTCGAGGAGGTATGGTAGCGTATCCCAAACGAAACTTGATGGCCTGAACTATGAAATACAGCAGAGGTAGACGAACATTTTTCTCATCAGAGATATAGAGGGCAGATTTCTAGAAAGCAGCATTTATTCACTGCATCTGGAGAAGAGAAAAAGTTGTAAAAATCAATTTAGTAAATTAGAATTTATTCAGTAAATTATGTTACCATTTAAAAACTTTTGGATATGACTTAATTAAATTTGACTTCATAAAATGAATCTATCTATCTATCTATCTATCTATCTATCTATCTATCTATCTATCTTAAAATGTATTTGCCTAAAGAATTATGTCCTCAGCACAAGAAAAACGTGGTTAAGATTCCGAATATAATTCTACAATTTTGGTACAGAATCAGAAAATCAGTATGTTTGATTCATTTCTTTATCGTCTCACACAATCCAAAATAAGTCAGTTAATACACGCTTGGGCAATCATGTCTCGAAAGAGAGATGAATGACATGGCAGAAGATTTTTCCGCAGTTGGTTGCCATTACTTTCTGCTGTAGAATGTTTGCCAACCAAAATTATAGAACCGAATTTTTCCTGTTAGTTAACACATAGGTGAAGGAAAGAAATGGATTGATGCCTTTTCCGTTTATTTTTTGCGCACGTAAGTAAATGCAACGAACTCAACTGGAATTCGAACTTGGTTTATAAAATCTATCAATATTGCCTTCGCGTGATTTTAAGTATCAGTGTGAGATAATATGCTTCGGTGTCCACATGTTCTGATTTAATGACGATATAGTAATGGATCGGGGCTAGTAACTGTGGGAATTTCGCTTATTTTAAACCAGTACAAACAAGAAGAGAATATCGTGCTATCGACTCAAGAAATTATTGCTTGATTGTAATTTCTTACCAATCTCGCCAAAAATCACCAATAAAAACAATGTTCAACAAAATGTCATAATTTCTCAGTTTCAGAGTTTATGAAAATGTAGTTAACCAGGACGACGAAAACAATATATTTATATTAGGTAAATGTGATTTTACAGAAGGATGCTGAGGATACCATGCACTGAGAATGTGACTAACGACGGGGTTCTGGGGAGGATGGAAACGAGGAGAAAACTCATACTTAATATAAGGAAGAGACAGATGAGGTTTCTGGGACTTGTAATAAGGAAGGATGGAATGGAGAATTTAATCCTCACAGGAGGGTTAGAGGGAAAGGGAGACAGAGAAAGCAGCGCGCAATATACTTGATAGGCCTGAGCAAATGGATTTCAGAGCGGGGTTTGAAAGAGATACCAGTAGGAATTTTGAGAGCAACAACAGACAGAGCCAAGTGGAAGTCCATGATCGCTTACGTCCTGAAAGGACACGGCACATGGAGAAAAAGAAGTGAATGCTAAACTTTGTCATCTATGTCCCTTATTTCTTCTGGACATAGGTGATCATGGCTCTCCACAATTTTCTCTCTTTTGTAGCTTTTAATACATGTTTTTTGTTTGTTATCTATTTTAAACATTGTTTCGTCATCAATTTCTCATGCTTTCTAGATAGATTATGCGTTGTTTTAACCTGTCACTCTTGCCATCAATCTCATGAATATCACATTTTCTAAGACCTATTTTCTAATTATGTCCCCTAGAAAGTTCAACTTTCTCTTTTTGGTGCTATACATAAATATCCTTTCTATTTCCTATTTCTATTTCTATTTCTAGGCATTTTTAAAAGATAAATATTGGCAGCAATACATTTTGGAAGGAAATAATATTACCAGCAATGCATCTAACACTCGATAAAACCCATTTTGGAAAAATACACCACTGTGCAAATTAATTGAAGCTACTGCTTCAGTTTCCTTATTTCAAAATCACTGGAGAAACAGGGTGTAATCGATTTGTCTTATTCCTTCGGATTAGGTCATTTGCAGTGGTGTGCAATAATATGAATCTAATTTCGGGTGCATGATGAAATTTGGTTTTGAAAAATATTGCGTCCTCCATGACTGCGTCAAGTGTTTATCACGCTCACACACTATTGTCTCGACTGTCGTATTGACGTATTTTTGCAAAAAGGGTATCTTTGTAAAGAGATGTAATGCTGGTAATATTTATTCCTTAAAAAATGTATTGCTGCCAATATGTTTCCCTAAAAATGTGTAGCTGGTAATAATTTTTCTTCAAAAATATATTACTGGGAACATTTTATCTTCAGAAATGTGTAGCTGGTAATAATTTTATTAAAAAACGTATATAGGTGAATATCATTAGAAAATAAATTAAAATATATGAAACCAATATGGTGATGACATTTCATCCCAACGCAGAGGGATTTCTAGGTTGAAGTTATCTGATCAGGTTTCCTCATGACTGAAGACATCAGGTCAGTTGCGTTGCGGTCCTACGATCAGATTTTTTTCACTGGATTCATGAGGTTGAAAATGATGGTATATATATATAAATATATTATTATTATTATTAATATTTAAGATTGTATTTTAATATTTTTTTATCGTCTTCTTATTGATTTTATATAAGTTTTGTGTCTAGTAACGATATTTTTCTTTTTCGAGTATCAAGATTCATTGGGATTTGTTTTTAAGGGCAAGTTCCCCAAGTCCTACCCTTGTTATTTAACCCATAACTGGAGGGAAGGGACGGATTAATACCTTTCCCAAGGGTACCAGTGCTTAAGTGAACGCAGGGTATTCAATTGGAATTCGAACACGGCTCACCGATTTCTCTTTCCGAGCCGACATCCACTGCACCACAACGCACATCTGTCACTAAACGCTTACAGCACCTGGTATTTAATCGGTCACACATCTAAGTACTGACCAGGATCAACGTTGCTTAACTTCGGTGATCGAGCGAGAACCGGTGTATTCAATGTGATATGGCCGTAAGCCGGTTATATTGTAATTTGTATCAGGAAGTATGAATTATAATTTATTTTTACCATAAATATACCCTATTGTAGGTATAATTTAATTTAATATTAAATTCCATGTCATGTTTTTCTAAGAATTCATGTAATTTTAATAAACGATCGAAGACGTTTATTTTAAATTCTTTTCTATCTGTACTATTCACTCTCCTTCTATTTATTTGCTTTTTCTCTAACGTTTTTTCTTTGATATTTCTAACCCTTTCTTTTTTACCTATATTTATTTATGATTTTTGGTTTTTTTTATAAGTTTTAATTATTTTAACTGAATTTTTAAAATAATATTGATAGTAATTTGTATTAAAATTAAGATTTACATTTTATTTTTGACTGCAAATATATCCCATTATATTTGAAACTTTCAATGTTAAATTTTCCACGTCATGTTTTTCTAAGAAAGCAGACGAGTTGCTATAGACGCTGTGTTGTTATTTGACGTTAACATTCATTTCTCTCTATACTGTTCGTCCTCTTTCCATTTCTATTTCTTTCTTTTTTTTTTTCTCTTCTTTCTATTTATCAATTGTCTAATTTTTCTTTTTTTCTTTTTTTCTCTCTGTGGGCTTTTTTTGAATGAGCGAAGGATTGTTTTTTTTTTGTAAATTACCGTTACAAATGTCTATTCTAAATATGGACATGTGAGCGTCTGTGTATAATGTTTTTTGGGATATTTTGAAGATTAACTGTTGTATCATTTGGGTCTGACGAGCCGCAAGGTCATCATCGGCGGCGAAATATGTATTACCCATGAAATTGTAGAATATCTAATTTTTTTCTAAAATCCAGTATCTACTCTGGCGTCTACGCATCGTTCATTCAGCAATGAATTCGAACACTCTCAGCTATTGTGCGTGTATAGTGATAATATGCACGCTAAAAAGTATGCCTCTTTCTGCTGAGCGCCCGTAGCTCAGAGGTAGAATCACCGACTGACGCCAATTCAGTCGGGTTTCAATCCAAGGTAAAAAGCAATCGACTGTCTAACCGTACTGATGAGCTGTCATACTGTGAAACAAGTCTGTCTGCGGATGACTATATATATGTATATATATATATATAACATCTGTTTTCACGTCAGTGAATAGTGCATCATTTTAATGATTCACTTTTGAGTAACTATTAAAATGCAGACTTTCCATCTGCAAAGTGATTATCGTTTCCTCTGAGAACCCTTCTTACTTTCTTTATTTCTTAACCATGGTGCCGATTTGCGAAATCAAGATGTCAAAACTTATTTCGCACGCACATTCTATCAACTGAATTTATACGTCGGCAGCAGCTGCAGTCTGGAGAACTGCAATAACCGAAGTTAGAGAGAGATCACAACATATTTCAATTTACACTTGAATTATCATGGTCTGAAGCACGCCACTTATTTAACGGTTTGCTTCTAGATAACACAAATAACCGGCATTCAAATAGACCTGCCCCACCAATAATATTAATTTCTTCACAAATGTACAGGCGCACAGTGAAGGTCTAAAATAGATAGCAACCTCTTTCTTTTTAAGTATCATTTCCCTGCAGAATGTTGTTGGCTTCCTATCTAATCCTTATTTTTTATTTTCTATGAGTGGCCATGAAATATTGGCATGGTTTACCGATGCCCCCAACATGATTTCTAATTCAGTGTTTTACTTTTATTAAGCCACTAGCAGTATTGTCCGGCGTTGCTCGGGTGTAATGAAAGCTTTAAAACTAATCTATGGTCCTGGAGCTCAGACTCTCTGGACGTTGGAACGGAAGACTAAAAACAATAGCTGTTTCCAGTTAAAGCGAAACCGTAGACTGAAAGAAAAATGAATGGATGTAAGTTAAATGTTGATTTCCTGATTATCAAATACGTTTTTTACGTCGTAAACTGAATTTCGAAGGATAATAAATCCTCTGAGTAAATCGTATCATGGCTGAGACTAAGAACTACAATTATACCTACTTAGAGCCAAACCCGAAGCAAAAACTAAAATAAAAGGGCTATAAAAATACAGACATACAGGCAGATAAACAGACACACACACAAACATCTTGCCTTTCATATATATATATATATATATATATATATATATATATATATATATATATTATCGATTTTCTGCACTATTGTAAGAACTGCAACCTTGAAACTTCTGAATATCGTTTCTTATGTCTTTGTCTATGAGTGTATCAAAAATCGGACCACTCCTTCTATAACCCGGTTTTTTTTATTATCGATTTTCGATATTTTTGGTGGGTACCTCGACACAAAACCTAGCTAAGAACACTCGCAGACGCTTATAGTACAACTGTGTAAATTTTCAAGAAAATCGGTTCAGCCTTTTCGAAGTTTATAGGTAACTGACACACACACACAGACACGCACACACACATACACACACAGACAAAGTTCCATTTATAAATAAGTTTAGATAGATTTTCAGGCAAAGTTAGAGAGTCCAGTATACCTTGATATTTAACTCAAAGGTGAAAGCAGAAACACCAGAAAAGATTTTCCAATAGTATTCAATTTACAGACGAATTGTAGACCGATAGTCAGTAGGTCAGTTAAGTGCTATTCGTGAGACACGTTTTGGCCGATCATGTCTCGAAAGAGACATGACTGACTTGCAGAAGATTATCCCGTAGCAGATTGCCATTGCTTTTTGCGGTAGACTGTTTGCCAGCCAAGGTTATAGAACTCAGTCTGTCCTATTATTTAACCCATAACTGGAGGGAAGAGATGGTTTAATATCTTTCCTAAGTGAATGCAAGGAACTCAGCGGGAATTCGATCACGGCTCAGACGAAAAAAAAAATGATGAGTCCCACCTCCAACCATGCCGAATCGAATTACGCCAAATCGATTCACCTCGACAGTCCCCAATTGTAGGGGACAAAACGTTCATTACTATATTTATATTTATGATTCGACTCGACGTACGATTGATCAGACATGACAGAGTTAATAAGGAACAACGAAGACGCCAAGGTAACCGGAATAACAATGTATTAACAAAGGTTACAAAGATGATTGAATAGGCATGCAAAGAAGGAGATGAAGAAGTTCTCTCCTTTGGTATGCAAAATGTTCAATGAAAGATTGATTGGAATAAAGTTTTGAAAAGAAGAAATACATACTGTTGGAGTTGAAATTTCAATTGGAGTTTGTATTGGAAAATGTGTGTGCACATGCATGCATGAACTCTCGCCATTAATTGCTATCTGAATCTGATACTAACAGGCCAGAGAGAGGGAAAAAGAGACAGGGGAAAGAAACAGATAACATATTTGAAGGGCCTAATCAGGTGGATGACGGAACGAGGATTGCATGGTGTAACAGGAGAAGGCGTGCTCAGAGCCACCAGGGATAGGGAAACGTAGAAGGTCATGATCGCCTACGTCCTGAATGGACAAGGCACATAGAAGAAGAATTGCAACCTGCAATTAGTGCGGGTGTGTATGTGTGAGTTAGGATTCAAAAGCAAGAATAATGAACTAAATACTAACTGTAATTAACACGTAGATAAATTTGTAAAAAAAAATGAAAGAATTATTGTAAAATTAACTGCAAAGTAGTGTTCGATCATGTCATTCCATAATTCCGCATAATTCATGTCATTCCATAATTCCTCATAATTCATGTCATTCCATAATTCCGCATAATTCATGTCATTCCATAATTCCGCATAATTCATGTCATTCCATAATTCCTCATAATTCATGTCATTCCATAATTCCGCATAATTCATGTCATTCCATAATTCCGCATAATTCATGCCATTCCATAATTCCTCATAATTCATGTCATACCATAATTCGGCATAATTCATGTCATTCCATAATTCCGCATAATTCATGTCATTCTATAATTCCTCATAATTCATGTCATTCCATAATTCCTCATAATTCATGTCATTCCATAAGTCCGCATAATTCATGTCATTCCATAATTCCGCATAATTCATGTCATTCCATAATTCCGCATAATTCATGTCATTCCATAATTCCTCATAATTCATGTCATTCCATAATTCCGCATAATTCATGTCATTCCATAATTCCTCATAATTCATGTCATTCCATAATTCCTCATAATTCATGTCATTCCATAATTCCGCATAATTCATGTCATTCCATAATTCCTCATAATTCATGTCATTCCATAATTCCGCATAATTCATGTCATTCCATAATTCCTCATAATTCATGTCATTCCATAATTCCGCATAATTCATGTCATTCCATAATTCCTCATAATTCATGTCATTCCATAATTCCGCATAATTCATGTCATTCCATAATTCCTCATAATTCATGTCATTCCATAATTCCGCATAATTCATGTCATTCTATAATTCCTCATAATTCATGTCATTCCATAATTCCTCATAATTCATGTCATTCCATAATTCCGCATAATTCATGTCATTCCATAATTCCTCATAATTCATGTCATTCCATAATTCCGCATAATTCATGTCATTCCATAATTCCTCATAATTCATGTCATTCCATAATTCCTCATAATTCATGTCATTCCATAATTCCTCATAATTCATGTCATTCCATAATTCCTCATAATTCATGTCATTCCATAATTCCGCATAATTCATGTCATTCCATAATTCCTCATAATTCATGTCATTCCATAATTCCGCATAATTCATGTCATTCCATAATTCCTCATAATTCATGTCATTCCATAATTCCTCATAATTCATGTCATTCCATAATTCCTCATAATTCATGTCATTCCATAATTCCGCATAATTCATGTCATTCCATAATTCCTCATAATTCATGTCATTCCATAACTATCTATCATTCCGCAGGTTCCTATTTCTTTTCTACCTCAGTGAAATCGTTTCCCGATGCCTTCCCCATTATTTTTAATCAGCCCTGTTATTTAACTAACAGCTTGAGGCAGAAAATATGCATTAATGCCTTCCCCAGCGTTGTTTCTGTGAAAGCAATCGCAATAGAATTCAAACACGACTCAGTCAATCAGTTAAGTGCCATGCGCGATACACGCTTGGGCGATCATGTCTCCAAAGAGACATGACTGACTGGGCATTTGATTATCCCGCAGTAGGTTGCCATTGCTTTCTGCGGTAGACTGGTTGCCGACCAAGGCTATAGAACCCAATCTGTCCTATTATTTAACCCATAACTGGAGGGAAGAGACGGATTAATACCTTTCCCAAGGGTATTTGCGCGTAAGTGATGCAAGGAATTCAACTGGAATTCGAACTCGGTTCCCCTGATTTCTCATTCCGAGCCGATATCCACTGCGCAACAACGGACATCCACGACTCACTAAGTCTATATTCTGTGCTTTGATTGCTGGGTTACCTGCTCATGCTTCGTAGCTGGTTACAACAAAATATTCCTTTATGAATTAATCATTTTAAAATATAATACCCCGACTCCAATATATTAGTTAAAGCAAGTAGCATTATAATACACAAATTGTCGAAAACGACGAGTCTGGGAGCCCAGTTTATACACCGAAGTTAGGGAATATCCGAGGTGATTCTAACCTAAACTGTTTTATATGCAGGCATAATTTAAGTTGTCAGTTAATACACCAACGTATAAATGGGACAGAAACGTATAAATGGGACAGAAACGTATAAATGGGACAGAAATGTATAAATGGGACAGAGTATAATATATGTCTTCAGTTAGTCAGTTAAATACCATACGTGATACAGGCTTAGGCGATCATGTCTCGAAAGAGAAAGAGATAGGGAAAAGCAACGTGACATATTAGATGGGCTTGGGAAAATAAGTGGCAGAGTAAGGTTTGGGAGGAGGCAACAAGAGAGAAGGGTTAAGAGATACAAGGGATAGGAAAATGTGGTGGTCCATGATCACCTACGTTCTGAAGAGAGACTGCACACAGAAGCAGAAAATATACATGATTATTGTGTAATGATTTCATACTATACTAACCTGCTTCATGACTTTGGCCATCACCTGACATTCTAGTTCACAAAAGCAGCTGTTTGTAATCGATTTTTTTTAATAATTGTAGATTTTTTTTGCATCACGCTCATGCGTGTTGAAATCGTTGCAGTATTTTTTAAATTATCGCTAACATTTTTTTACCGAGAGTTAGAAACTTACATTTAGTCCAATTTCACTAAAGAATGAAATTTGAATAAGCTGGTTTGTTTAGAAATACTTTGATATAATCGCTACATCGCGGTTTACTAATTTCTGTAATTTTATAGGATTTCATGATCAAGAATATTATTTAGAATTTTGTATTTTTTCATTTTTTACAGCGAAGATTAGATTCTTAGGAATTCTTACGCTTGAGTATATAACATACAAGGCGTAAATATTTTGTCCTGGAGCCAAATTTCAACATTTGACCTTCTGATTTATTTTTAGTTTTCGCAAATGCAGGGTAAACTGGAAGCTGGATGCTTGTATAAATATAACTGAAAGATACGGAAAAAAAATACGTTTTTATTCAATAAGTATGTGTTATTTTAATCATTAAAATATTTATAAAATAGTAGATTTATTCAAAACTAGCAGTATAGCCTGGCGTTGCTCGGGTGTAATTAAAGCTTTAAAACTAATCCATGGTCCTGGAGATCAGACTCTTTGGACGTTGGCACAAAAGACTAAAATGTTTCCAGTTAAAGCGAAACTGTGGACTGAAAGAAAAATGAATAGATGCAAGTCAAATTTTGATTTCCTGGTATCGATTTATACATATGTATATATATTATCAATTTTCTGCCCTATTGCAAGAACTGCAACCTTGAAACTTCTGAATATTGTTTCTTATGTCTTTGTCTATGAGTGTATTAAATTTGATTAAAATCGGACCACTCCTTCTATAAACCGATTTTTTTGATTATCGATTTTTGATATTTATCGGGGGTACCTCGACACAAAACCTAGCTATGAACACTCGCAGACTCTTATAGTACAACTGTGTAAATTTTCAAGAATATCGGGTCAGCCGTTTCGGAGTCTATAGGTAACTGATACACACACAATCACACACACACACACACACAGACAAAGTTCCATTTATAAACAACTTTAGATTTAGATAATAATTCATTTAGTTTAAAAAAAAAACAAAAAATATGAATGAAAAATTCTTCTACTAAGCAAAGCTTCTCCCAAAAACTTGGTTTCCATCGGTCAATATATGGCCATTTTAGAAGGTGTGAAGGACGAATTAACAGAAGTCACAGAATGTTGTGCACGTAGAAGATAGATAGAAATAATTTTAAAAGTGGGTATAATCCTGTCAGTGGTCTACAGTTAACGCCAGTGGTCTATTTCTTACTCTGAGGTTCGAAGTCGGGTGGACCTAATCGTACCCTGGGTGTTATGTTGTTGTTGGTCTTCTTCTTCTTGTTCTTCTTCTTTGTATCTTGTACTTTCAGGATATAGGCGATCATGGCGTTCCACGTTTCCCTATCCCTGGTGGCTCTTAGCACACGTTCTCTTGTTACACTACCCAACTCCTGTTATGTTATCCCCCTGCTCAGGCGCTTCAAAAAAGTTATCCGCTGCTTTCCCCTGTCTCTTTTTATCCCTGTTTGGCCTGTGAGTATCAGGTATCAAAAGCCTTCCTTCCTCATTGCATGTCACAGAAACTTCAGCTGTCTCTTCCTAATGCTCAATATTAATTTCCTTTTCGTTTCCATTCTTTTCAAAACCTCATCATTGCTCAGATGCTCGATCCAAGATATCCGTAGAATTCTTCTGTAGAACCACATTTCAGCTTCTTCAAGTTCTTCCTTCATCTTTGATGATAATATCCAGCATTCACTACTATAGTGAAGAACTGACATCACATAGCAATCTAGTACTCTCTTCTTTGTTTCTAGTGAAAGATTCCTCTCACTTAATACTTTGGTCAGCTTCTGGGACGTGTCCTTCGCCATGCCAATTCACCTTCGGATCTCTCTGTCACACTTTCTGTCTTCTGTTAGGACACTTTTCAGGTATTTCAATTTTTGCACCTGCTTGATTTTAGTACCCACAACTGTCTTTAGCATTTTGGGCTGCTCTTTTTGCTGACGACCATGCATTCGGTTTTTTTGCAATTTACTTATAGTTCTTTTTGTCACTTTCTTCAGAATTAGGTATACAATAAATATTAGACCAATATTATAATTATGGTTCTAAAAATTAATTAATCCTATTTTTTAGTTGTCTCAATATTGATTTCCTTTTTATTTCCATCCTTTCCAAAACCTCATCATTACTTACATGCTTGGTCCACGATATCCGCAGCATCCTTCTGGAGAAACACATTTTAGCTTCTTCAAGTTCTTCCTTCATCTTTGATGATAATGTCCAGCATTCACTACTATATTGAAGAACTGACATCACATAGCAATCTAGTACTCTCTTCTTTGTTTCTAGTGAAACTTTCCTGTCTCTTGATACTTTGGTCAGCTTCTGGAACGCGTCCTTGGCCACGCCAATTTGATTTCGGATCCCTGTGTCGCACTTTCTGTCTTCTGTTCGAAAATATCCCAGGTATCGGTTATGTTAGACAAAGTAAAGCACTACTTGGTGTATTCGGAGAGGAGTCAATTTGGGCTGTTAAACAGGAAGTTCAGTTACTGACCCTGAGTGTCAAATGTTAATTTAACAAGGTTATTTTCGGTATTATATGCAAGACTTATTTTTAGGGCAGCTTTTTCTTAAATATTCTGCTATCTTCTAAACTTTACGGTCACCTATAATTTGTAGACTATACGAAGACGTCCGACAAAGTACGACACAAAGAATTGATAGAAATGCTAAGCATCCTCGACATATTTGGGAAAGACCTAAAAGTAATCAAGAACCTCTACTGGAGGCAAACCGCCTGCTGACAGAGAGGAAAGAAATTCAGTAGATACACAAAGATAGAAATGGGCGTAAAATGAGGATGTGTCTTTTCACCGGATCTATTCAACTTGTACAGCAAAACTATTCTGAGGACCCTAGAAATTATGCAAGGATTCGTTATCGGCGTTTAAAATCTGAAAAACATAAGATGTGCAGATGATACAGTGCTGATAGCAGACATAAAAAGAAAACTACAAGAGTTCCCACAGAAGGTAGATGAAGAAATTCAAAATAAAGGACTACAAATAAACTAAAAGAAAACCGAATGTATGGTCATCATCAAACAAAGGAACACAAGATACCTAAATGGGGATACCAAAATCAAGCATGTACAAAAAGATAAGTACTTGGGAAATGTTCTAACGGAAGACAGAAAGTAAGACACTGAGTTCCGAAAGTAAATTGGCATTGCGAAGAACGCATTCCAGAAGCTGAGCAGAGCATGAAAAGACAGGAAATTACTTTCGAAAATTACTGTTTTCTATAAGCAGTAGTTTATGTATAATATCTTTAATGACCAAAGAGGAACAGGCGTCGCAACCGACGTTAAAAAATATTTTATTTTCTACAAGCTGTAGTTTATGTATAATATCTTTAATGACCAAAGAGGAACAGGCGTTGCAACCGACGTTAAAAAATATTTTATTTTCTACAAGCTGTAATTTATGTATAATATCTTTAATGACCAAAGAGGAACAGGCGTTGAGACCGACGTCAAAAAAAATTCTGTTTTCTACAAGCAGAACTATATGTATAATATCTTTCATGACCAAAGAGGACCAGGCGTTGCAACCGACGTTAATAAAAGAATTCTGTTTTCTACAAGCAGTAGTATATGTATATCTTTAATGACCAAAGAGGAAGATGCGTTGCAACCAACGTTAAGAAAAACGTCTGTTTTCTACAAGCAGTAGTTCATGTATAATATCTTTAATGACCAAAGAGGAAGATGCGTTGCAACCTACGTTAAAATTTCTGTTTTCTACAAGCAGTAGTTTATGTATAATATCTTTAATGACCAAAGAAGAACAGGCGTTGCAACCAACCTTGAAAATAAAATTCTGTTTTCTACAAGCAGTAGTTTATGTATAATATCTTTAATGACCAAAGAGGAACAGACGTTGCAACCGACGGTAAAAAAAAATTCTGTTTTCTACAACCAGTAGTTTATGTATAATATCTTTAATGACCAAAGTGGAACAAGCGTTGCAACCGACGTTAAAAACAAAATTTTGTTTTCTACAGCAGTAGTTTATGTATAATATCTTTAATGACCAAAGAGGAACAGGCGTTGCAACCGACGTCAAAAAAATTCTATTTTCTACAAGCAGTAGTTTATGTATAATATCTTTAATGACCAAAGATGAACAGGCGTTTCAACCGGCCTTGAAAGTAAAATTCTTTTTTCTACAAGTAGTAATTTATGTATAATATCTTTAATGACCTAAGAGGAACAGGCGTTGCAAACGACGTCAAAGAAAATTCTGTTTTCTACAAGCAGTAGTTTATGTATAATATCTTTAATGACCTAAGAAAGAACAGGCGTTGCAAACGACGTCAAAAAATATTCTGTTTTCTACCGGTTTCAACCGGCCTTGAAAGTAAAATTCTTTTTTTCTACAAGCAGTAGTTTATGTATAATATCTTTCATGACCAAAGAGGAACAGGCGTTGCAACCGACCTTAAAAGAAAAATTCTGTTTTCTACAAGCAGTAGTTGATGTATGATATCTTTAATGACCAAGAGGAACAGCCGTTGCAACCGACGGTAAAAACAAAATTCTGTTTTCTACAAGCAGTAGTTTATGCATAAAATCTTTAATAAGCAAAGAGGAACAGGCGTTGCAACCGACGTTAAAAAATATCTGTTTTCTACAAGAAGTAATTTATGTATAATATCTTTAATGACCAAAGAGGAACAGGCGTTTTAACCGACGTTACAAAAAAAAATTCTGTTGTCTACAAACAGTAGTTTCTGTATAATATCTTTAATGACCAAAGAGGAACAGGCGTTGCAACCGACGTTAAAAAAAATTCTGTTTTCTACAAGCAGTAGTTTATGTATAATATCTTTAATGACCTAAGAGGAACAGGCGTTGCAAACGACGTCAAAAAAAATTCTGTTTTCTACAAGCAGAAGTATATGTATAATATATTTCATGACCAAAGAGGAACATGCGTTGCAACCGACGTTAATAAAAGAATTCTGTTTTCTACAAGCAGTAGTTTATGTATAATATCTTTAATGACCAAAGAGGAACAGGCGTTGCAACCGACCTTAAAAGAAAAATTCTGTTTTCTACAAGCAGTAGTTTATGTATAACATCTTTTTTTTTTACCGCGAGGTTGTAAAAATTACCAGGTTGGGAATCTTGCGCGGGATATCCTTCTCTTAATGAGAGTGAATGGGCCTCTCTTAAGCCGTGGTATACAACCCAGCTAGTGATGGTGTCACGAAAAAAAAAAACACCCTTGGTAGTTCTGGAGAAGCATCAAGTATTCAGTTACTGACATGATTTTGAATCTCGGCCGAGTCCGTAGAATGATGATGATCAAAAGACAGGACAATTTCGCCAGAAACAAAGAAGATATTACTAGATTGCTATATAATGTCTGTTCTTCGATAGGGTAGTGAATGCTTGACAATATAATCACAGATGAAAAAAAACTGAAGCAACTGAAATATGGTTCTACAGAAGGATGCTGCGGATGTCATCGATCGATCATGTGAGCAATGAGGAGGATTTAGAAAGGATGGAAAAGAAAAGGAAATTAATGCTGAGCGTCAGAAAGAGACAGCTAAAGTTCTTAGGACGTGTGATGAGGAAGAAAATTCTGAAGAATCGGATACTCACAGCTCAGATAGCGGGAAAGAGAGACAGGAGAAAGCAGCGGATAAGATACTTGATGAACCTGAGCAGGTGGATTGGACAGCGGGGTTTAGGTAGGTAACAGGAGAAAGCGTGCTAAGAGCTACCAGAGATAGAGAGGCGTGGAAAACTATGATCGCCTACGTCCTGAATATTTGGTTGATTGTTTTTGTTTTATGACATCAACTTCGGTGGGTCATTTATTGCCAACTAAACTTTATTTATTTATTGCTGGTAATGCCTTTTTCTTTCAACAATTTATTGTTGTTTTTATATAAGTTTTGTGTCGAGTAATATTTTTTTCATTTCGAGTAACAAGATTCATTAGGGATTTGTTTTTAAGGGCAGGGTCCCCAAGTCCTACCCTTGTTATTTAATCCTTAACTGGAGGGAAGAGACGGATTAATAAATTTCCCAATGGTACCAGTGCTTAAGTGAATGCAGGGTGTTGAACTGGAATTCGAACTCGGCTCACCGATTTCTCTTTCCGAAAGTATATCCACTGCACTACAACGCACATCCGTCAATAAACGCTTACAGCACATGTTATTCCCAAGCGGTCACCCATCTAAGTACTGACCAGGCACGTCCTGAAGAGACACAGCTCATAGAAGAAGGTGTATTATTGTATTCACTTACGCGCAAATACCCTTGGGAAAGGTATTAATCCGTCTCTTCCTTCCAGTTATGGGTTAAATAGCAGGACAGATTGGGTTCTATAGCCTTGGTCGGCAACTAGTCTACCGCAGAAAGCAATGGCAACCTACTGCGGGATAATCTTCTGCCCAGTCAGTCATGTCTCTTTGGAGACATGATCGCCCAAGCGTGTATCGCGCATGGCACTTAACTAACTGACTGTTTTATATTTATTTCTTGTTTAACACTTAAAAAAAGTAATGTTTAAATGTCAATATATCTATATTTATATGAGAGAAAAAGAAGATAATCGTTCGGTCCAATAGTCAGAACGTATCTGCCAATGCACCTATATATATATATATATATATATATATATATATATATATATGTGTGTGTGTGTGTGTGTGTGTGTGTGTGTGTGTGTACAAATGTATAGAGTACCATAGTTATTTCTTTTTTTCATAATTATTTTTTTTTGATACTATCTTGCTATTGCCATGCATACTTTTTATCTATCTTTCGGACCTAAGGATCAAAAGATAACGCGACAATATTATTTTCGGTATCAGAGCCAAGACTTGATTTTAGGCTAGGTTTTTCTTGAATATTCTGACGTATTCTAAAGTTAATGCCAATATAAGTGTTTTGTGTTTAAATCATTCATTTTTTATAAATATTTAAATGGCATGTTTTCTTTAAATCTTAAATGTTTATTTTTTTGTCTTCGTTTAAACATTATTTCGTTGTACTTACACACGCATATAGTTTTGACTTACGATAATATTTGGTGCCAAGATTGTTGTTTTTCAGTAGTTTTACTGATAAAAGGTGTTTTGGCAAACTTTTTTTTTTCGTAAATTGCTCGATATCGCGATAGAGAAAGAACTTTGATAGTTTTAGTGCAAAGAAGTTGTCACTTTAACTGAAAAGTTTCATGCTGGCTTCGAAGTCGACATGAACCTGCTGCGTTAAAGCGATCAATTCTTAGCACTGAAACTATATATATATATATATATATATATATATATATATATGAGTGATAATTCATTCACTCATAAAATAAAAAAAATAATCTCGGTGACTCATCACTTTTGCTGTTTAGTCTTGCAATACAACATATTCCATAGACTAGCACTTTATTTTCCTAGAATGTAAAAGTTAGGAAAATGTGATTTCATTACTATACAGCTATCTCCCACTCGATTCCTGTGTCTCAGGTGTTTCGAAATGAGCAGCGAAAGCGTACACTCCCCGAGAAGATCGTGTATTGTCATTCATGCGTCATAAGCGAAACGCCATTCCACATTCCCCAAAACTTGCAAATTATTTCCGCTACCGGTTTTCAGTATCAAAATCTGAAAATCAGACAGCTTATTTACCCATAATTGCGCATTACTTTCTCGAAACTGCATGCAATAATAGCCATCGATTGCCTCAGCTGACAAGAGCTAATGACAGAAGTTCAACCATCAGTCATCTTCACATTGCGGTTATTAAACCAGATTTAATAATATGTCAATGTCATAGTTGTTTCCTTAGCTTAGGCTGGCACAAGTTTATATTATTCTAGGCTTATATATCATGTTGGATCAGAGCATAGGTCTAATAGCTCTTTATATTTTCCTTTAATTTGTAGCAGTTAAGAAAGTTATCTGAAAACTTCATAGGCTTGCCAAGATAGTCTCATGGAATGAGATCAAATAAGATTTATTTGTTAACTTAGCCCCACTTACAGAAAGGCCAATTGGCATGGCGAAAGACGCGTTCCAGAAGCTGAGTAAAGTATTAAGACACAGGAAACTTTCACTAGAAACAAAGAAGAGAGTGCTGGTTTGCTATGTGATGTCAGTTCTTCAATATGGGAGTGAATGTTAGACAAGATGAAGGGAAAACTTGAAGCAGCTGAAATGTGGTTCTTCAGAAGGATGCTGAAGATATCGTGGACCGAGCATGTGAGCAATGACGAGGTGTTTGAAAGAATGGAAACGAAAGGAAAATTAATACTGAGTATCACAAAGAGACAGCTGAAGTTTCTGTGACATGCAATGAGGAAGAATGGCTTGCAGAACCTGATACTAACAGGGCAGGTATAGGGAAATGAGACAGAGGAAAGCAGCTGATAACATATTCGAAGAACCTGAGCAGTTGGATGACAGAACGGGGGCTGAGACACATTAAAGAAGAACGCGTGCTAAGAGCCACCAGGGATAGAGAGACGTGGAAGGCCATGATCGCCTACGTCCTGAAAGGACAAGATACAAAGAAGAAGAAGAAGAAGAAGAAGAAGAAGAAGTTGCAGTGCTTGGATCTTGTTACAAAAGAACCTTTCAGTCATTTGTCGAAAAAAATGAAGAGAGAGGTTAAATCAAAAGAACGGTGAGTGTGGTTAATCAAATCAATGCATAACAGCCATTGAAACTGTTATAACTTATTTTTTAGCTGTTAAGTCATGCTTAAGCTACTCACAGAAAATGCTGTTAGAATTATTCTTGTCTGAAATTCAACTGGCTTTTTTTTTACCATATTGGAATTCTTTATTTGAACCATCAGTCCTAGTTCATTTGTGCTACCGGGGGTTTATGATTTATTCCACAACATCCCATTTTGATATTTATTTTTATAATACAATGTAACCCGGATATAAGAGAGTTGTCGGGACCGGATAAAAGTTATTTTATATCCGGGTTTGGTCTATTTTATATATACATTACCACAGGCTCTAATTTGGGACCAGAGACAATATATCTTATATCCAGGTTTCTCTTATATCCGGGTATCTTATATCCGGGTTATATTTGTATTCACCTCCACCACCAGAATTCAACAACATACTGAAATTTGTATTTTTTTTTCCTTTTTCGTCAACCACTAGTTTTTCTGTGCTTTTCATTTTTTTTGTAATCGTACGTGTACTTACAAAGAATTCTTGGGGTGTTTTTACATCAAAAGTATTATACAGTACTCGCATAGGTTCTTCCTTTCTTACGGGCTTGTTTTCCGCAAAAAACTTTTCTTTAACTGATGGCAATGTTTTTTGGGCTCCCATTTTCTCTTTTAATCATATATACACTACAGGCCATAATTATTAGGCCACTCCAAGTTTTAAAGAAATTATGTATTTCATACTATTTTTTAGTATTTATTACCAAGTGAATAATTGTAAATGAAAATAGAATGGTTCTTTTGTTAATATTGCACAATAAAATGTGCATCAAATGAATTTATAAATATTTAATAATTATCTATATTGCAGTTTCATCAATGAAAGAATGAAGAAAATTTAGGCTGATTCGGACGAGTTCATCTTTGCTTCCTTGTCTTGTAAACTTTTGCAAAGTAATAATAAAATAAGAACCATTCTATTTTCATTTGGCAATGAATTCAATTCCATTTACTTGCTTTTCCGACAGCTACAATCTTCAAATGTAAAGTCAATAGTCATCTCGTATCTCATCAACTTGCATCCTCTCTCTCTCTTTCATGCTGTTTCCTTCGTCCAGTTCAATCCCATCAGTATTCTCATCCTTCTCATACCCTCTTCCTGACACCCCCTGGAACCTGTCACTCTTTCTCATAACCTACCGCCTCTGTAATTGCTCGACAGTGTTTGTAAAATACCTTGCTTGGGGCGACACTATTATAAAAAATAATAAAAAAGTATGAAATACATCATTTAAAAAAACTGGTGTAGTCTGATAATAATGGCTGGTAGTATATATATATATATATATATATATATATATATATATACTACCAGCCATAAATCATTTTAAAAAAAACTGGTGTAGCCTAATAATAATGGCTGGTAGTATATATATATATATATATATATATACAACCAGCCATTATTATTAGTCTACACCAGTTTTTTTAAATGATGTATTTCATACCTTTTTTTATTATATATATATATATATATATATATATATATATATATATATATATATATTCCAATTCATGAGATTAATAAACCCTCTTCCCACATTTCTTTTCTGTTTGTATATACTCTAAAAAACACCAATTTTTCGCCAATTTAAAAAAAGTACATTCTTTTTCTTTTTCGAAGTGATAACAACTTGTTGAAAACAGTTGTGTCTTTTAATTTTAATTTTTATCTTTTTGCGAAAATCAGTTCTTTCAGCGACATACCTGATAGTGTAATGGGATTCAGCGTTATCAGGAATACTTTCAAGAATGTTTATTGCGCTTCTTTACTCACTTTTCATTACATGCTTTTTTCAAAGCATGAAAATAACCGTCCTTAAGATATTATCAAATGAAATACCACCTAATTTATGAAGATTTCTGTTCAATATAATCAACCTCTTATTAACACAATCAGAATAATTTCGCAGGTTCAATTAGCAGATGAAAATATCTTGTGGTAGTAAATAGCACAAATGAACTAGGACTGATGGTTCAAATAAAGAATTCTAATACGATAAAAAAAAGCCAGTTGAATTTCAGACAAGAATAATTCTAACAGCATTTTCTGTGAGTAGCTTAAGCATGACTTAACAGCTAAAAAATAAGTTATAACAGTTTCAATGGCTGTTATGCATTGATCTGATTAACCACCCTCACTGTTCTTTTGATTTAACCTCTCTCTTCATTTTTTTCTATGTTAAACATAGCCACAAACTGTCCAATTTGTACGTTGATACGGCGTGGTACTAATATGTTCAATCTAGAACATTTCACAACAAGTTTCAAATTCATAAGCAGTGACTTGTTTACTGTTATTACAGGCTATGACATACGGAATGCATATCTTCCAAAGAGTTCCTTAAAAAATCACTGTAAAAGAAGTTACTATTCTGTACTAACAAATTTAAGGCCACTTAGTAAAGCTATTTACTACCACAAGATATTTTCATCTGTCAAAGTTCCTGGGACATGCAATTAGGAAGGAGGGCTTGAAAAACCTGATACTAACAGGCAAGATAGAGGAAAAAAGAGACAAGGGAAAGCAGCGGATAACATATTTGAAGGACCTGATCAGGTAGATGACGGAACGAGGGTTGCGTGGTGTAACAGAAAAAAGCGTGCTAGGAGCCACCAGGGGTAGGGAGACGTGGAAGCCATGATCGCCTACGTCCTGAAAGAACAGTGCACATAGAAAAGGAAAAAGAATTTTAGCTTGGATTTTTTTTTCTTCTAAGTCTAGGAAGATCAAGCTTATTAAAACACTTAAAACATTTACCGACTGTACACTAGTAATATATACTGAGTGTAAACTGGATGCTGAACTGAGGCACATTACTAATATTTTTCTCGCAAATGGTCACACAAAAAGTGTTATTATGGTTAACTAGCAGTATAGCCCGGCGTTGCACGGGTGTAATGATAGCTTTAAAACTAATTCATGGTCCTGGAGTTCAAACTCTTTGGACGTTGGCATGAAAGACTAAGAAGAAATAGTTGTTTCCAGTTAAAGCGAAACCGAAGACGGAAAGAAAAATGAATGGATATAAGTTAAATTTTGATTTCCTGCTATCGATATCAAATAAGTTTTTTTCGTCGTAAACTGAATTTTGAAGGCTAAATAAGTCCTCTGAGTAAATGTTATCATGGCTGAGACTAAGAACTACAATTCTACCTACTTAGAGCCAAACCCCAAGCAAAAACTAAAATAAAAGGGCTGAAAAAAATACAAACAGACACACACACAAACATCTATCTATCTATCTATCTATCTATCTATATATATATATATATATATATATATATATATATATATATATGTATATATATATATTATCGATTTTCTGCACTATTGTAAGAACTGTAACCTTGAAACTTCTGAATATCGTTTCTTATGTCTTTGTCTATTATTGTATCAAATTTGATTAAAATCGGACCACTCCTTCTATAATCCGATTTTTTCGATTATCGATTTTCGATATTTATCGGGGGTACCTCAACACAAAACCTAGCTAAGAACACTCGCAGACGCTTATAGTACAACTGTGTAAATTTTCAAGGAAATCGGTTTAGCCGTTTCGGAATCTATAGGTAACGGATACACACACACACTCAGACAAAGTTTCATTTATAAATAAGTTTAGAATGTAAGCTTAAAATTTTTTACTGATATTAAAACATTTGGCCGATCTAAGTTTCCTGTCTATATTAGACAACTGTGGATTGGTTTCCGTAGTCATTCCCTTGCTGCTAAGTTTTCCTCTTCTATTATGCACTATTTAAATTCTGCTGTATTAAGTGACAACTTTTCTGCCAGAAGCGAGTTCGTCTCTGTCTGTAAGAAGGTTTTGCGTACCCACTAACCAAGAATAATTATTTATTGTTATACAGCCAGTGTGAGGCTTACAATGTGGGCAAGAACACCCAGTGCCTTGAGGTAAGATTTGTGCAAAATGTGCCTGACCCTATCCGTAGACACACGCTAACAACATCCCAGCACTCACAAACATGAGTCTGCTATTGGTGAATATTGGTTAAATATGGATACTTGTAAAATTAAATATTCAGAAGCGTTCCTTTACGTTTTGCATAAAGCTCGGGCGAAACGCCAGCTTAGCATCCTCGAGGCTGCTGTGATCAATGCACAGCGTCCGGCATTGTGCAGACAAAGAGAACTTAAACACAAATTGAAGTTGTTTGGCAAATCATTAATTCATCCAGGTTGAATTTCATTTTTTCTCAACCTCTTCGCAAGTCATCTTTTAAGATCTTATATAAGGATATTTTATCTTTGGTTATGTAATTCAGACGTTTGATTTACTTGTGACGAAGCGTCGGACAAAATGGCACCTTTTTATGCGATTTAATTTTAGTCGTAATTACACTTTGTATTTGACCTTAATCTTTATATATATATATATATATATATATATATATATATATATATGAAATGATTTTTTGAACATTATTTTTTATCGATACTCGTGTTTAAGTAGATATTCTGTTTATAATCAAACAGTATTATATATTTATTTCTACTGGCCTGATTATTTACGATAAATTTTACGAAAATGCGTGTCATTCTTCAGGATTCGAATCTGCGACCCCAATCCACATAGGGGAAGCCACCAAGTGATCTGGCACATCTTAGACCTCTCGACCTCTAATGACCAACAGTCTAAATTAATCGATCAAAAATAATGTTCAAACAAAGGATTTAAAATTGTCGGTCCTTTATAACCAGTTTCGTTAATTTCCGTTTTATATATATATATATATATATATATATATATATATAATGATTTTCCAACTGATGTCAAATCGGATGTCTAGCCGTATTGATGGGCTGTGATGCAACGAAACAGGAATGACCATTATGCGGATGACTATCAACACTTTCGCCCGTCGACTGAGCACACTGGGAAAATGGTAGACAGTTGTTATTCACTGCTAATTACACATCGTTCTCCAGCAATGAATTAAACACTCTTGGCTACTAGCGTTTTTTTTTTTTTTTTTTTATAGCGTTTCACCCCGAGCAAGGCATGTCACTGCCACTACTGCGCAGGGGGCTACGTAGAGTGGAGAAAGGATGATTAAATATAGGAAATGTCAGAGGGTGGGTGATAGGCGGGTAAGGATACCGAGAATGAGGGTTGGGTAGATGGGAGTGTTCTGAGAATAATTGGGAGTTAGTGTGATAGGAGGTGTCTATTGACCTTACATTTAATTTAAACACCTGGAGATTGTAACTGTCGGGAAAGCAGACCTGTGGAAGGGAGTTTCACAGGCGGGAAGCGCGAGAAAAGAAGCTGTTGGAGTAGAATTTACGGTTACATCTTATTTGTTTAACTGTAAAAGGGTGGGACCTAGTTGATAATCTAGTATCTCGTGTAAATTCCTGCTTAGGCGGCACCAGTGATCTAAGCTCATCGGAGCAGAAGCCATGAAAATACTTGTAGAAGAGGCACAGGGAAGCCACATCACGCCGGTGAGAGAGCGGCTGCAGCCGGTCTGCCAAGTCAGTACATTATATATATAACACGCTAAAATCTGCATCCCCCCCCCCGCTGTATGCCGATAGCTTAGAGGCAGAATCTCCGACTGACGTCAAATTTCAATCCCGGCTGAAGGTAATCGGATGTCTATCCGTACTAATGAGCTGTGATACTGCGGATGATTATGTATGTATGTTTGTATGTATATATATCTATATATGTGTACATGCAAAAGTATATATATACATATATATGTTTATATATGTATATATATATATATATATATATATATATATATGTATATATATATATATATGTATGTATGTGGATATATAGATATGTATATATGTATATATATATATGTATTTATATGTATATATATATGCACATATGTATATATATATATTTATCTCTATCTCTAACTATATATATACCTGTATATGTATACATGCAAAAATATGTGTATTTGTATATATAGAGATGTATACATGTATGTATATATGTATCTATGTATTTATATGTATATATATATATATGTACATATATATATATATATATATATATATATATCTTTGTCTTTCTCTCTCTCTCTCTCTCTCTCTCTAACTATTTATATATATATATATATATATATATATTTATATATATATAACATATCACTCAATAAATCCCGGGTCTAACTAATAAATAAACAACTTTTAGGCAAAATCTGACTTCATTCATCAACATTGTCTCCACCTAGAGTGATACACTGATTCCAACTCTTCAGTAACAATTCGATGCCTTTTTTGTAGAACGATTTGTATTTGGCCTAAATTTAAAGTCAGCATACCACCTTTTAACTGTTGTTTCCGACGGAGCAGAATACAAATAATACTTATCAAGACATTGCAATTTTTTAACAGTATTTTTTCATCAGAGAGCAATGCTTTATCAACACCCGAAATTCAGATTTTTCCATTGTGACGAAAATTTGTAACAGTAGCTTCACTTAAGTAACTGTAATTTGTAAACTATTAAACCTATTTGACCTAAATCTTGTCACGGCCCATTTGAAGGTTAGTACTACGTAAAAATCATATGGATTTTTTATTATTTGCGCAATCTATATATCAAGCCCGGAACTTATTGAGTGATATGTTATATATGCATGAAGTGAAATCAAATTTGCATTAAACTCGACAGAATCTATATATGCACATTAGTTCATATTTATCTATCTCCTTTTTCTATGTGTCTATCTGAATTTGTTCATATCTATCTATCTATCTATCTATCTATCTATCTATCTATCTATCTATCTATCTGCGTTTGGGTATTTTAGGAACAGATAGAATAAGGAAAAACAGGAAATGTCCGTGAATTTAACTTGGTTTGCTTTATAAAAAGTGAAACATTTTCCATTTATATTATTTTTACTTCATTTTATCATGTTAACATACATACTTACATATATACGAGATTATGAGGATATATTATTAAGTTAGTACAAGAAATTTCCCGTAAATAGTCGTCTATCTTTATCCCTCGCTCTCACTCTCTCTCTCTTACTATATATATATATGTAAATTAATAAAGAAATACAATAAAATATTCATGAAATTTTTTCTCTAATGTAATAATCGGGACGTTAGATAATTCAGTTAATAAAAAATGTCATATATTTTAAGAGAATTTTTTTCCGAAGCCTAATGTTTGCTATTATTATATATACATATTTCTCTCTCTCTCTCTGTATATATATATATATATATATATATATATATATATTAATTCAGATACTTCAATCCAAGGGGAAAAAGCAGGAAGGTAAATTTCAAAAAATCCGATCCTAATTAATATTAAAAATTTATTTTAATATTAAAAAATGATACAGGAAGAGAGCTCCATGTAATAAAAAATTACAGAGCAAATATATATTAAAAAAGGATTAATTCAAAGATGTTGAATGGCCATTTCGATATGAAGATCCCCACGGGGGACAAATTCTATCTTTTTCTTTTTCTTTTTCGTTTTCTTTTTCTTTTTCTTTTTCTTTCCCTTTATTTTTATTTTTATTTTATTTTATTTTTTATTTTTTAATTTCTTTGCAATCTATTTAAAAAGGAAAAGTAGACTAATTTTTCTCCAGTTTCTGAAAGGATTTTTCTGTTGCTGAGGTGATGTGTTGTCCCCCGTGGGGATCTTCATATCGAAATGGCCATTCAACATCTTTGAATTAATCCTTTTTTAATATATATATATATATATATATATATATATATATATATATATATATATGTGTGTGTGGGGGGGTCTGTCTGTCTATCTATCTGTCTGTTTGTCTCTCTCTCTCTGTATGTATGCTGTGTGGGTGGGTGTGCGTGCGTTCGTTTAATATTATTTGATTTTCTTGATTGATCTTCATTTATAATTTCTCGCAAATGCAAAAGGGTTGTTTCTCTTTTCTGTTCCCAAGTCATTGCTATTTCGACTTCTAACGCAAAGGCATTGATTAATAATCAGTTCCTCAACGAAGTTATTCAATCATGATGTGAGAATTTACCATAAATTACTTTGGAATTAATTTATATACTTTTTTTCCTGAAATTTGATTACGATCAATCGATTGCAGATCCCAGTTACCGATAAATATACGTTTGGGTATCGTAAACGATTTGATTAATCAAATTACTTCATCAGGTGAAAAATAAACGTTATTTGAAATTCAATGATAATTTTGGCTTCTCTCAAAAAAAAAAATTTTTTTTTCACTAGTTATCGCCTTTCCAGAACTGTGACTGCTTTTCATCAATTATTTTTCATCATTTTAGTTTTGCTATTCATCCTAAACTTCAAATTGTTTTTGATTCTAATAAATTCATTCAAGCTTTTCACTATACCAATTATGACCAATTTGGACATCCCCGATAAAGCCACGAGACAATTTATATACAAATGGAAAACAGTAAGTTCTAAAGATTACACTGTAAACAAAATTAACAATTTTCTACAAACTTTGACCTTCAGCACGAAAAAAAAAAATGAAAATATTTAACCCACTTTATCTTGTCGGCAATGTTAATTTTTTTAATAAGCGATTATTAGAATTATAATAAAACCTAAACATAAGGCGAATTAAAAAACGGTAAAATCAGTTATTGCAAATCACCTGAAGATACCAAATGGTAGAAATCTAGGTCACGTAATAACTCGTTTACAAATATATATATATATATATATATATGGAGAGAGAAAGAGACAGGGAGAGAGAGAGAGACAGGGAGAGAGAAACAGAGAGAGGGGAGATGAGAAACGGACATGTAAAATAAAAGAGATAAGGAAAGATAAAACAACAATAGCAAAATAGCAAATCGCCTTTCCAGAACTGAGACTGCTTTTCATCAATTATTTTTCATCATTTTAGTTTTGCTATTTATCCTAAACTTCAAATTGTTTTTCATTCTAATTAATTCATTCAAGCTTTTCACTTTAACTGATTGGTTACTCTTATATTCAACGACTGAGTATAAAAATGCGAAGTGATACTGGAATGGCGAAAATTCCTTCCTAAAGCTCTCTAAACTGCTGTTAAGTTGCTCTATATCAATCCGCCTACGAGGACCTATATTGGCAGCAAACCGGTTCTATACAGACAGGAAACGAGTTTTACGTTTCCTTATTTCATTTGTCTGTTAAATTATTTTAAGGTAATGATAATTTTAATCGTTTCTTTATAAAGAAACTGTCGTAACTTTACGGTTGAAATTTATAAAATCTTTATATTAAAAGTTTTTCAGGTAGATAATTTTCTCAAATCCACTAACTGTTATCCCTCTTTCTTCTATTAAATGTGGGTTTCCTTTACTAACCTTTTGTGTGAAATTTTATGTATCTCACATTCTTGATTATATCATTATTTTTTCTTCCGGTTATATGTGCTATTTTATTAAGTGGCTGTCGATGAAGGATTGATATAAGCATTACTGATACAATAAAAATCAAAAAGAAGCGTAAGAAAAGGATGCGTCTTCTAACCGGATCCATTCAACCTGCACAGAGAAAAAAATACTGAGAGAGAATCTTTGCCATTATTCGTTATTGGTTGCCACAAACTTAACAATATAAGATACAGGGATGACACAGTGCTGATAGCAGACACGGAAAGGAGAATGCAGGACCTTCGACAGAAGGTAGCAAGAGAAAGTGAGAAGAAAAGATTGAACATAATTTCAAGAAAACCGAATGCATGGTCCTCAGTAAACAGGAGACAACAAAATGTTACCTACAGGTCGAGGAAACCAAACTAAAACAGGTAAAAACTTAAATACCTGAGGCTTACGACCTATCACTTTGAATACATCGGTTCTTGCTCGATTACTGAAGTTAAGTAATGTTGAGCCTAGTCAGTACTTAGATGGGTGACTGCTGGGGAATGCCAGGTACTGTAAGCCTATAGTAACGGATGTGCGCTGTGGTGCAGTGGATATCGGCTCGGAAAAAGGAATCGGTGAGCCGAGTTCGAATTCCAGTTCAATACTTAAGCACTGGTACCCTTGAGAAAGGTATTAATACGTCCCTTCCCTCCAGTTATTGGTTAAATGACAGGTTTGGACTTGGGGAACCTGCCCTTAAAAACAAATCCCAATGAATCTTGATACTCGAAAAGAAAACAAGTATTAACAGACACAAAACATGTATAAAAATGTTGTTGAAAGAAAAAGGTATTACCAGTAATAAACAAATAAAATTTAGTTGACAGTAAACGACCCGCCGAGGTTGATATGCCATACAAACAAAACAACCAATAAAATAAATATCTGAAAAGTGTTCTGACAAGGATGGAAAATGTGACATTGAGATCCGAAGACGCATTGACATTGCCAAGGACGCATTTCAAAAATTAGCCAGTGATAGCTAAAATTACTAGGACGCGTAAAAGGAGTTTTTAAAGAATTCATACTGACCATCAAGAAAAAATAACTGGAGTTTCTGGAACCGGTGATGAGGAAAGAAGAACTGGAGAATCTGATACTCAGAAATAAGATAGAGGTGAAAGAGAGGCGGGGAAAGCAGCCAATAATATATTTGAAGGGTCTGAGCAGATGGATGGCAGAGTGGGTTTTGGGTGGAGTACAGAAAGTAGCAGTGGAGAGTGACAAGAAGGGACTACAAATAAACTTTAAGAAAACTGAGTGCATGGTCATCAGCAAAAGATACAACCCAAAATGCGAAATGCAGGTGGGGGATAACAGAATCAAACAAGTACAAGAATTTAAGTACCTAGGAAGTATTCTAACAGGAGATGGAAAGTGCGACACGGAGATCCGAAGGCGAATTGGCATGGCAAAGGACGCGTTCCAGAAGATGAGCAAAATACTAACAAACAGAAAAATCTCAATAGAAACGAAGAAAAGAGTGCTAGACTGCTACGTGATGTCAGTTCTGCAATACGGCTGTGAATGCTGGACAATATCATCGAAAATGAGGACAAAACTGGAAGCGGCCGAAATGTGGTTCTAAAGAAGGATGCTACGGATATCGTGGACTGAGCATACAAGCAACGATGAGGTGTTAGAAAGAATGGCAACAAAAAGGAAATTGATGCTGAGCATCAGGAAGAGACAACTGAAGTTCCTGGGACATGCAATGAGGAAGGAGAGCCTGGAGAACCTGATACTGACTGGACAGATAGAAGGAAGGAGAGACAGAGGAAGGCAGCGGATAACATATTTGCAGGGCCTGATCAGGTGGATGACGGAACGGGGGTTGCCAGGAGCAACAGGAGCAAACATACTAAGTGCCACAATGGATAGGGAGACGTGGAGAGCCATGATCGCCTACGTCCTGAAGGGACAGGGCACATAGAAGAAGAAGAAGAATTGAAGAAAGGATAAAACGCGTAACAAGAAAACTTTCTCCACTCTACCGTACATCTTTACCAGGTGTGTTCTTCAGATATAAAAAAATGGATGTCCGTTGTGGTGAAAATGAATATTTACTCGAAATAATAAATCGGAGAAGCGAGTTCGAATTCTAGTCGAATTCGTTTCATTCACTTACGCACAAATACTGTTAGGAAAAATATTAATCCATCTCTTCTTCCTTCAGCTATAGGTTGAATGGCTGAACAGATTGGGTCCTATAACCTTAACTGGCAACAGTTCTACGGTAAAAAGTAATGACAACCTACTGTGGGAAAATCTGCCTAGTCAATCATGTCTCGAAAATCATGACTAATATAAAAATTAGGATATTCACGAATTAGCTGAAAAATGGAATATTTATAGTTTATTATGTAATTTAAAAAAATGATAAATCGTTCTTGAAGCTTTCTTTTTTTACCTTTAATTCAAAGATAAAAGAATGCATCTACTATAACCAGTAAGCAAAATACTTTGGCGTGTTTAAAACTGAATTTATATTTATTGGAAGAATTGTTTTTTTAGTAAAATGGATATTGTATGTCATTTTGAGACATTTGTTACATATTTTGTTTTAAAAGAAAATATTTTTTTCAAAAGGTTATTTGTATAAAATTAGAAAATTTAAAGTTTACGCAGTCTAATTTGAAACAAACACTATTACTTTTTGCAGAAAAAAAAAACTTAGTAGAATGCAGCCTTTGAGATTTGAAAAAAAAACCCACTCTACCAGCCAGGTTTACAAGATTGAAACTGAATTTTCAAATATTTAACAAATTAATAAAATATTTTAATTAAAATTAAAAAAGAAAATAAATATTGTAAAAATTAATTTTCATTGAATTCTTTCACTTCAAACAATATTATTCATTAGAGCAATTAAAAGATTTTTAATACAATAATGTCTTAGTTTTATTAGGTCTTGATTTTATAATTCTGAACTGATTTTTGGTAATTGGTCATTCTATTTGAAAAAAAAATGATGATTTAATTTTTTTTCAAAAACTTCTGGATTTTATTAATATAATTATTTTTTAATTTCTTGAATTTTTATAAAATTAATTAAAAATAGGATAATAGAGACAAGAAAAATGTTTTTATAAAAAATATCTAAAAATAAATTTCTAAAATAGTTTAGTTCGTGAATAACTTCTGAAAGTTTAATTAAAATTTATCAGTCATTTGATTTTTGCAAGAATTTTGAAATTAATATGTCTGTCACTTCGAAACAGATGCTAAAATTGTCTGTTTTATTTGAAAGTTCACCAGCTGATGAAGATATTTCTCTCGTGAATTCCGGATAATGAACCACCAAGATATTGAACAAAAACAGGTATGGGGATAGAAAAGTAGGTTACATTGAACGTAATATACAAACTGGAACGCGGGTTAGTCGATTCAGGAATACTATTAGTAGAAATTAATATATACAAGTATTGAAGTGAAATCGTTGTGTTAACATATACAAGTCTTGAAGTGAAATCGTTGTGTATGTCCGGCTAACACTTCGGTATCTGTCGGAACTCTTCGATAACTGTAGCGGATCTCTACGATTACTCTCTACTGTAAACCTGCAACTACCACTGAGATTTCAGATCTTCAACTGCTGTTCTCTATATGGCAGGATTATATGTACACTCAGATGAGTCCATTATTATATACAAAAGGGGAAATCCCACAACAATTTCCATGTATGAAGTCATCAATTCAGAAATAAATCACCTAACAATCAACATAGATGAATTCAACGAAGTAGGGTATTCTTGTATGTGCCGTGTCTCTTCAGGACGTGGGCAATCATAATTCTTCATACTTTCCTGCTCTTTCTAGCTCTGAGCAAATTTTGTCTTTTTATCTCCTTGAATCCCTTTTCTGCTATTCACACAAGCTTAGGTAGGTTTTCATTGTATTCTTTTTCCCTTCAACATGACACGTGAGTATCAAATTCACTAAGCCTTATTTTCTCATCATGTGTCATGCATACACAACAATATACACTTTGAAGGAGAGAATAATAACAAAATTTAAATTTTTCTCGCTGACGATTGTTTACAATCAATACCAAATTTACAGAAATAAAACAAAACCGTGTATCAGAGATCCTCCAACTGTGCTAGCTGTTGCAGAAATCTCAGTTAACATGGCGAAAAATATCGTGACTTGGTACAGTAAAAAAAATCACTTCTATAATTACTCATCCAGACGGTATCAATTACGACAAAATAATTTAATTCGTGAATAACTTCTGAAAGTTTCATTAAAATCTAACATTTTTTTTATTTATGCAAGAATTTCAAAATTAATGCCTGTCAGTGCAAAAAGACGCTAACATTGGCTGTTTTATTTAAAAGTTCACCCGCTGATTCAAAAAATAAGATTTTAAACCAAAATATCAAATGTTCTAAGTAGGATGAAAGAATTTATAAAACTAACAAAAAATTAAAAAAAATTGTTTTGCCAACAATTTACACAAGCTCGTTGGATAGGTTCATAGGCTTTCCTCTGTTCTTCTTAACTTCAACCTGACATGTGAGTGTCAAATTCACTAAGCCTTATTTTCTCATGATGTGCTATACAGACACATCAATGTACACTTTGTATGTGGAGGGCTGAATAATAAAAAACATTTATCTTGCCGGCGATTGTTTACCGTTTACAATCCTATACCAACATTATACAAATAAAACAAAACTGTGCGTGTGTATCAGAGATCGTCCAACTTTGCCCACTGTTGCACAAATCTCAGTTAACATGGCGAAAAATGAGCGTGACTTGTAACACTAAAAAAATTATTTCTGCAAACACTCATTCAGACACAGTATCAATCACGACAAAATAATTTAATTTGTGAATAACTTCTGAAGGTTCCATTCAAATCTTATATTCTTTTTAACGTATCTCCAAATTGATATCAGTCAGTGCAAAAAAGACGATAAAAATGGCTGTTTTATTTGAAAGTTCGCTCGCTGATTCCACAAAAATAACATTTTAACCAAAATTTCGAATGTTCTAAGAACGAAAAAAATTACACAAATAATTAAAAAATCTATGTTTTACTAACGATTTACGCAAACTCATTATGTAAGCTCTTGGCTGCTTCCCTCCATTCAGACAGTACCATTTACGACAATGTAAAAGAGTTCGTCTCCTCGCGTGTAACAGAAAAGTGAAATTGCTGTTACCTGAAAGGGGAGAGACTGCGGAAATAGGCGGCAAAAATAAAAGGGTCGATGCGCTTAAATTCTTCATCTATGTGCCCTGTCCCTTCAGGATGTAGGCTATCATGGTTCTCCACGTCTCCCTATCCCTTGTGTCTCTTAGTATGTTTGCCCCTGTTACTCCTGGCAACACCCGATCAGGTCCTGCAAATAAGTTATCCGCTGCCTTCCTCTGTCTCTCTTTCCTTCTATATGGCCAGTCAGTATCAGGTTCTCCAATCTCTCCTTCCTTATTGCATGTCCCAGGAACTTCAGTTGTCTCTTCCTGATACTCAGTATTAATTTCCTTTTTGTTGCCATTCTTTCCAACACCTCATCGTTGCATGCATGCTCAATCCACGATATCCGCAGCATCCTTCTGTAGAACAACATTTCCGCTGCTTCCAGTTTTGTCCTCATTTTCGATGATATTGTCCAGCATTCACTGCCGTATTGAAGAACTGACATCACATAGCAATCCAGCACTCTTTTCTTTGTTTCTAGTGAAATTTTCCTGTGTGTTAGTACTTTACTCAGCTTCTGGAACGCGTCCTTTGCCATGCCAATTCGCCTTCGGATCTCGGTGTCGCACTTTCCATCTCCTGTTAGAACACTTACTAGGTATTTAAATTTTTGTACTTGCTTGATTCTGGTATCCCCCACCTGTATTTGACATTTTGGGTTGCACCTTTTGCTGATGACCATGCATTCAGTTTTCTTAAAGTTTATTTGTAGTCCTTTTTTGTCACTCTCCACCGATACCTTCTGTAGGAGGTCATGCAATAAACATAAAGCCAACTTTTTAAAAAGTTTGTCATTATCGTAATGTAAACAAGAGTGATTCGGCCTTCTCTTAGCCAACGGCCATCTATGTACCACTCTAAGTCAGCATCTTTCACTGTAACCAACTGAAAGTTTAAACTTTAAATATAATACATAATACATTTAAGAGGGTTGTACTATGCTTCAACCACACGAACTCGGCTCTCCGATGTCTCTGAAAGAGAAATCAGAGATTAATTCCATTTGAATTCGTTGCATTCACTTACGTGCAAACACCTTACCCCGGCTAAGGATTAAATAGCAGATCAGATTGGCTACTATAGCCTTGATTGGCAACCGGTCTACGAAAAACGTAAAGGCAGCCAAATGCGGGAAAATATTCTGCCCAGTCAGTTATGTCTCTTTCGAGACATGATCGCCCAAGTGTGTATCACGTATGGCACTTAATTGACTGATACTGATATTCATAATTTACCAAACCCTTCTAGAAGATCTTTATTTTTATTATTACTTAATTATGTATATACTAGCAGTATAGCCCGGCGTTGCTCGTGTGTAATGAAAGCTTTAAAACTAATCCATGGTCCTGGAGCTCAGAATCTTTGGACGTTGGCACGGTGGACTAAAAAGCAATAGTTGTTTCTAGTTAAAGCGAAACGGTAGACTGGAAGAAAAATGAATGGATGTAAGTCAAATTTTGATTTCCTGATATCGATATCAAATAAGTTTCTTTCGTCGTAAACTGAATTTTGAAGGCTTAATAAGTCCTCTGAGTAAATGGTATCATGGCTGAGACTAAGAACTACAATTATAACTACTTAGAGCCAAACCCGAAGCAAAAACTAAAATAAAAAGAATGAAAAAAATACAGATATACAGGCAGATAAACAAACCCACACACAAACATCTTGCCTTTTATATATTTTTTTTTTTTTTTTTAATCATTTCACCCCGAGCAAGGCAGAAACGCCACTGATGTGCAGGGGGTTACATAAATGTAGAAAGATTAATTAGAAAAGAGTGAGGAGTACAAGCTAGTTAGAAAGGAACAATAGAAAGCTGAGAAAGCAGGTGCAATGACAGATACATGGGCGGAGAGAACGTGAAGATTATACAGGGGAGGGGAGAGAGCTAGAGTCCAGTGGTTAGTAGGTGAGTATTAACTTTGCTTTTAAATTTCTGGAGGTCATAGCCGTCAGGAAAGCAAGAATACGGGAGCGAGTTCCACAGGCGGGAAGTGCGAGAGAGGAAGCTGCAGGAGTAGAATTGTCGTCTGCGTTTGGCTAACCTGACTGTGAATGGGTGGGACCCAGTTGCCAGTCTGTTTGCACGGGTAAACACCTGTAGAGGAGGTATCAGTGACTTAAGCTCTTCCGAGCAGAAGCGATGAAAGTATTTATAGAAGAGACAGAGGGAGGCCACATTTCGACGATGGGAAAGTGGCTGCAGACGAGTCGCCAGATCAGTACCTATCACATTACAGACTCTCCTTTGGAGCTTGTCAAGAACACTGAGGAGAACGGCAGGGGCACCTGACCATAAATGGCAGCAGTACTCCATGCACGGACGGATGGTTGACTTGTATATATGCAGGATGGATTCAGGTGGAAAAAACATCCTGGAACGACATAGTGACCCAATCTTCTTAGCAGTAGATTTTGCTATGGATTCAATATAGTGCTTCCATTTGAGGTCTGAGGACAGGGTAAGTCCGAGGAGGCGTAGTGTATTACTCTCAGGGAGAATCACTTGGTCCATGCTTATGGGAGGCAGGAGAGGTTGCCTGTAATGGTTGACAGACAACAGCTTGGTCTTAGATGAATTGAAGTTGACAAGCCACTTCTTGCCCCAGTTCACCACAGAGTGTAGATCCCGCTCAAGGTCAGCAGCGAGATTATGTCTGTCCGCCACGACAGGTTTCTTACTGGAGCGGGAGTATATTGTAGTGTCATCTGCGTAGATGCCTACTTGGGACTTGATCTCATCTGGTAGGTCGTTGATGAAAATAAGGAAGAGCGTCGGGCCCAGGATAGAGCCTTGTGGGACACCGGCATTCGTGCTGTAGGACGAAGAGGCACGCCCATTCAGAACGACCTTCATTTTGCGGTTATTTAAGAAAGATTGGATTAGGTCAAGCAGGCGACCGGTAATACCATAACCGCGTAGTTTGCATAGGAGGCCAGGGTGCCAAACCCGGTCGAAAGCCTTGGAGATGTCCAGAGCAACCGCGCGAGCCTCGTCAGACTCATCAAGGGCCTGTAGCATGTACTCCGTTACAGTTGTTAGCAGGTCGGCTGTGGACCTGTCAAATCGGAATCCATATTGCCTGTCGGAGAACAGTTTGTGGGCGGTGAGATGATGAACTATTTCAGCATTGATTATAGCCTCGAACACTTTCCCGAATATTGGTAGAAGACTGATAGGGCGATAGTTGGATGGGTCCGAGGGTTCACCACAGTTCTTAAAGACAGGAACGACTGAGGAGAATTTCCCGCATGCAGGAAAGCAGGAAGCAGAAAGGCAGTAGTTAAACAGTTTAGAGAGGACAGGGGAAAGTTCAGGGGCACACCTCTTAAGGACTATCACCGGGATTCCATCGTCTCCACACGCCTTATGGGGGTCAAGTTTTGAAATTACTCTGGATACTATTGTCGGGGTAATATATACTTCGTGCAGTTTGGCCTCAGTTCTAATAGGGAAGTCGGGTGGGTGCACTCCGGACGAGTTGAATGTGGAGTTGGATGAGAATCTGCGGGCAAAGCACTCAGCTTTCTCCGCAGATGATGTGAGAACATCAAATCCATGGATTAAAGGAGGTATTGAGGATTTCCTATTGTTGAGCACTCGTTTACAAATCCTCCAATAGTCCTTGGAGCCGAACTTGCGGTCAGCTATGTGCTGTCGCATTCTCTCAGCAAACAGCTGTTTGGCGTCATTTAGGGTTCTCTTGCACTCACTGCGAGCAGATGTGAACAGGCGCCTATTGTGATCAGTTGGCTGTCTCCGGAATAGACGGAAGTAATGGTTCCTGTGGGCAATGGCGGCTGAGCAGGCCGGAGAGAACCACGGAGAGGAGTGAGGTTTTAAGCAATACTTCCTGGTGGGTATGAAGGCATCAATGCCAGCTTTCACCCATGACGAGACCTCAGAGGCACAGTCATCAACTGATAGGTCAAACACTTTTCCCCAAGGGACGTCGCAGAGGAAATCGCGAAAGGCATCCCAGTCAGCTTTTTGGTAGAGGTAGGAGGTTCTATAAGTAGGGGGATCCTGGGGGGAGTGAGATTGGAAAGAAATACTGAGGGAGACTACAGCGTGGTCTGAGTTGCCGAGAGGGCAAAGCTGCGAGACTTGACAGGCGTCGGGTGCAGAGGTGAAACATATATCTAGCAGTGAGGAATGACCCGAGGGTGTGCTTGGGAAGCGAGTGGGGAAGTCCACCACTTGCGTAAGGGATTGGGAAATAGCAAAGTTCATGGCGTGAATGCCCGCCGAATCAGTAACAGCGTTTTCAAGCCACTCAGAGTGATGGGCATTGAGGTCTCCAAATACAAATATGTGGGCAAATGGGTGATAGGAAATAGCCTTATCTATGTCGTCGGCAATGCTATCTAGTAGGGAGCAGTCAGGAGAGGAGGGAGAACGGTAAAGGAAGAATAGGTAGCTAACCGAACTGAGGAGAGACAAGCGGAGACATATGTATTGGTGGTCGGTAGATTCGAGTGAAGTCACCCTAGTTATGGGGAGGTGTTCGCTGACATAAACACCCAGCCCATGCATGTGGACAGTGGAATCCTTCCTTAAAAGGGGAAGATAACCAGGGATGAAGAGGTCAGAGGAGGGAATAGCTGAGTTGAGGGGTCAGAGGAGGGAATAGCTGAGTTGAGGGTATCGATTTTCTGCACTATTGTAAGAACTGCAACTTTGAAACTTCTGAATAATGTTTCTTATGTCTTTGTCTATGAGTGTATCAAATTTGATTAAAATCGGACCACTCCTTCTATTACCCGATATGTTTGATTATCAATTTTCGATATTTATCGGGGGTACCTCTACACAAGACCTAGCTAAGAACACTCGCAGACGCTTATAGCACAACTGTGCAAATTTTCACGAACATATATTCAGCCGAGTCTATACGTAACGGACACACACACAGACACACGCGCGCACACACGCACACACACACACACACACACACACACACACACACACACACACACACACACACACACACACACACACACACACACAAAGTTCCATTTATTAATAAGTTTAGATTAGATTTGAATTTGAAAATAGTGCTGCGTATTTTGTCTTTGGCTGCCAGAATCTCATCTCAAGCTTGATGTCTTGAGATGAGATTGGTGTAAAATATATGATGAAAACCAACTGTTCTTTTGTATAAAGAAGAAAAATACTGACATGAAATTAGAAAAAAATGAAGTTAGCTGGTTTCTTTCTGCTTTCACACTTTTAAAAATATATTTTTTCAAGCTCAGTTTACTTTCCGGTTGAAGCAAGCGAAAAAAGTAACTTTGCCGAGCGTCTGTGACAAGCTTTTTCTATTTGAAAAGATCTCGAATCCTCGCATACTAATGTGCATTTTCTAATTTTCTTTCTTTCTTTCTTTCTTTCTTTCTTTCTTTCTTTCTTTCTTGTTTCCGTTTACACACACACATACATATATATAAAAATATGGAGATTTTTTCACTTGCTGATCAATATTTTTTTAATCATATCGACTTTGAAGTTACATGAAAGTATTATTGCGATGTTTTCACTCTTCAGGTTTTTGTTTTTACTGCTGTTGTTTTATAATCATTTATTTATTTATGTAAAGTTTCGTGTAATTTAATACCTTTGTGTGGTTAATGGCGGTTAATTGATAGTGCTTGTGAGTAATTGTTATTTTTTTTGTAAATTACAGAGAACCAATATTTTTTACATGTCCTCTAAAGAGCTTTTTTCCAGATCAACCGAAATTTCTAAATAGTTACATTAGATTTACTAATATATGTTTAACAAGAAAGGTCACGTTACATTTCTTTGGCCACATCTCTATTAGGTCTCATTTAAATACGCATGGAAACCTACCAAACTATATCCATAAAATATTCGTCAATAATACAAATATGATAGTATCATCTAGATTTATAACATAGCTAGAAATAGTGGAAGCATTGTGATTAAGAAAGAAAAAACAACACTCAACAATACCAACTATGAACACGGCCACAATGTGCTGAGCGTCTTTGAGAAAATGAGATATTTATCTAACTTTGCATACATACATAAAGTAATATGTAAAATTGATATATAATTCGTTGATGATGGTTTAAAATACAGCGAAAGCGCTTGGATAAATAAAATATTTTATGTAATGAAAAACATATATCACATGAAAAAAATATAAAAATACTTGACCACAGCACCCTGTCTATCATTTTGAATAAATATATAAACTATCCTTTAAAACATGTACAAACTACGACAAATTGTACATTTTGTTTCGACATTTCCTTTTATTTTTAGGAAATCTTTTTTGGACGAGGTAAGAAGATATTAAAAAAACTTATTATATTATTATATTTATATTATTTTATAAAAATTTTATTATATGATATGATATTATATTATATTATAATATGATTTTTAATATAATCTTTTTTAATTTTATCAATGAAACGTTTATTACCATCATTATTAACTACCTGATGAGACATTGTTCTTTCAATGTCGAAAAATGTACAATTTTGTAGTAGTTTGTATTTTATACATGTTCTAAAGTATAATTATTTTTATAATCGTGTCACCCCTAGCAAGGCATTTTACTGCCACTGTTGAGCAGGGGGTTACATAGGAGGTAATTTATGAGAAATAATTATAGGTTACAAGGGGTGTCATAGAAGAGGGTAGGGGAAGGATGAGAATACTGATGGGATTGGAGTAGACGAAGAGAGGAGCATGAGAGAGAGAGAGGATGCAAATTAGTGAGATACGAGATGACTATTGACTTTACATTTGAATTCTTGATGATTGTAGTTGTCGGGAAAGTGACTGTATCCGAGCTGCCAAGTCGGGATCGATCACATTACAGATTCTATGTTGGATTTTGTCAAGGAACCGTAGGTGGATAGCTGGAGCACGTGAACAGATATGACAGCAATATTCAATGCACGGGCGGATGGTAGATTTGTAAATGTGCAGGATTATCTCAGACGGGAAAAACTTCCTGGCCATTAATAAATAATAAATATTCATTGCTCTATTTTTATATTGAGCACTGTTTTTAATTAATGTTTTCTGCTTTAACCGCTGCAATTATTTTCTTCGTTCCTTATATATATATATATATATATATATATATATATATATATATAAATGTAAACTTATCGCTATACTCGTTTCGAAACCCCCCCGAGTACATACGCGGAAGGAAAAATGATAATAAAAAAAGAACGAGCTAAGCACTTGAACATCAGTCCACGTATGTATAGCCCAAAGAAAAAAACCCGAGACGTGTAACCTAAAACAAAAAAGCGCTCAATAGGCAAATATATATATATATATATATATATATATATATATGATGGACTCTCCCGTCGATTTCAACGTATGAGGTCTAGACAACTGTTCAATTCGATGTAGAATGCCGGTACTTACTCAATCGTAATTGGCATTTGAGTCCTGCAAGAGACTTGCAAACAAGCCCACAATGGAGGCAAGAAGGAAGATTGCACGAATGATCGGCTGGGACACTTGCAGATGCTTTGGTTCTCTCACGTCTTACGCGCAGTTGGTCAATCTCAGTCTCAGAGAACTGCTTAATGCCCCTCTGGCAGGCAGATCTCCATTCATTTTGTTGAGAGGCAATTCGTTCAAAATCACGGCGAGGAATATTTGTTCATGTCAAATATATATATATATATATATATAAATTAAAAAATGATTAATTCAATGATGTTGAATGACCATTTCGATATGAAAATCCCCACGGGGGATAACACATCACCTCAGCAAACGAAAAATCCTTTCAGAAACTGGAGAAAAATCAGTCTAATTTTCCTTATTAAATAGATTTGCAAAGAAATTAAAAAAGAAAAGAAAAAAGAAAAAGAAAAAAGAAAAAGATAAAACAAAATAAAATCAAATAAACAAGAAAAGAAAAAATTGACATTGTAACTTAAAAATTAACAGACGGCCGTGTTGAACTGATGTAAGGTTAAGTTACAATTCTCTTTTCTTTTTTTGCGAAGCCAGACGATGTCAATTTTTTCTTTTCTTGTTTATTTGATTTTATTTTGTTTTATCTTTTTCTTTTTCTTTTTCTTTTTTATTTTCTTTTTTAATTTCTTTACAAATCTATTTAAAAAGGAAAATTAGACTGATTTTTCTCCAGTTTCTGAAAGGATTTTTCGGTTGCTGAGGTGATGTATTATCCCCCGTAGGGATTTTCATGGCGAAATGGTCATTCAACATCATTGAATTAATCCTTTTTTTAATTTATATTTGCACTGTAATATTTTATTACATGGAGCTCTCTTCTTGTATCATTTTTTAATATTAAAATAAAATTTTTAATATTAATTAGGATCGGGTTTTTGGAATTTGCCTTCCTGCTTTTTTCGCTTGGATTAAAGTATCTGAATTAAAAAATATATATATATATATATATATATATATATATATAAATCAAAATAATAACTAAATAGACTCTGTAAGTATGTAGGCCGTAAATATAAACCTTCAAAAAAACAGAACCTAATTCCGTTACATTCCGGTGCACTGAGGCGTCGGATAAATGGGGAGAAAAAAAAGAAATCCGCGGAACAAGAACAAAACATTCAATAATCCGCAGTAAAGAAAAAAAAACCCAAACGGAACCAACCACAAGAAAAAGTGCTCGATACAAAGTACAAAACATATACAAAAGTAGAGCAAAGACACACAAAAAAAGCCTTTGCCCTGACGATCCGTAGTGTGAAACCACGGTAGGTTTTGGCTCGCTTTAGATTTTTTTGTGTGTTGTTTGTGTGTATATATATATATATATATATATATATATATATATATATATATGGGTTAGTGCATATAACGCAAGTAATCATTTTTTCTATCTAGAAATGCATTAATTTCGTTTTTATCTTTATAATTATTTTCTACAACTTCACTTTCTTCTTTTCTTCATACTTCACTTCCATCCCTGCCTGATGCTTGCATCATTCTAACAATTACTTTAATGAAATTTAATGCGAAACTATTATCCCTCTATTTTTTTTTTAGCTTCAGCCGCTGATTTGATTAATTTTTTTCAATGTCAGCAAACATTTTTTACTTTCTTTTATTCTAGATCAATTTTGCATTCTTAACATTGTCTAACGTTCGAGGATTTTAAAAATTGAATCCTATCTCTGATTGGATGGATCTTTCGTACCAAGATTTCTTAAAGTAATCCGCATGTTGGTGCTGAGCTGGGTAAATCACGAATTAGACAAAAGCTTTGCCTGGTGTGAAAAAATCTTTTGGGGAAGAGCAACTTGTTTATTTGGAATAACAAATAAAACAATAGTAATGCAGATATACATGTAATTCTTTAAACAGCATCAGTTACAACATTTATATTTTGTGTTTTACAAGCTTTAAAGATGACATCCATTCTGCTCAATACACTGAGTTAATCGTACTCTGAAGTTTCGGTCACCTCTTTCCAGAATATCAGTGGTAATGTTGGCGACAGCTTGACGAATGTTGTTTTTTAGGTGAACCAGGGATGTTAGGACGATCGTTGTAAACAACTGACTTCAGGTAGCCCCCATAGAAAATAGTCACAGTATGATAAATCAGGGGACCGTGCTGGCCACTGCAGATCGCCCCTCAAAGAGATGAGGTGTCCTGGAAATTTCTGCTGCAAAACTGTTATTGACATACGCGCTGTGTGTGCCGTGGCACCGTCCTGCTTGAATCATAGAACCCCAACACCCATCTGGTTCAGCGTTGGTAGAAAAAACTCATTCATCATGCTGACGTAACGTTCAGATGTCACTGATACTGCCTGTTCGTTTTCTTCAAAAACCCATGGGCCAATTATGCCATTCACGATAGTGCACAGCAAACACTTACACGTGTAGAGGACGATGATGAAGTTCTCAAGGCTCTAATAGCGTATGTTTAGCTTATTTACAGATGCCGAAAAATGGAAGTGAGCCTCATCAGTCAGTCAGTTAAAGTGCCATACGTGATACACGCTTGGGCGATCATGTCTCGAAAGAGACACGACTGACTGGGCAGAAGATTATCCCGCAGTAGGTTGCCATTGCTTTCTGCGGTAGACTGGTTGCCGACCAAGGCTATAGAACCCAATCTGTCCTGCTATTTAACCCATAACTGGAAGGAAGAGACGGATTAATACCTTTCCCAAGGGTATTTGCGCGTAAGTGAATACAATGGATTCAACTGGAATTCGAACTCGGCTCCCCGGTTTCTCGTTCCTAGCTGATATCCACTGTACCACAAGCCTCATCACTGAAGAAAAAAAGCGTATCATGCATTTTCACGAGCAACAAAATCGCGTTGATGAATTTCCTGCACCACGGCCAATTTGTAGGAATGAGATTTCAATTATTCATGAAGAATTCGTCTCACAGAACGAGCAGATAACCCTAAAGTAGATGCATGTTTACCTGTAGACCGTAGGGGGGGATCTCAAAACAGATTGTCTCAATTGCTTCAATGTTTTGGGGATGACCTTGCTGTTCGTTGGAGGCCAGGTTTCTTCTTCTTTACATCACCAGTTTCCCTGAAGTTGTTTACCCAGGAAACAATCGACTGCCGGCCAGGAACACGACCATGGGTGGCAATATTGAAATGTTGACTAAATACACGTTGCGTGGCGACGATTGAGCGACCGCTTGAAAAATATCCTCAGTGCTAAGTAAAGTTAACACCCGCTATTACTGGATTGTTTTGTAATCTTTATATATTAAATCCAACCAGTCATCACTCTCTAAAAAGAAATGCCTGATAGGCTTAAACATAATTAGCCTTTAATGCTGTCTTTTTTTCTTTTCATATAACATTATTCTAGATTTGTATTCTTAGTAGCTGTAGAACTCATCTATCCTCGAGATGATCGATAAACCGGCTTAGTTGTTTTTAATCATCATATTTTTTTAAATATTTGTCTATATTTCTGAGATGATGTGGTATTTAGAGTATTTACATTATTCGAACTATTGTTCTCATCTTTGTTGCCATTTATATGACGTTTCGGTCGTTGCACGCACCGGCCTTCTTCAGGTGCTAGGAATTTCGAACCGAACCCTTTATTACAATCACTGTGGTATATGATCTTCATTTCTTGCGAAGTATTGTCTCTGTTGGTAGTCATGAGTTATCTCCCTCTAACCCTGTAATTTAATTGTTCACTACTGCCTGGTATTGAACTCACAGCTCTTTATGGAGAGAGAAAGGGGATAACTGCCGCTTATGGGATTAAGTTGAAATGATAGAGAACGCCACTGAAAACTACGTCAACTTTAGGAATCAGCACATTTTTTAGGGTTCAAAAATCTCCTACGTTGACCAAACATAAAGATAAACACTATGGAAACCAGTAATACGGGGTGCCAGAGAATATCATTAGTGTCAAAATTGCAATATGAGCTCTGATAAAAAAAAAAGTAGAGGAAACATGAAAAATACTAGAGAAAACCATTAACATAAAAAATTGAAATATGAACTCTGGTAAAAAAAGGTTACTGAACATCAGGTTTATAAGTCCCAAAAATTCAGTTGTTTTAGGACACATGGTCCAGTGGATATAGATGTTGGTTAGTTCTTGTGACTTGACCCAAAGAGTTGTGGTGAACAAGTAACTTACAGGGTTAAAGGAAGATAACTCATGACAAAGAATAGAGGCAATACAACGCAAGGAATGAAGATCATTGTAATAAAGGGCTCGGTTCAAAATTCCTAGCACCTGAAGAAGGCCGGCGCGTACTACGTCAGAAACATCGTACAAATGGCAACAAACATGAGGACAATAGTCTTAAAAATGCATATTTTTAAAATTTATTTTTATGGTCATTTCACCCAAAGCAAGGCAGAAGTGCCGCTGGTGCGCAGTGGGTTACAGTTGATTACAGTGAGAGAAAAAGCAAGGTACAGGTGATGCCAATGAAAGACTAAGAGATGAATAAGTTTTAAGGAGGTCAATTTAAGCTGATCGATAGGATTTAGGGAGATAGAAGATGGCAATTGACGTTGCATTCAAACTTTTGGAGATTGCAGCTATTAGGGAAGCGAATATAGAGAAGGGAGTCCCACATACGCTAAGTATTAGATCACTCTTATCGTAGAAGTGGCGGATACATTTGATTATTTTGATGCTAAAAGGGTCATAACTTGATACCAGTCTAGCAGCACTAGTAAATTCATGTGGTCGGGGCACCAGGGAAAGACGCTCGTCAGAACAGAAGCCATGAAAATATTTGCATAAAAAATAAAAAACGGAAATATATATATATATATATATATATATATATATATATATATATATATAATTTATAAAGGATTTTCGATTAGTACAATGGATAATACATATTTCACCGCTTTGATGTTCTTATCGCGGCTCGTCAGATCCAAATGGTACAACAGTAGGCAATCGAAATATCACACCCCCAAAAATTTCTTCTCTTTTATTTAATTTTACATAGACGCCCACATGTTCATATTAGGACAGACATTTGTAACAGTTATATGCGAAAAAATTCTCGCCTATTCGAAAAAGAACCCCAAATATGTATTATCCACGGTAATAATCGAAAATCCTTTATAAATTATATTACTCTGTTAAATTAAATAAATGAATTTAACATTGAGTTCTCTTGAGTTCGTCTCTGTTGGAATTTACCTTGATTACATACCAAGTGTACTATGTTATATATATATATATATATATATATATATATGTCCAGTCCGTAAACGGTGAGGATAATCCAAGAAGATTAACTTAATATAAAATATTAAGTGATATATATATAGAGAGAGTTCAATGGATGTTATCCAGAGCAATATGATATTGATAAAGGAAAGCTATATATTATTGATTATACTTTAGAAGATCATGATTAACTACCTGAAGAGACAATGTCGAAACAAAATATACAATATTTAGCAATTTGGACATGTTCTAAAGTATAATATTATTAAATATTCATTGCCCTATTTTTATATTAAGCACTGTTTTAAATTAGTGTTTGAACGTTGCAATTATTTTCTTCCTTCCTTATTCATTTGTGTGTGTGCATATATATATATATATATATATATATATATATATGTGTGTGTGTGTGTGTGTGTGTGTGTTATTTGTATTTTTATGAATTGTTTCTGTTGGGGAGCACCCCTTTTTTGCACATAAGAATAGTACCGCCGCTAATTGGTCAGTAAGGATATAGACTCATTACCCGGATATACTTCTTCGCTACAAGATTGTATATGTTGATTCCTACTAACAGTATTCCTAGTATTCCTGAATTAACTAACCCGTGTTCCAGTTTGTATATTTGTGTTCAATATAACTACATTTTCTATCTCCATATCTGTTTTTGTTATTTATTATTTTGTGTGGCTTCTCAACAAGAATCCACAGTTTCTTTTTTGTCATTAATGGCTTTTTAATTTGTCTGCTTTTGTTGCTTTAATGAGATTCTTGTTTTTATTCTTTGTAGGTAAGTGTTGGCGCTTCACACATAAATTCAAGAAGGTGTTTTCAGAATGGTCGGTAAATATAAATACCATCTTATGATATCGATGCATTCGTAAAAGCTAATGAATTACACATACATTTGTTTGCAGAAAACAAACATTTACTCTGCAGCCAGTCAAAAAGATATTGTATTTCTTATATTTATGCATGAAGAAAGCTTTATAAAATGTTACGTACCATTCGTTAAAATTCGTTAATTTCCGTAACATGTTTACATTTGTTGACATTATGATACATTTCAAAGCAGATATGGTTGTTTGTGATGAATCGAAAATTGTGTTATATAGGCATGATAAAAACCTAATTTAGTCTGGAGGCTGTTCGTGGTCGCGAGGTCTAAGACGTTGCTAGATCAAATGGTAGCTTCCCATACGTAAATAGGGATCGCAGGTTCGAATTCTGCCGAATAGCACAAATTTTCTTAATAACAATTTATCGTAAATAATCAGGCCGATATATATAATACTGTTTAATTAAAAAAGAGAATATCTATTTAAATCTGAGTATCGAAAAAAAAAAAAAGGTTCAAATACAAGATTCAAGAAAGATTTTTCGTTTTTACAAATTCATTTTAAAACTTAGGCATGGCGTTTTCTTTGTTGGTACCAAATTTTGTTGTTTGTAGCTTCTTTGATTCTGTACAAATGACTCATCATTGTTCTCTTTCTGCAGAAGTGTGAAATATCATCACGTATCTCATTGCGGTTAGAGAGTATTGTGGTGTTGGTTCGAGAGTATTGTGGTGTTGGTTAGAGAGTATTGTGGTGTTGGTTCGAGAGTATTGTGGTGTTGGTTCGAGAGTATTGTGGTGTTGGTTAGAGAGTATTGTGGTGTTGGTGCTGATTATAGTCCTTTTAGAAAGATTTAGATTGTTGGTTTGAGTAGATTTATATTTGATATATTTTTTAAAATAACATAGAATGTCGTGGTACCTATCAACTTGCTTTAAAAGAATAGTGTTTTGAATTTGTGCTTTCATAGGTATTTATGTATCTGACAGCATTTTCTGTTAAGGTGCACTATTTTGTAGCAGGCTGTAGATATTGCTAAGTTCTAAGTCTCCCATATTTGTTTATAAATGTTAGTATTGAATTTTTCAAAATTATAGAAATAATTTTAGTCTCTCGGTGACTTAATCATACTTTATACTTTCCGGGATGTCATTAGAATCATTTTTTAGTCACGTTGTATTGGCACTAGTCCGTCCTGGGATGTGATCATAGTGTTGAGGTTTACTGTATCAAAATATACAATAAGACGTTATTAGGGAGGTGGTTTCAGAGATTCAGACTTTATGAAATGTCATATATATATATATATATATATATATATATATATATATATATATGAGGATCAAATATGAATCCAAATCCGACAGGATGATAAAATGAAAAACAAACAGGAAACGTTTATCAATCTAACATGATTCGCTTCTATTAAAACTTTGTTAAAAAAATATTAGACTAATAAACATTTTCTATATGTTTTTTATCTCACACACACACACACACACACACACACACACACACACACACACACACATATATATATATGTATATATATATATATATATATGTGTGTGTGTGTGTGTGTGTGTGTGTGTGTGTGTGTGTGTGTTGAGATAAAAAACATATAGAAAAAATATATATATGTATATATATATATATATATATATATATATATAGAGAGAGAGAGAGAGAGAGCGAGAGAGTTATTATTCATAATCAGTATTGGTCAGAATTACATAATATAATTCTCTTAAAAGTGTTCAATATATATATATATATATACAGAGATAGAGAGAGAGAGAGAGAGAGAGAGAGTGAGAGAGAGAGAGTATTTTTATTTATTTGGAAACCATCTGGTTACCGAACGATTGCAATCAATGTTGTGTAATAAACTGGCTTCCAAATATATATATATATATATATATATATATATTACTAATAAAACATGTAAATGTCGTGCAGTGGTTAGTTAACAATCGTTAAAGAGACATGACTGACTGGGCAAAAGATTATTCAACAGTAGGTTGTCATGAGATTATCCTGCAGCATGTCGCCATTGCTTTCTGTGGTAGACTGGTTGCTATAGAACCCAATCTGTCCTATTAGTTATACCCATAACCGGAGAGAAGAGACGGAAACTTTTCCCAAGGGTATTTGTGCGTAGGTGAATACAAGGGATTTAACTGAGACGGCTTTCTGGCAGCAAAATAGTTAAAAATGTCCATATAAACAGCCATAAAGGTCATCGTTGTATCTCAACATAAATCAAATGTACTCCGATTCCTTCTACAAACGCATGCATCAGTGAGGCCCTTTCAAAAACTCCCACACAATATGGACGTGTTTTGCAGACCTTATGCTGTATCGATCAAACCTCTCTGCATTATTAATGTCTGCTGTATAAAGCGATTGTTTTAGCTTAACCTACAGATAAAAATTCAAATGATTTCCGTCGTTGAGAACGTGCAGGCCATTGAACTGGCCTTCGCCTACCAATCCAGCTTTCATGGCAGTCATAAGTCAGTACATAGTGAACAATGTTACTAATATGTGCTGGAGCTTCATCATGCTTGAACAACATGCTCGTCGTATTAGTAAGGGAACGTCCTCTAGCAGGCCTGGAACGATGTTCGAAATAACTCGTGCTGGGAGAATGTAAGTCTTCTAATATCGTGTCATGAATCTCTTTCTCTTTGTCCTTTTGTATCTATGTCTTGACGACAAATTAAATTTTTATTTCTTTCTTAACCCCCACTTTTTTTATGTAACCTTCCTGTGTATAGATATGTTTTTGGGCTCCTTCCGGTATATGAATTCTTGTACGATATTTGAAATAAAAGATTTTTGTTTTTTTATCTTTGCTGAAGAAGCGAGATTTCTCCTGCTGAAGTAGCTATATAACGTAAGTAGAATTCAGAATTTTATTTAATATAATATACATATTTGGTTCTGTAAATAGATAATACTATTTACATCGAGCCCTTTACCTGGATCTTTTTCAATATTAATAAAATTAATATTAATAGGATCTGGTTTTTGGGATTTTACTTACATAATTTTCCTTTTTAAGATTTAATATATATATATATATATATATATATATATATATATATATATAAATTATCTGCCAATTTACTCATTTTCGTTACAGAAATGAATGGAGTTCTTTTGGTGACTGGCGTGTGTGTATACACTGCTTATATACAGCACGATAAAAAATTTCCCTTGTCAGATTCCATACGCTTATGGCTTAGTTGGTAGCGACTCCGACTGACACCAAATCGGTCAAGTTACGATCCCGGCCAGAAGCAAGTGAATGTGTCTAGCCACACTGATGACCTGTGATACAGCAAAACAAGCTTGTATGTAGATGACTAATATATATTAGTCATTGTATGTAGATGACTAATATATATTAGTCATCCGCATACAAGCCCGTTTTGCTGTATCACAGCTCATCAGTGTGGCTAGACATATCCACTTGCTTCTGGCCGGGATTGAAACACGATCGATTTGGTGTCAGTCGGAGTGTCTAGTCCCTAAGCCATCGGCGCATGGCATCAGAAAAGGGAAATTTTAACGTCTTGTATACAAGCAGTGTATGCAGACGCCAGTCACCGAGAGAACTCAATTCATTTCTGAAGAATCACGCATATATTTATATATAAAACGAAAATGAGTAAGTTGACAGATGATCGCTGATATCTTCTGACGAGTGGAGAGAATAATTATAAAAGTGTTACTCTTTAGATAGATGTTGGAGCTTATTTCTGTGCATGCATTTGATAAACTGTTATGTATAATATTGTTTGTATGTCTTCTTTTTTGTTGTTTCTTTTTTATAAATGCTGGGGATGTTAGGGGCTTTAGGAATGCATGTGTGCGTGTAGGGTAATGAATAATTATATAAACAGGTTTGCTGTGTTCACTTACAGGCTAATACCACCTGGAAATGTGTATGAATCTACCTCTCTTTTTCCTTCCATCTATGGGTTAATTAGACTTGTATCAAAATAAATCATTATTATCCACAAAATATTTTCACAATCTAAACATATTTTCTGGATTTAAATAATCTCCCCAAAAATTGATAATTAATCGATTTTAATAAGTGTGGCATAATTTAGGTTTTACAGACACTCATCTATGTGTGTGTGAGTGGGTATATATACATACATCTGTTTAGATGAATGTTTAGATGGGCGTTTATGATCTCATGGTTAGTGCCAGTGATTATATCAACCGGAGATAGAGACATCATAATATCTTCATATTTAGAGATTTACTGATATATATATATATATATATATATATATATATATATATATGTCATAAGCAGACAGATCTGTTTCGCTGTATCACATTTTACGGCACATAATAAGAAAAGAAGGATTGGAAAATATGATACTCACAGAACAGATTGAAGGAAAGAAGGACAGAAGAAAATAAAATACTTGAAATGTGTGTGTGTATAGTGTTAAGTCGTGATGATGCATAATGCCAATAATTTAACGCAATACAAACCACCAGCACGGTTAGACATCCGATTGCTTTTACCTAGAATTGAAACCCGACCGAATTGGCGTCAGTCGTCGATTCTACTACTGAGCTATGGGCGCTCGGCAGACTTTTTAGTGTATGATGTATCATACGCCAGTAGTTAGAGTGCTCTAATCCATGACTGAATGAGCAATGCGGAAGTGATTGTTGTGAGGTAGTTTTCGCACTGATAATTATAATCGTGCTATGTCGGTTGCTAATCGACTTAAAGCGCACTGAATGTAAAGAACTTGGTAATCTTCCACTGAAAGCTGACTCCTTAGTATTCGGCTAACTGCCGATTAATATCAACTGCCTAGTAGTTCTACTGAACTCCAACAGAACTCTAAAAAACATCTAAGAACTTCTATGAACTTCCTAAGAACTTCTCGAGTTAACTTCCTGTTAACTCTTATTAATGTAGGAGGGAGGGTCCATTATCTGAGGAATAGGTGTGTTTCACCATAAAACACACACACACACACACACACACACACACACACACACACATATATATATATATATATATATATATATATATAAGACTCGGTAATATAAAAATAGGCAAAAACGATAATAGAAATGAAAAAAAACAAAAGAAGAAAATGCAAAAAGAACTAATTCCTCGGTTGCAGCCCAGGAAAAGCAATAAGTAATTCCATAAAACAAAATTATTCTCGGGCTGACTCTATTGATTGAAATTTGCTGTTCCTCGAAGAGTTTCTTTCTTTCATAAAAAAAAAAAGCCAGGCTCCCCCCTCTCCATTTTTCGGTTCCTTTTATTAACTGATTATTTTTATTAGATTTTCTATATCTTATATTTATTCCTTTTCAAATATCGTCTTGCTGAGCCAGTTAATGAACAGACTTATTTGTTTCTACGCTGGAAGAGTGACAGTTAATAACAAACAAAACTTAATATATAGATTGAGAGAAAAAAAAAGGTCTAGTTTTACCGCCGAAAAAGTATTTGGTGCTTTCGGGAAAACAGGCTTTCCTCCTTGAAAAATCAAGTGTTTATCTTATTAAGCAGTAGATAATGAAGAAGTGACTATGTTCAACAAAATGTGGTTCTAGTGAGGATATAATGGGCAGAATATATAAGAAACGATGAAGTTCTAAAGAAAATGGAAACAAAGACGAAACTTAATATCAGCTGAAATATTTACGGCACATAATAAAAGAAGGATTGGAAAATATGATACTCACATAACAGATTGAAGGACAGAAGAAAAGAATAAATAAAATACTTGAAATGTGTGTATGTGTGTGTGTATAGTGTTAAGTCGTGATGATGCATAATGTCAATAAGTTAACCCAATACAAAGCAAACCACCAGCAGACACAAGAAACTGATCATAACAACAAAAAACAATAAAAAGCAATTAACAATTTGTAAACTCACTCACATACAAATATATTAAATTACACCAAAGTCTATATAAATAAGGAACAATCAGGAAACAGCAGAAAAACAATAGCTCTGAAAGGTTCGCATTATTGCCTTCACGAAACTTCGAAGTCAGCATAACTCTGCTCAATTAAGTAACAAACTTCTCCATATTAAACATAAATAAATAAATTTATTTTTTGTGTTTGTGTAAAAAATAGAAGAAAAGTAGGGAAAAAGAAAAAAGTAAAATAGAAAAAAGAAAAACGTGGCAGATTCTTGCAATTGGAACTTATAAGTTTGTCACTTTACTGACTGTTGTAACCCAAAATATTAAGAACAACAAAATATAATAAACACAGTTAAATATATTTTGAAATACAACAATATGTTTTTTCATTCTCACCGACCAGGATACAGCAGGATTAGTTTGGATAAAAAATTATTGTCTACACGTGTTGTATTGTCTAACAGCCATGTTGTTGTTACCCCTTTTTGTGAAGAGTCAATGAATCATTAGGGAAGAGTTGTATGCTCTAACACCTTCCCTTTTTAGCCTTTTGTTCATATGACTTATTTCGGAAATTTATTTGCAGTTGATAGGGTTTTCTCTGAAGTCTATACAATTTTCTAAGTACAAATTTTGGTCGGGTCCTAGAATTATCCTTTGGTATATCTTTGGAACATTGTGGAGGCAGTTCGAAGGTGTCCAATAGGATATCTATCGGTAAGGTGAAGTTTGATTTGGTCTCTGGAAGGTGAGGGGATCGTAATTGGTTTACATGTCGAACCCAAACTGTAGACTCTATAGCTACATTATATCTAATATTTCAAGAATGATGTAGAATACGTCTTTGAATCCATTCTTTTAAATCGCGGTAATCTTTAGCAAGTACGGATTGTCCTGGTACATATGTGCGTTTCAATGTTCCATGATGTTGGTTAATTTGTCTCTCAATCACCATGTTCCTTTTTGGGGAATGTCTTGGAGTAGGATGGATGACATCCATATGCAAATGAACTTTACGATTCATCAGTGCTTCTGCTGGTGAGTTACCATTAGGTGTGTTTGGAATTGGTGTAGCTTTATAACTATTAAAGAATATTTATATTTTTTTTGTGTGGTTCCCTCCCTTTTGTCTTTTATGAGTGCCCTCTTAAAAGTATTTACAAAGAGTTTCACCTGTCCATTTGATTGTGGATGAAAAGCTGGTGTTCTAATATGATGAATGCACAGAAATTAAAAATGTAACTGAAGTGAATGCGGTGCCATTATGAGAAACTAATTCTTACAGACTGAAAATTCCAAACCGACTGAAAATATGTTTCAACTTCAAAATTGTTTCATTTGAAATTGATGCGATTCATATGAAAAATTTACGGACATTTGCTGTAAGCATCAACAAATATAAAATAATACCGTCCATTGATAGGTCCAGTGAAATCAATGTGAAGGCGTGACCAGAGTGATTTAGGGATAGGCAAGGAGCTCAGGGTTACTTCCCTGCCAATTCCTGCAACTGCTTATCTATGTTAGGCCAATAGGTACAGCCTTGTCCTCTGGCTTTCATACGGCTAATACATTGGTGATCATCATGAAATTGATTAATCACTCTGTTCTGTAATGAGGATGGGGCAATGACGGGCTCAGCAAAAAAGACTGTCATTGATTTCTGACAATGAGACGCGACGTTGAAAGAAAGGTTGAATTCTTTTGTTTGCGTATTCTTTTGACCATTTTGTACGATGAAAGTGCATCTTCTTTAGTAGAACTAGATCGTAAGCTGTGGTTTCACAGATCATTGTAGAAGTGACTGGTAATGCTTTTACAGTAGATGCAAATAACCCATCACTCAATGAATCCCGGGCCTCACTCATAAAACAACAACTTTTAGACAAAATCCGACCTTGCTTTGTTCTTCATTGGATATATATATATATATATATATATATATATATATATATATATATATATATATAGTGTATCGAGGCAGCAAGTAATTTTTTGAGCATATGCTGTTAAATATAAGAGACAATGAATGTATATTACGTTTAACCATGAGCCGTTCTAAACGTCGTATTTTGGCTTTAATTTCAGTTGAAAAAAAAGACAAAAATTCTCCAACATTTGGATAATTATTTATTGATTTACTTCTAAGCGTTTATTATTTTTGGTAACTATTGCCGTTATCAAGCGGAGTTTTATGTCAACACAAAATAAAATCATCGGTGATGGTGGATGTTATAATATTTCAGTCTAAACAACCTCTCTGAAGATGGCTCATGTGAGCCGAAATCTTAGAAGTAAATCAATACATAATTATCCAAATGTTGGAGAATTTTTGTCTTTATTTTCAACTGATATTAAAGCCAAAATACGACGTTTAGATGATTAAACATAATAGACATTCATTGTCTCTTATATTTAACAGCATATGTTTAGAATATATATATATATATATATATATATATATATATATATATATATATATATTCTTCTGCTTTTATAGTACGACTTGAATGTTGTGAACACAATGTATGCGTCGGCTTTCTTTTGCGATGTTTAACGAATTTCTTGTGGATTGGGCTTTCATTATTTTTTAAGTTTGCCTTACAAACATTTTCTTTCTGTTCAGTCTCGCGGCAAACAATACACTTATGTTTCTTTAACGGGTAAGAACATGCGTAATGCCCGTCAGCCCAAAACCAACATGTTATGGGAGGCTTTTGTTGTTTAAATGGTTCCTGTAAACGATGGGTATTTGGTTTTTATACTAACATGATGTATATTTTAATGCTTAAAAGATTGTTGCATTCAGTTGTTAGAGCCTGAATTGTAATGTCTTTATCATGTTTCAACTTGGAAAGTAATTTGGTCCGAATATCACTGTGGGATTTACACGTCAGTCCTGCAATAAAATCAAACATTTAAACTGCTCCTCTGTGATGGAATTTAGTTTAAATTTTTTACCTTCCCGATTTACGATACCAGCGAAGAAAAAAATAAAGAAGACGATTATGTAAAGACATAATCGTTTTCTTTATTTTTTCTTATTTGAAACAAACCTGGTATTAGACAGAGATTTTTTTTTCTCCAAAAGTTTATTTTAGCGGTTCTACTCTTTTGGTAAACGTGAAATCCGTTGATTGCTTTGGTAGGATGTAATTTGTATAACGGTCGTGTTCTTGGATCCCCAGTTACCGAATTAGTACACGGATTTTTCAATGTTCGTGTTTCTGTGAAAACTCGTTTTCGAAAAAGTTTAACCATCTTTTGTACCACGAAACAGAATTTTTTTTCCACTTTCATTGTCGTAATAGAATTATTGTTATGTTGTTAGCGATGTTATTCACAGAATATGTGTTCAAATTCTTTCTTTCTTTTAAAAGTTCCAGTTGGTGTTTGAATTGTTGATTGAACTGTCGAGTTATTATAGTCAATAACGGCTGTTGTGACATTTGGAACTGTTCTTGTTAATTTAGTATTTCTTTTAGCATGTCTGGTGATATCGCCATTTTAGCGAGTTTTTGTTTATCTCATCCTCGTCCCCAAAGATTTTTTGTAACCCTAAATATTAGGAACAACAAAATATAACAAACACAGTTGAATATATTTGAAAACTCAGCAATATTCGTTCTTTTTTAATTCTCACCGACCAGGATAAAGCGGAATTGGGTTGGATAAAAATTACAATCTACACGTGGTGTATTGTCCAGCAGCCATCTTGTTACTCATCTTAACCTTTTTTTGTGAGTCAATGAATCGTTAGGGAAGAGTTGTTTTCCCTATCAGTGAAAAAGCAAAAAGAGATACAATAAAATGAGAAAAAAAGCATAAGAAAGAAATGGGTCCGACGAAATAACGGCCTTACAAGTTCACTATTAAAGAGTCACCAATGATGTTAACATTGAAAAAAACTGGTTAAATAACTTGAGTTAAAAAAAGTAACAGAGAAGGTAACTAGATGTAAAATGGGAAGTTATTGTATAATATAATTAATTACATTAATTAAATTATATGGCGAATAAGAAGAAATGAAACAACTATTTTAATGAATTTAAAATTTTGATTAACTATTAGGAAATTAAATTGAATTTAAATCCATAACGGAATTGATACCAAAATAAGCAGGTTAAAGATCACTATGTTGAAAATATACCATAAAATTCGAAAAAATGGGAAGTTATTATATAACATAATTTAATTATCTTTCTAATAAAAAGAGATAAAACAACTATTTAAAGATATTTTAAATTTAGATTAATTATTTGGAAATTAATTTAATTTAAATCTATGACAGCATTAATACTGAAATAAACAGGTTATGCATCACTTAAGATTAAAATAAAACATAACTTTAGAAGGAAAATAGATTTAAAAACGGGGAATTATTGTACAATATAATTTAATTAGGTTTCTAATAAGAAGATATAAAACAACTATTTAAAGGAATTTAAATTTTTGATTATTTATTAGAAATTTAATTTAAATTTACAGAAGCATTAAATAGAACAAGAAGGAATATGAATTTAAGATAGGGAATTTATTATGGATAATTATTCAATTATAAGATTAAAAAGAAGAAGAAAAAACAACCATTTAAAGGAATTTTAATTTTAGATTAATTATTAGGAAGTTTGTATCTAAATTTACAATTATGACGGCACTTGCTTATGAATTCTTTTTTTTAAGTTCAAAAGCAAATCTTGGTAAGGATATGTTAGTATTTAAAATTTTTCAGCTAAACGTAGATTGCATCTAAATGATATTGGGGATGTGTGCCGAACAGATTAATCTCCAATTTACAATTATTTTTGTTATTTTGGGGGTGATGTTGGCTTGGCAGATAACTTAGGTATACTTACATTTACTTTCCACGGGACAAACGTTGATGGGTCTGCAATTGCAAGAGGGTTTTATTCCAGTTTTAATATTAGTTCTGTTGAAATTCTTTAAAATCTTTCTAATATAGGAATTAATGATATTATCTATATTATGAGTGAGAGAATCACTAATTTTAATAGTATTTCTATTAACAATTCTGCATAGGGTGTTACTGGTACGAAAAAGTTTGCTTACTAATTTAAGAAAATGTTCACCGATATTGTTAGATAGTCTGCAAATTGATGGGGTAGGGAAAACCATATAACCATTTTTCTACAACTACTCTTCGGTTTAGATGACTCAGATTTAACATCGTGTTTACACATACCAATTCGTGCGTAAAGCCGCTTACCTGAAGAGCTTTATTATATAACTTCTTATTTTCATTGAAGATCTTAAGATTGGAAGAAAATCGGTTAATTCTGGTATTAACAGTGTTAAGTATTTGTTTTATAATAGTATTAGGGTGGCTGGAATTGACATTAACATAGCTGTAGTTATCATTTTCTTTAAGGTAAGGTTTGTAGGAATTACCATTTAGGTTAAGGGTGATGTCCAAATAATTGACAATTTTTAGATTAGAGGAAACTTTAATTTTAAAATAATTTGAAGGCTTAAATACTTTTCTCATGAATCATAGTAGTCAAGAGCCCATTGCTATTAGGAATGAATATAAGACGTTATCAGAGTAAAAGCTAATTTGTTTTGGGTCTAGAATTCTACATAAGATATGTAAGTCATAAATACCTACTGCGTCAGCAACTTGGGCTAAATCATATGCCCCCATAGTAACATCGAATTTGCTATTGAGAACTTTGGTACTGGTGGAATTGTCAAAAGTTAGAATCGACTTTCTCTAGCTGCTAGAATAGTATTAATGTCCCTATCTTTAGATGGGTTTTAGTGAATTTAATACAGCTAACTAGAGGATTTTTGAGATTAATGAATAAAAATCAACAATGTCAAATTTAAAAAAAGAAGTTTTACTTTTTTCTTTAATATAGTTAAACTAATTAATGGTATCAGAAGAAACCTTCCAGATATTGGGGCAGCGAATGAACCGTAGTTCCTCAGTTATTCGTTTGATAATTTCCCTAGAGATTAACCATAAATCACTTTTAGTAAGATTAGTTAACCTAGTTTGTAATTTATTATTAAAATTAGATTTATTATTATCATACACATTATCTATACAGGTTGATTTCCATTTTTTTTTATACTTTATGTCTCTTTTAATCTTGAGATTGTTGGCGTCTGCCTTCTTACATTAAAAAAAGAAAACATCTTCATAAAATGCTTTTCTCAAATCAACAAAGAAAATAAACACAAAACTGTTTTAACAAAATTCTAAGATAAAATTTTTAAAAATCTTATAGCATAAAAAAAAACACGAAACTAAAATAACTGATGTTTCTTTTTCTTGGGTTGGGAATAGTTCTACGCGATGTTCCGTCACGTTTGATTCCAAGAAATTACTATTATTTTCTTTAGCCAAACACTGCAGCTAGCGAATTGAAAAGAAAATTTGAATCTTTTCCTAAATCAACCGAACGCCATTTTGACGCTGATTGCCTAGTTAGTAGTCTGTACACTTTACATTCGTCCCATTAGGTCTGAGATGGATTTTCACTCGAGATAATCGCAAAAGGCGTCAAATTGGTGTAAGAGTTGATGTGCGTTTGCCAGGCTAGAATTCTGGATCCGGGAAAATTTCCGGTGAAGTTTTGATGAGAAACGGAAAAGAGAGGTGAGAGAGAAAAACGAACTATAAAAATGGCTGTAGAGCTTTCATCCGTTTGTATTGAAATCCTCTCAATTTTTGTAATTATTATTTCTTTGGAAAATTAAAAAAATATGTTTGAAAATATTTTTTAAAATAAAAATGTATAAGATTCCTAAAATATTACATTAAGATGATTGAGAAATGTTCTCGGCCCAACCAATAAAAGATTCCTGAGAAGAAAGAAATGATTTTTCCTCATTTTTCCTAATTTTTTCCTCATTTGGTTACATTCTACAAACTGTATCAGGCCGAAAACTATCGAGATTGTAACGAATCATAACAGCGCATACTCTACGTTTCACTCCAGTTCTGATGAACAGTTCTGTTCTCAATAAGGCTCTTTATTTAGGAGCATCTACTGAGACTTAGACATTAAATGGGATTTGCATATATAAGTCATTGCTAAAAATGGACGCTTGTGACTTTTTCTGTTTTTTCTTTTTTTTAATTCTCGTCTCTACAAGAGTCAGATCACGCTGAAAAGGTTGTATTTCTGCAACATCAGGGCTAGAGTTTCACAACCCTGACAGAATATAAAAGTGCTTGCGTGGTTTTGTGGATGAAAAACGTCTTTCATATAGAGCATTGGTTCTATATGAAAGGGCTTAGCTCTTTCATATACAGCCAAAAGTAAAAAACTAAGCTAATCAATTTTAGCATTTTAGTAAAAACTAAGCTAATCAATCTTCAGTATTTACATTATTGCGATTATTGTCCTCATCTTTGTTGCTATTTTTACGAGCTTTCGGCTGCTGTACGTTCCGGCCTTCTACAGGCGCTAGGAATTTCTAACAGAACACTTTATTACAATCACTGGGGTATATCATCTTCATCCATTTTGCGTGGAGCCGCTTTTTGGTAGTTCTTAAGGACATATGACCCAGTGTATATAGACATTGGTTAGTTCCTGTGACTTGACCGAAAGAGTTGCGTGTTCAATACCAGGCTACAGCAGTGGTGAACAAGTAACTTACAGGGTTAGAGGAAGATAACTGATGACTACCAAAAAGAGGTTCTACGCAAAAGGGATGGAGATGATATACACTAGTGATTGTAATAAAGGGTTTTGTTCGAAATTCCTAGAACCTGAAGAAGGCCGGAACGTACAACGACCGACACGTTTTATAAATGGCAAAAAGATGAGGACAATAGTCCGAATAATGTAAATACTGTAAATAATACCTAATCTCAGAAATATAGACAACACGGCTTCTGCTTTGATGAACTTAGATCACTGGTGCCTCCAAGGTATAAATTTGCACGAGATACTAGATTAGCAACTAGGTCCCACCCTTTTAAAGTGCAACAGATAAGATGTAGCCGCAATTTCTACTCCAACAGCTTCTTTACTCGCACTTCCCGTCTGTAGAATTCCCTTCCGTATACTTGCTTCCCCTACAGCTACAATCTCCAGGAGTTTAAATGAAAGGTCAATAGACACCTCCTAACACACTAACTCCCACCCATTCTCTCAAACACTCTTCCTATCTACCCAACCCTCGGTATTCTTACCCGTCTATCACCCTCATTCTGACATTTCTTATATCTAACCACTCTTTCTCATCACTTTCCCCTATGTAACCCCCAACCATTCTTTCTTATCACTTTTCCCTATGTAACCCCCTAGCCAGTCTTTCTCATCACTTTCTACTATGAAAACCCCTGCGCAACAGTGGCACTGAAATGCCTTGCTTGGGGTGAAATGATTAAAAAAAATACTAAGCTAATCCATTACTGAAAAAATGTTGCAAATGAATCATGACTTTCTGTGTCTTTACAAGTGTCAGGTCAGACTGAAAAGGATGTATTGCTGTTACATCAGAGCTGGCGCTGCCCAATCTTAACTTTTCAACATTGACAGAGTTCAAAAGTGTTTGGATGGTCATGTGGGTGAAGAATTGTTTTCCACTCTATATTAGCTTTTTGTCTCTGGTAAAGGAGCCTATTACCTCTAACAGGGGTCGGCAACCTTTTGGAGAGAGGGGACCAGATAGCTATGCAAAGTCTCGAAGGAGGGCCATGATATCAAATGTACTGTAATAAATTGTCTCGACCTCAGACCGCTCCGTCCAGAAGTCTGCCATCGTCTCGACGTTTAAAAAACATTAACAATGAAGTTAATGTTATATTATTTAATTTATTTTATTGCAAGACTAACAGGATAACAACACACTCAACAAAAAATGCAAATTCCTTAAAACAACAAAATACCGTTAGAAATGTCAAATTATTTAATAAGATATTTGTTTTTCTTTATTGTTTAACAACTTCTCCACATCAGTTGAAGTATTTGTTGATGACAAGAACAAAACTTCATCTAAGTGGTCATCACCCAACCTTGTTCTGAAACGATTTTTAATATATTTCTTTTTCGTAAAAAGGTTGTTCTCTACCATATATTCTTCCAAATACTGACAACATCATCTTCGCATTATTCAATAGACTTTTATATTTTCTGTTTGCCAAAATATATTTCTTAAGAAAGTCAGCAGTGGATTTGAAATTAAATTTTGATTTTAAAAATTCGTGGCATTGATAATTTCTTTGCCACTTTCTCAGCAAATTCATTAGATAATTAGCGTCGAGGTGTTAAATTGGAAGGCCTGACAAAACTTCTTGTTGCCGACCCCTAACCTATAAGCAAGTCGGAGGGAATATACATGCGCATTTGATATATTTACACTGAGACGAACAAAAAAAAAAGCCAAATGGTTGTGTCTGGTTGGTCTATTTTACAGTATGTAAACCCTCTTCAGGTAAATTTGAACAGAAATCTTTCTCTTGAATCAATATTTCCCGGAAAATAGTTTTCTTAAGTCCACTAGTTGTTTCGTACTTTCATCTATTGATGAGAGTTTCCCTCTTAAACTTTTGTTTCAAATAGTGTGTGGTATGGTGCCCTCCTACGACGAATGGACTCTTCCTCTTGTTATATATAGTTATCTGCGTGACTTCCGGAGGAAGCAGTTGACGGCAGTTAACAGCCTTGTGCATTTCTGAACTCTTTGCCTTAGATCGGAGAGTAATAACCCAGTCGATGCTCCACCGAAGGGTAGACCGTCTAGGAAAAATCAGACATCAATATTTACCTGGGCTATATGTCCCGGATTCTCCACATGAAAAATGGCATGTTGTCTTAAGAGACAAGGCAATTAAATATCGCATTTAACGGCAGATGGTGGCCTTGCGCATTGTCGAACGCCCTGCCTTCGGGCGGAGAGTAATGCCAAAGGGTAGTGTCTCGTCTAGGAAAAATTAGACAGTCATTTTTGCCCGTGCTCTATGGCCTGGATTACCCACATTAAAAAGGCCTTGTGCTATATTTTATGTGACGTGAGAAGACAATTAAATACTGCAGTTAACAGCAGTTGACCACAGCTACTAGTCAGGCAATGAGTAACTGAACCGTTCGGACTTACTTATTTCTATTTACTCATTACTAACACTTCCTTTGTATATATTGTTCTTGTTATACTAATACACTGTTTTGAAACTACCTTCTGTGTTCTGTGTCTTACTTCCGGCCAAACCGGTCACTACAACTTGTTTGCCACAACTCCGCAACAGTGTGGAACGTCAACTTTTGCATTATGTTATTTTTTTCTTTTGATTTATCTAAGCGAGGGTATTGCATGAAATCGAGTGGCAGACCTTTTCGATCTATCTATCTATCTATCTATCTATCTTGTAAAAGCGAACATATCTTAAGCAAGAGTATTACATGAAATCGAGTAGCAGACCTTTTCTATCTATCTATCTATCTATCTATCTATCTATCTATCTATCTATCTTGTAAAAGCGAACCTATCTTAAGCGAGAGTATTACATGAAATCGAGTAGCAGACCTTTTCTATCTATCTATCTATCTATCTATCTATCTATCTATCTATCTATCTATCTATCTTGTGCAAGTGAGTTTATCTAAAGTTTCAAGCATTCCCTAATTTTGAACCGTTCCTTATTGAATTAGTGTTTACTTTCGTGGAGATATTCATTTTTGCACTACCAGTTATGTATATAATTTATTGCGCATCCGTTGGTTAGAGATGTCCTTAAGTAGCTCATTCTATTTTCAAAGCGAGACACAGCGAAAACAAACCAGGTTTTGTTCATGACGCAGATATGTCACTAAACGGACAGCAATGTATATTTTAAAGGTGCTAAATTTCACGCTATTTCTTCAGCAACGAAATAACAGAACGTTGTTTCAGTGGTGTATCCAAGTAAATAACTCAGCAACAAAGATATAACTTGTTCCAAAGGGACGATATACTTTTTCTCGTTATCAACTTTAGTTCCAAACGTCTGAACTCTGCATTGTTCTCATGTTATTTATTCTGGAGATGGCCGTATTTAATTACTTTCGAATATTTTTTTCTAGATCAGGATGATGCTTAAAATATCAGGCACTTTAGGGCCATACGGGATACACAGTTGAACGATCATGTCTCTTCCGATACATGAATGACCAGGCAGAAGGATTTATCGCAGTTAGTTGCTATTTCTTTCAGCAGTAGACTAGAAGAGAAGGAAGATTATTAAACCCAATCTGTCCTGTTATTTAATCCATAGCTGGAGAAGAAGAGATGGATTAACCCCTTTCTTAAAGGTATCTTCGTGTGAGTGAATGCAACAAATTAATATTTCTAATAACAGTATAATATTGTTGTTTTATGGAAATGACTTCCTGCCTTCTGAATATTTAATAAACCGGATGTTTGGATTATCTTCTTTAATTTACAGAATGTAAAATTAACGAAGTAAATATTAAAAAATAAGGTTATATTCTCGGAATTTAAATTAATCGGACTATTGTTTTCATCTTTGTTGCCATTTGTACGACATTTAGGCCGTTGTACGCTCCGGCCTTCTTCAGGTGCTAGGAATTTCGAACCGAACACTTTTTTAGGTTAGATTCTATTTATGCATATTTTATGGAAAAATTAAACTATATTCGTATGTGGTTAAATTCAATGAAAAGAAAAACTCTATCTTGCATTTACTTTTTCTATGTCTTTATTGTGCTGATTTCTTTACTTATATGATATGTAGATTATGAGATATCAGTTCTACAATAAGGCAGTGAATGCTGTGTAATATCATCAAAGATGAAAGAAAAACTTGAAGCAGCTGAAATGTGGTTCTACAGAAGGATGCTACGGATATCAAGGACCGAGCATGTGAGCAATGTTGAGGTTTTGGAAAAGATGGGAACAAAAAGGAAATTAATATTGAGCATCAGGAAGGAGCAGCTAAAGTTTCTTGATTATGCAAATAATAATGTTCCTCACGCCATTCAGCTACAACTTTAGCAGTATGAATAATTGCTTTATTATACTGAAAGATGTCATTTCCCTGCACAAACATAGGCCAAAGTTGATCACTTAAGATTCTAAAAGAATCCTGTAAATGTGGTTCTACAGAAGGATGCTGCGAATATCATGGATCGAAAATGAGAGCAATGATGAGGTCTTGGAAATGATGGAAACTAAAAGGAAATTAATACTGAGACAGCTGAAGTTCCTGGGACACGCAATGAGGAAGGAGGACCTGGAGAACCTGATACTAACAGGCCAGATAGAGGGGAAAAAGAGACAGGGGAAAGCAACAGATGACATATTTGGAGGACCTAATCAGGTGGATGACAGAACGAGGACTGCACGGTGTAACAGGAGAAAGCGTGCTCAGAGCCACAAAGGATAAGGAGACGTGGAAAGCCATGAAGGGAGAGGGCACATAGAAGAAGAATGTTTTGAATGTAAAGTAATTTATTTTGTGTTGTTTTTGAAAGAGGAGCGTTCTTTCAAACAACTCACGTGCCGCGTACGATTAGAAAGGTACCGCTCATTCAGTAGGGAATTAGAGCACTCTAACTACTGGTGTATGATATATCATACGCTAAAAGTCTGTCTCCTTCTACCAAGCTCACCATAGCCCAGAGGTAGAATCGCCGACTTACGCCAATTCAGTCAGGTTTCAATCCTGGGTAAAAAGCAATCGGAAAGTCTAACCGTACTGATGAGCTGTGATACAGCAAAACAGATCTATCTGCGGAGGACTATATATATTACTGACTGACATGAATGGACAGCATGTCGATTTGGGCCGAAAAGAAAAACGCAAGTTACTAAGCGCCACAATGGATAGAAGCTTGTGGAGAGCCATGGTCGTTTATAGGGTATAGAGAAAATGTAGAAGACTCAGGTCAGGTTCTTATCATGATCAGTTAACCAAGTAGAGGAATAATTCTACTCTGCTACAGATAGCTTCCTAATTAATAATGTATTTAGTCAATATATAAAAAGTTCAATTAAATCTGTGCTCTGTTATCTAAACTTATTTATAAATGGAACTTTGTCTGTGTGTGTGTGTCTGTGTGTGTGTGTCTGTGTGTGTCCGTTACCTATAGACTCCGAAACGGCTGAACCGAATTTCTTGAAAATTTATACAGTTGTACTATAAGCGTCTGCGAGTGTTCTTAGCTAGGTTTTGTGTCGAGGTACCCCCGATAAATATCGATAATCGAAAAAAAAAGGGTTATAGAAGGAGTGGTCCGATTTTAATCAAATGTGATACACTCATAGACAAAGACATAAAAAACGATATTCAGAAGTTTTAAGGTTGCAGTTCTTACAATAGTGCAGAAAATCGATAATATATATATATATATATATATATATATATATATATATATATATATAAAAGACAAGATGTTTGTGTGTGTGTCTGTTTATCTGTCTGTATGTCCTTTATACAAATCCACAATTTTTATCCGATTCTCACTAAACTTCACAAATATTCTTTAGCTGAGTCTGAGCTCCAGGACCATGGATTAGTTCTAGAGGTTTTATTACACCCGAGCAACGCCGGGCTATCCTGCAAGTTTGTATTAAAACATTACATTTAACTAATCGAAAACTGGATTTATCCTATATTATTTTTCCCGATAAATTAATATGCATATATAACAAAACGTTAGTGTGTGTGTGTTTGTGTGTGTGTATGTACGAGAGAGAGAGAGAGAGAGTGAGTGAGTGGGGTGGCTTCTCGCCATGGATGATTTGTCAAGGACGTTGCATCCTGATTATATCGTCGTAGGGGATAAATATCTCGGCGCTCAGAACATGTGACACTGCTTGGAATCTCAACATGAAAGATTTATCAAGGATACGACTTGTTAATTATATCGTCCTGGGGATAAGTTCCCAGCGTCCGACACTGTTAGTATATGCCTGACAATCATACCACCGTTTAACTCTTAGTATTTGTAATTAGGTCGACAAAAACAGCTGGGATGCCGTCTGTAGTTGCAATAGTGGATTATTTTTTTTATCATTTCGCCCCAAGCAAGATGGGTATGCCGCTAGTACGAAGTGGGGGGGTTATAGAGAGATATAGTAAAAAAGAAGTCTGAGTATAGTAAGGGTTAAAAAAGAAAAAAAAACAACAAAAAACAAAAGATGAAAGGAGCATCGTTGAATCTAAGAAAAGTACACCAATATCGATATTATAGTCAGAGCATATCGTGTTATACTGATATCGGATCATTTTAAAGAAGATTAAGCAAATTGTTGTTTGGAAAAAAAAGATAAAGCAGTCTAGCTATCATTTAACAATCAATCTACGACTAACACCAAATACTGTCACACACTTCGTGTGAAGAGATTACCACCTGGAAGACCAAATGCAATTGCCTAATGGTCTGCAGATGTGCAGTTGATATCGGCTGGGGACGAGGAATCAGAGTGGCGAGTTCAAATTCAAGTTGAATTCGTTGCATTCACATAATCGCAAATACCAATCGAAAAAACATGAATCCGTCGCTTCTCTCTCCAGCCATGGGTTAAATAGATGGACAGAATGAGTTCTATAGCCTTGGTTGGCAATCGGTCTACCGCAGAAAGTAATGGCAACTAGCCGCGAGAAAATATTCTGCCTAGTCAGTCATGTCCCTTTCAAGACATGATCGCCAAAGCGTGTATAATGTATGTCACTTAACTGACTGGGTGTTCTGTGAGGAGTTAAAATTCTATCTTCATGATAGATAACCTTCCTTTTTTGATCCCACCAAAAAATTTAAAAAAAGCAGCCCCAATGAGGGAAGACATCATTACGATGTTCTCACGAAACTTCGAAGTCGATATGAACCTGATCAGTTAAAGTGGCAAATTCTTTGCACTAAAACTATATATATATATATATATATATATATATATATATATATATATATATATATATATATATATATATATATAAGTATATATATATATATATATATATATATATATATATACACTAGCAGTATATATATATATATATATATATATATATATATATATAGTTATTTAGCTTTTAGTCATAATTAAATTAGACCAGTACACAGTTGTATTAAGGATGTGCGTTGTGGTACAGTGGATATCGGCTCGGAACGAGAAACTGGGGAGCCGAGTTCGAATTCCAGTTGAATCCATTGTATTCACTTACGCGCAAATACCCTTGGGAAAGGTATTAATCCGTCTCTTCCTTCCAGTTATGGGTCAAATAGCAGGACAGATTGGGTTCTATATCCTTGGTCGGCAACCAGTCTACCGCAGAAAGCAATGGCAACCTACTGCGGGATAATCTTCTGCCCAGACAGTCATGTCTCTTTCGAGACATGATCGCCCAAGCGTGTATCACGTATGGCACTTTAACTGACTGACACAGTTGTATTAAAAAGATCTTCAATACATTTATATTGTAGAACTCTTGAATATTTTTCATTTGAAAATGCGTTATTTCCGCAACCTAGGTTTCGACCTTTCGGTATCTTTATGCGATTTACTATAACTAATTACGCGCAACCGTAATTTTCAAACAACCGAAAATTTTCGAAATTAGAGAGGCGTTATTCAAGGATCATACAACTATTCATCAATCTTTGTATGATACGAGTATGTATTTAAAGGTATTCTTAAAAATCTCTGTTTGTGCGTTTGAAAACGGAAAAATAAGTTGTTGTAATTTGCAGGAAGTTGCCGAAAGGTTTAAATCTATGTTGCGGAAAAACCTCATTTCCAAATGAACATATATATATATATATATATTACGGAAATTAACGAAGATTAACGAAATGGCTATAAACAAACCGACAATTTGAAATTATTTGTTTGGACAATATTTTTGATTGATACCCGTATTTAAGTAGATATTCTGTTTATAATCAAACAGTATTATATATTTATTTCTACCTGCTTGATTACTTACGATAAATTTTTGTTAAGAAAATGTGTGTCATTTGGCAGGATTCGAACCTGCGACCGCTATTCACATGGGGGAATGTACCAACTGACCTGGCGCGTGTTAGACCTCATAACGACGAATCCAAAATTGTGTTATATAGGTTTGATTTGACTTCGTTTAGACTGATTAGTTAAATCAAACACACATAAGTTTTTCTGTCTTCCAACATCGATAAATAACAAACGTATTGTTTCTTGTATTCAAATAAAAATCATTTTCACAAAAATAAGTTAACATTGTCTGATGACGAAGTAAAAATCTCGAAACATAGAAATTACCATGTCACAATTTTAACTATATTAATTTTAATTAAAAACAAATTTAAATCTTTCTTTCTGTCTGTCTGTCTGTCTGTCTGTCTGTCTATCTATCTATCTATCTATCTATCTATGTATCTATCTATCTATCTATCTATCTATCTATCTATCTGTTTGTCTGTCTGTCTATATATCATGTACTGGGAAAGTAAGTTGTAAACTAAAACGTATGCATTATTTAGCCTCCTATAATCCGAAATATACTTCGGTTTCAAAGAATACACAAAAGGTTAATAAGCCTTAAAAAACAAATGTCACTCTATCAATGGCCAAGCTTCCATTAACACCACAACAACAATTGATTCCGCTGGAGAATCGAATGGTGCTGTGAGGTGGTTAATTTTTGCCTTCATGAAAACTAACGTTTGCGTGTGCATTCAGTGTGCATTCCCCCCCAGAACACAGGCCCAACCATAGCATCATTGTGTACGCGAATACGTACACGCCATTTTTTTTATATTTGCATGTACGCAAATGAATACAAATAAATGAAAGAAAAACTAGGAATAAACAGTTTTGAAAGACCCCATTGACTATGAATACATTTTTTATTATAACTTAATCTTCAGTTTGCAATGTATCACGCAGAAAACCGGATGCGCACAAATGACACGACGTAATTGTAAAGTGGAGTAAGAAATGATTGCTTGGTTCGACCGATATTTTGCGGATATGATTTTCTCAATCGAACATGCGATGTTTGATTTGTACATTTAATTGACAAAGAAACACTTTGTTAAAAACTTGAAAATCCGGTTTTAGTTTCAAGGTATTTCCCGGAGTGGAGCGTATATCACTTGTTCACCATTCTTTCTTTATTTCCTTATCTATCTATCTATCTATCTATCTATCTATCTATCTATCTATTTCTTTATCTATTTCAGTTTCATTCTCTATCTATCTATCTATCTATCTATCTATCTATCTATCTATCTATCTATCTATCTATTTCTATTTAATTTCATATCTATCTATCTATCTATCTATCTATCTATCTATTTCAGTTTCATATCTATCTATCTATCTATCTATCTATCTATCTATCTATCTATCAATCTATCTATTTCAGTTTCATTATCTATCTATCTATCTATCTATCTATCTATCTATTTCAGTTTCATTATCTTATCTATCTATCTATCTATCTATCTATCTATCTATTTCAGTTTCATCTATCTATCTATCTATCTATCTATCTATCTATCTATCTATTTCAGTTTCATTATCTATCTATCTATCTATCTATCTATCTATTTCAGTTTCATTATCTATCTATCTATCTATCTATCTATCTATCTATCTATCTATGTTTCATTATCTGTCTAAGTTTCATGATCTATCTATCTATCTATCTATCTATCTATTTCAGTTTCATTATCTATCTATCTATCTATCTATCTATCTATCTATCTTTATCTATTTCAGTTTCTATCTATCTATCTATCTATCTATCTATCTATCTATCTATCTATTTCAGTTTCTATCTATCTATCTATCTATCTATCTATCTATCTATCTATCTCAGTTTCATTATCTATCTATCTATCTATCTATCTATCTATCTATCTATCTATCTCAGTTTCATTATCTATCTATCTATCTATCTATCTATCTATCTATCTATCTATCTCAATCTCTTTATTTATCTTTCTATCTATGTATCTATCTAAATTAATAGATGGATGCATATTTCAATAAGTCTTACGTCTTAAGGAAAACATTTTTGATTATAACCTGTTCCATATAACCTGTTCCTCAATTTCTTTATAACAGCGAATTCATAATAACGCAAGTTTCCCGATCATTAACTGCTACAGTCAAAAGAATATCTGATACGGCTTCTACACTTTAAAAATTTTGAAAATTTGAGTTCCGCAATTTACAAAATGGATGCCTGGCCCTACGTGAGGTTTTTACATTTTTCTCTGAATTGTTTTTTTATCTGCAGTATGTCTTAATTTTTATTATTGGCTGCTTGACATTGTAATGAATTAACTATTTTTCTTTTTTCTTTTATATTCTGTCCAAACATCTTTTGTTCGAATTTAATTCTTTATTGAATTGATTCATCAGGTTTACACTTTCTTCTTCCGGTCTTATCTTTATGGTTCTTTTCTGTCCTGTTTTCTTTTCTTTTTTTTTTTTTAATTATTTTCCTTAGTCATTTTCTTTCATTTTGTTCTTGGTTTGAGGTTAAATGTTCTATCTTAACTTTCTCAAAGCAATTGTCTTAAATGTAATCAGTTTTTTTTATCCAAGCAACGAAAGTGAGAAAGATAGATGAATTTGATTTAATTGAAAACCAACAAGTTTAAACATACTGTTCTTGCTTCTTTATTTGCATATGTCTCTCATTGGTTCCAGCGTATAACGATCTTCATATTTAGCAGAAATGTAAGGAGAAAATCTTAAAGACTTAAACGGATTTGAAGAACTGGAAATGGCAAGAAAATAAAAAGAAATGTTAGAAAGATCTAAACAAAAAATACAGCAGCAGATACATAAATATGAAAAAAACGACTAATCTTCAAAATGGCTGCTTCTGTCAGGACCATAAAAAATTAGGTTTCAGAAAATATAGTTGCTCTGAATTAAAGTGATTGATGCATAACTAAGAGTCTATTGAGAACAATAGAATGTGAACTATACCATTCCAAATTTTTGTAGGATGTCACAAATTCTTGTAGATTTGATTTTGATATTTAATTTGAAGCGCATTATAACAAGCATTTCCATGAGCTTTTACTACTTCAGTTGCTGATATTATTGAAGTACTTTTGCAATTGTATGGCTTGTATTTTTTCTGCACGAATAATCCAGGTTTTTATCAAAACAATTAACTTTATTATTTTCTCTTTTTCTAACATGTAAATAAAATATCCAAAGTGAGATAGCAGAAAAATCTGCCAGAGAAAACCTACACGAAAAAAAAACCCAAAGAAATATGACAGAAAATGGGATTATTCCAGCAAAAACTTGTGCAATGAAGGTCTAAAAGGAAGTTAACATAAAACAATAGCAATAAAAATATCGGTAAAAAGCTAACATAACGTATAAATATTAACAAAAAACTGAGACACAGTAAAATATCCAAAATAAATCTAAACGAAATAAAGATATCCTTAGAGAATTAATACAAATAAAAATTTCCAAAATGAATCTAACGCAATATCCACAGAATATACTACAAAATATTAACAAGAAGCTAACAGTTGAAAAAAGCTAACACACACACACACACACACACACACACACACACACACACACACACACACACACACTTACACTTACACGCACACACACATTACACGCACACGCACATACACTTACACTTACACGCACACACACACACACTTACACGCACACGCACACGCACACACACTTACACTTACACGCACACACACATTACACGCACACGCACACGCACATACACTTACACTTACACGCACACACACTTACACTTACACTTACACGCACACACACACGCACGCACTTACACGCACACGCACATACACTTACACGCACACACGCACACTAACACGCACACGCACACACACACACACACTTACACGCACACGCACACGCACACACTTACACTTACACTTACACGCACATACACTTACACGCACACACACACACACACTTACACGAACACGCACACACACTTACACTTACACTTACACGCGCACACACACACACACACACACATATATATATATATTGATGCATTTTTTGTCTATTTATTTTACGTAAATTTGTTTCATATCGTCTGATAAGCTTAATAGCATTATCATTTTTTAAAAAAAGAGAAAATCACAATCTTCATACATATTTTTTAATCCTATCCAAGCTTTCGGATTTTCCCGTCTGAAACTTTTCTGCATATATATAAATCTACCATCCGCCCGTGCATTAAATGCTGATCCCATATCTGGTCGGGTGTTCCTGCTATCCACCTAGGGGCCCTTGACAAAATCCAGCGGAGAATCTGTGATGTGATCGGTCCCAACTTGACAGCTCAGATGCAGATACTTTCTCACCAGCGTAATGTTGCTTCCATGTGTCTCTTCTACAAATATCTTCACTGCTTCTGCTCCGATGAACTTAGCTCACTTGTGTCCCCTATATCTATGACTTGAACCACCCTTTTTCTATAAAACCAAGAAATGTAAACGCAAATTCTACTCCACCAGCTTCTTTACTTGCATTTCCCGCCTGTGAAATTCCTTTCTATTTACTTGCTTCCCCAACAGCTACAATCTCCAAGAATTTAAATGTAAAGTCAATAGTCATCTCCTATTTCACTGGCTTGCATCCTCTCTCTCATGCTCCTTTCTCCGACCACTCCACTCTCATCAGTATTCTCATCATTTTCTTGCCCACTTCCTGACACCCCCTATAGCCTGTCCCTTTTTCTCATAGCTTTCCTTCTATTATAGCCCTCTGCGCACCAGTAACAATAAACTGCCTCGCTCGGGACCTTATGGTTAAATATATGTAAAAAAGTAAATCTAACACAAAAATAAAATAAATTAAATAAAGCTAATTGAAAATAAAGATAAAAGAATATCCAAGATAAAGTTGATATAACAAAAAATATACAAAGAAGATGAAAATAAGCAGTGATATATTACTTCCCAAAACTTTCCCTACTTACTAATGGGATATTTTCTTTTTTATACTATTAATACCAGGTATGTTCACCTATTGTCATCAAACAATACCTTCTTTTACCATAAACGAAGGAAAGTAGTGTTGTGGACTGGACGACGTGGTAGAAATTTGAAAATGGAGTCTCCATTATAAAGTAGACTGGTTGTCCAATCCACCACATTAATAATAAAAATAACCCAGAGAACAATATAACAAGAATATTAACAATGTATTAAACATAGTTACAGGATTGATTATTTTGTGCATGAAAGAATTAGTGGAGAAAGTTCTCTCTTGGATGTTGAAAAAATGTATCAATGTTCACACTGGAAGAGTTCCTGGAAAAAGGAAATATAATGTTCGTACTAATCAGTAGTTGAATATAACTAAATATGTAGTGAAGTATGCTTGTAAGAGAGCGAGACATATTTTTGATGTAACAAATTGCTAAACGCAATTAGCGCAGTATTTGTGTTGGAAAGGAATTAACGGCATTCAGACTGTTAGCTTCGAAAGACAAATTCTAACTGGTCTAGTCACGTGTGAACATCAGCTTATATATTTCTGAATGAAGTGCGGAAAAAAGAGATTTCATGTGCGGTACTAATGTAAGAGTATGTGCGTATGTGTACGTGTACGTGCGTACATGGCGATATGTGTATAAGTATGTACATACATGTAGAAACGATTCTACAGCACTACACCTCCAAGGATGATCTCTGGAATGCCGTTCTGACTGCTGCCAAAGAAATTTCATCAGATGAAATCGAAAGTTTGACATCTTCAATGGACCAAAGGCCTTTTTCTCTTGTTAATAAAAATGGCAATTATATACAATATTGATTGTACTATGAAACCATATTGAAGATGTTTGCTCTGTATTATTCTTGTTCTCAAATTATATATTCCAAAAATAATCAATGTTTTAATTTTCCGTCACAACTTCACCATATTTGACACTTTAGCAATGATTTGCATATAAAGTTGGTACGCTGAACAGACTGCAAGTCACCAAAATGGCTGCTTTTTATTTACTATTGCGCAGATTAGCTTAGAATTTTAGATCTGAGCATGTGCTAGTGTTGTTATATAATGTGCCAAGTTTCACTAATTTTTATTAAAAACTATCGGAGTTGGAACAAAACAATCGATTTGCATATAATTCTGGCATGCAGTGTATATTATGAATTTTAATTAGGGAACATGAAGATGCAGAACTAATGAATATGTAAATAGTGTTGAGTTTTATCGTATCGACCAGATTACGGCGGGCAATGTGGAAAATTCACCTGATATCTTTACTCAACAATTTGCGTGATATGTCCCGGAAAGGGATATATATATATATATATATATATATATATATATATATATATGACTATAGTATTTACGCTCTCACACCCTGATGAGCACTCTGAAAGAGTGGGAGACTTTGTAAACAGTAGCTACTCCGGCATATACGCATCGCTCATTCAATAATGAATTAGAGCGCGCTAGCTATTGGGCGTGTTCATAAGCGCTAAAAAGTTTGCCTTCATCTACTGGACGCTTGTGGCCTAGGGGTAGAATCGCCGACTGACGCCGATTTGGTTGGGTTTCAATCCTGGTTTAGGAAGCAATCGGAGTCTAACCGTACTGTTGAGCTGTGATATAGCGAAACAGATCTTTCTGCGGATGACTATAGTATATATTTAGCATCCGCAGCCAGATCTGTTTCGCTGTATCACAGCTCATCAGTTCGGTTCGACTCCGATTGCCTTTTACCCAGGATGGAAACCCGACCAAATTGGCGTCAATCGGCGATTCTGCCTCTGGGCTCTGGGCGCTCAGTAGAAGAAGGCAGACTTTTTAGCGCATATATCATCATTATACACACCAAATAGCCAGCGTGTTCTAATTTGTTACTGAATGAGCGATGCGTACTTGCCAGTGTAGTTACTGTTTTTCTAAGTCTACCATTCTTCCAGAGTGCTCAATCAGGGTGTGATCATTCAAGGTAGTTAAGCGGTTTAGGCAAATGCAGCCAGGTAGGTCAAACTAGTAAGTAGACATAATGGACGGTACTCGTCGTATGCAGTGTCCTGAGACGTAGGCGTAATCAATAGACGTAGACCAATAGTTGTAGACCTGTAAAGCTCTAGTAGTGGCCCTCTAGTGGTATACAAATGGACGTAGACCTCTTGTCGAAGACCTGTGTACGTCATCGCCTTAATCGGTATTTTTGGCTGACACCAACCAATCACGTTACTCTGAGAGGAACCAAGGTGTATGCATACTTTTTACATATTCATTACAGTGCGTCTATCTTTATTTTTATTGAAACTTTGCTAAGTAACTTACTTCTTGTGTTCAGCTTTGATGGTAATGCGTTTTTTTTCGTCTTAAATGCGGTCTGGAATTCACAGATAGGCAGGCATACGGTGCATTTTTAATAAGCATCATTGTACTTAAAAGATAAAAAGATAATTTGTAAAAAGCATCAGATGGAGAGCAATGCGGGTGCAGGATTGAAATGCATAGAGAACGAATTCAATATCCGGATACAAACCGAAATAAAAAATTGAGCGTATTTCTTGCTACATATTCCATTAAGAACTTGTTAGGTATTATCATCAAAAGAAGTGTTTCGGTCGAGCGTTGACTGATTTTACAAGTTTTATAAGGTAAAGATAAATCCTCCAACACTGAGTTATTCACATATGAAGAAAAAGAAACCTCTATTAAATTTTCATGATTTTTTTTAAAGTACAGAAAGAAATATAAGGTTCAACTCTATGAAAACGCTGTTAGGATAAAAAAAATGAAATGTTTAAAATATGCAGTATAAATAAAAATAGTTATTTTCTCCGAAAAAAAATACTGAAAAAAAAAAACGAAAAGTAATTTTATCATACGTTCATAGAACGTTCTAGTCAATTCCAGAATTCTCTGATTGGCTGATATTTTTGCATACATGATTGCTTAGCGGCTATAAAACAACATTGCGAAATAAATTAAAAATATATATATTCTATATTAGACATTCGCCAGCTATCTTTCTTTTTTAATTCCATATCACTTCAGGAGGTAGACGATTGTGCCTCCCCGCAAATGTTCTTTTCTTAATTATCTGTGAATTGCCGTAATTTCTTTGGAAAGATAGTACACCCTTGTACAAATTAATTAAAACAAAACGAGTTCGAATCCCAGCTAAATTCGTTGCACTTACTTACACACAAATACCATTGGAAATTGTATTAATCTGTCTCTTCCTTACAGGTATGGGTTAAATAACGGAACAGATTGAGTTCTAAAGCCTTGATTGGCAACCAGTCTACGGCAGAAAGTAATGGCAACACAGTGCGGGAAAAATCTTCTGTTCAGTCAGTCATGTCTCTTTCGAGACATGATCGCCCAAGCGTGTATCACGTGTGGCACTTGAATGACTGACTGATACATAGCCTGCTTACTATTATTCATGAAACCGTCTCTTTTCCAACGATACTTGTGCGAAAGTGAAAGCAATAGATTGACTTAGAATTTGAACACGGTTCGCTCGTATTACTCCAGGTGCCGATATCCGCTACACTAACAGCAGACCACCCAACCGCACTAGGTGTTTAATTACTCATATTGAGATATACCAAAGAGTGTTTATGATATTATGACAGGAGATTTATTGAAATGATGCACGTAATTTCAACATGTATTATCAGTTCTTATATATGGCAATAAATATTGAACAAGATGAAGAAGACATCATGGCTCTTCAGGATTTCCAATCCTTATTAGCTCTTTATAAAAGTCGCTTTCTTGGTCATGGATTACTTTTCTCTGTTCTTCTTGCCTTCCATCTGACCTCTGAGTATCAAAGTCCTCTTTCCGCATTATAGGCCCTTCAAATTTTTACTGACTATTTCTGATGTTAATTATCACTGTTTATTTGCTGCTATTTTAGGGCCAGGAAGTTTTTTCCGTGTGAAACAATCCTGCACATATACAAATCTACCATCCGCCCGTGCATTGAATGCTGCTGCCATATCTGGTCGGGTGCTCCTGTTATCCACCTAGGTGTCCTTGACAAAATCCAACGGAGAATCTGTAATGTGATCGATCCCAACTTGGCAACTAGGATACAGTCGCTTTCTCACCGACGCACTGTGGCTTCCCTGTATCTCTTCTACAAATAATTTCTCGGCTCCTGCGAGAAAGATGCGAAGATGCTTTCCAAAAAATAAGAAAGCTGTCTGGTATCAGTCAGTTAAGTGCCATACGTGATACACGCTTGGGCGATCATGTCTCGAAAGTGACATGACTGACTAGGCAGAAGATTATCCCGCAGTAGGTTGCCATTGCTTTCTGCGGTAGACTGGTTGCCAACCAAGGCTATAGAACCCAATCTGTCCTGTTATTTGACCCATAACTGGAAGGAAGTGACGGATTGATACCTTTCCCAAGGGTATTTGCGCGTAAGTGAATGCAATGAATTCGTCTGGAATTCGAACTCGGCACCCTGGTATCAGATTTTCCATTATCGCATTTTGGTTCTAAAAAAGGAAATAATTGACGCTAGCAACTAAGGGCTCGGATTAGTAATTCCAGAAAAGTGAAAAATATGGCTTCCAGCTAAGTTCAGATAAATGTGAGTTCTTCATGAAGCAGGTCATATAGTTTAAACTTGTTTCATTTTAATTAAAGATTTTACTTTTCCATCCGTCTTTGTAACTGAATCTCAAATTTACAAAAAAAAAAAATTCAAATCATCATCGAGAATATACGAATTCATAAATTTGGTCTGCAATGAAAATATTCCGACAAATGCACAAAAGGAATGTTTCTGTTGCTGTTTCTTTGTAAAAGAATATTTATATTTCGTGCAATGGAATCTACAAAAATATTTTAGGACAACAATTTTGATGTTTTCTTTTAAATCTTTCTAAAGTTGCTGACATTTTTTGTCTGCCGGCATTTTTAATTTTTCATTAAACTTACCTAATATCTGTCTTCGGAGTCAGTACATTTTGCGTGTTGTTGTCCCTCGTCTAACTTTCTTGAAAGGTTGCTCGTTATATTCTAAACTATATTAAAAGGCAAAAATCCTTAACACGAAAGAGATTGTTTATGTTTTCAAAGGAAAGACGGTATATTGTACCTGTTCTCGCCAATTTTACCTTGCCTAACACGCTACAATGAAAAGACAAGAACAATTGAATCACAAAAAAATCGAGGTAAATTATTCCTAATAAGCGTTGAGTTTTCGTTGCTGAGGTTTATTTTATCTTATTTTCTATATTCATTTTTTCAGTTCGTATTTCAGCGATTCCCGGTCGTCTTTTCAACACGATTATGACGTATATAATAAAAGTTTTGCTTCGAAATTCACCTTAAACTGCAGTGTTTGGGTTTTATCATATCTTCTTCTCCCCGGGGACCTCGAGGTGGTGTAATGGTTAGCAAGCTTGTCTTGCTAAAACCATTGCAATTGAGTAATGAGTTTGATCCTCACTGGGTGCCCCGTACTTTCGGCCTTGTGCCACATCTAAACTGCGCTTAGAAAATCCCCATATTTCTTCTCCCCACCTCTCTCTCACGCAAACGTTAATAAATCAGAAAGTATGTAGCCTAATAACGAAAAAAGGCCTTCAAGACAAAAAATTGTTTCTCAGTATAATTTAATTCCATGAGTGTACTTAATTTATTCTTTAAAATCAACAAAGAACGGAATAGTTGATCACAACTTACAATCTATTAAAGAGCTCCAGTCTGAAATTTATGTGATAGCTGTTCTCTTATATGGCAGTGAATGCTGGACAACTTTCTCATAGATTTTGGATGAAACTTGATACCATATGAATTTAGTTCTACAGAAGGATGTTGAGAATAGCCTGGTCCGAATATGTGTGGAGAGAAGAATGGTAAAAATGGTACACTAATACTTAAAATCAGAGACAGTTGAATTTTCTACAATGAGGAAAGATAACTTGGAAAATGTAATACGAGCAGAAAGGATTGAAAACAGGAGGTATAGAAGAAAACAACGCATAACCTACCTAGTAATTTTGTGTAAATACATATAGGAAAAGTTTAGAAGAGATACTAAGTGAACATTTATTAAGACCTAAAAAAGACAGGATTGGGGGACAGAGAAAAAGTATTGAAGACACGCTACTCGTAAGTCATTTGCGCCGGCCAAATCATGTAATGAGGACAGGAGACTTTGCTAGACTAGCTTGGGCGGCAAACAGGTCTGTGATAGCGATAAAAAGAGACTAGACTGAACAAAACGCAGAAACTTATTTAAAAAATACACTTTAAGAATAATTTACAGCCAATAGTCTAAAAGTACTGCTGACTAGGAATCAGCGAGACACGTCTTCTTCTTCTTTCTTTTATGTACCTTGTCCCTTCAGGCCGTAGGTGATCATCGCCTTCCACATATCCTTATCCCTGGTGGCTCTTAGCACGCTTTCTCCTGTAACGTCTCTCAGCTCTCGTTCTGTCATCGACATGCTCAGGCCTTTTAAATATGTTATCCGCTGCTTTCCTCCGTCTCTTTTTCCTTCTATCTGGCCTGTTAGTATCAGGTTCTCCAAGCCCTCCTTCCTCATTGCATGTCCCAGAAACATTAGTTATCTCTTCCTGATGCTCAATATTAATTTCCTTTTCGTTTCCATCATTTTCAAAATCTCGTCATTGCTCACATGCTCTGTCCAGGATATCCGCAGCATCCTTCTGTAGAACTACATTTCAGCTGCTTCAAGTTTTCCATTCATCTTTGTTGATATTGTCCAACATTCGCTGCCATATTGAAGAACTGACATCACGTAGCAATCCAGTACTTTCTTCTTTGTTTCTAGTGAAAGTTTCCTGTGTCGTAATATTTTGCTCAGCTTCTGGAACGCGTCTTTCGCCATGCCAGTTCGCCTTTGGATCTCTGTGTCGCACTTTCCGTCTTCAGTTAGAACACTTCCCAGATATTTGCTACCCAGGCAAAATAACTAGACTTCCAGTCAACCTCGTATATACAAAACATCGCTAAGGATTCTCAATAGGGTCGTTTGCATGTGCCACATCGATGAATACCTGACTCTTTTTATCACGTTCTATCTTTAAAAGAGATCAGACTAAAAAAAATAGGTTCTTGCTGCCATATCTAAGAAGAAGTAAACGAATCCTAACTTCCCACACTTAATAGAGTCCAAAGGTTTCTACACGACTTTGTAGGTGATGAATTATTTTAGTAAGTTGCCATCTCAAACACTCTTCCCATCTACCAAACCCTCATCCTCGGTATCCTTACCCCTCTATCATCCTCCTTCTTATATTTCCTATATCTAACAATTCTTTCTCATCACTTTCCCCTATCTAACCCCCTAACCACTCTTTCTCATCACTTTCCCCTATGTAACCCCCTAACCACTCTTTCTCATCACCCCTTTAACCCCCTATGTAACCCCCTAACCCCACTCTTTCTCATCACTTTCCCCTATGTAACCCCCTAACCACTCTTTCTCATCACTTTCCCCTATGTAACCCCCTAACCACTCTTTCTCATCACTTTTCTCCCCTATGTAACCCCCTAACCACTCTTTCTCATCACTTTCCCCTATGTAACCCCCTAACCACTCTTTCTCATCACTTTCCCCTATGTAACCCCCTAACCACTCTTTCTCATCACTTTCCCCTATGTAACCCCCTAACCACTCTTTCTCATCACCTTTCCCCTATGTAACCCCCTAACCACTCTTTCTCATCACTTTCCCCTATGTAACCCCCTAACCACTCTTTCTCATCACTTTCCCTTATGTAACCCCCTAACCACTCTTTCTCATCACCCTTTCCCCTATGTAACCCCCTAACCACTCTTTCTGACCACGTTCCCCTATGTAACCCCTAACCACTCTTTCTCATCACTTTCTCCTCTGTAACCCCTAACCACTCTTTCTCATCACTTTCCCCTATGTAACCCCCTAACCACTCTTTCTCATCACTTTCCCCTATATAACCCCCTAACTACTCTTTCTCATCACTTTCCCCTATGTAACCCCCTAACCACTCTTTCTCATCACTTTCCCCTATGTAACCCCCTAACCACTCTTTCTCATCACTTTCCCCTATGTAACCCCCTAACCACTCTTTCTCATCACTTTCTCCTCTGTAACCCCTAACCACTCTTTCTCATCACTTTCCCCTATGCAACCCCCTAACCACTCTTTCTCATCACTTTCCCCTATATAACCCCCTAACCACTCTTTCTCATCACTTTACCCTATGTAACCCCCTAACCACTCTTTCTCATCACTTTCCCCTATGCAACCCCCTAACCACTCTTTCTCATCACTTTCCCCTATATAACCCCCTAACCACTCTTTCTCATCACTTTCCCCTATGCAACCCCCTAACCACTCTTTCTCATCACTTTCCCCTATATAACCCCCTAACCACTCTTTCTCATCACTTTACCCTATGTAACCCCCTAACCACTCTTTCTCATCACTTTCCCCTATGCAACCCCCTAACCACTCTTTCTCATCACTTTCCCCTATATAACCCCCTAACCACTCTTTCTCATCACTTTCCCCTATGTAACCCCCTAACCACTCTTTCTCATCACTTTCCCCTATGTAACCCCCTAACCACTCTTTCTCATCACTTTCCCCTATGTAACCCCCTAACCACTCTTTCTCATCACTTTCCCCTATGTAACCCCCTAACCACTCTTTCTCATCACTTTCCCCTATGTAACCCCCTAACCACTCTTTCTCATCACTTTCTCCTATGTAACCCCCTGCGCAACAGTGGCAGTGAAATGCCTTGTTGGGGTAAAATGATTAAAAAAAATAGATGTTGTCGTTCAATGGAACGACAAATCAGAGAGTTGAATTCGAATTCTAGTTGAATTACTTGCATTCACTTACGCATAAATACCCTTGGGAAAGGTATTAATCCCTCTTTTCCCTCCCGTTATGGGTTAAATAACAAGACATATTATGTTCTATAGCCTTGGCTGGTGATTAATGTATAGCAGAAAGTAATAGCAACCTACTGCGGGATAATCTTCTGCCCAGTTAATCATGTCTCTTTCGTGACGTAGTCGCCCAAGCGTGTTGCATTTAATTGACTGGACATAAACTAACCAATATCTTACTATGTCTCTGAGCTTCTCTTTTAATCAATTTAATTTATTCAGCGTCCTGTTTTTGCCATTTCGACCTTATTAGCAGTATTATAATACTATGTGTGAAAAAAAAAGTAAAAAGTTAAAATCTTGAATAATGCAGTTATTGCGTTTTCATCTCTGAGTAGTATCATCTTTTACATGGTATGTACCTTCATAAAGTTGGCGATCATGGCTCTACAGAATTCAAAGCCCTTTTTAGCTCCTAATAAATGCCATTCATTTACTCAAGCAACCGAGATAGGTAATAGATATGCGTTGTGGTGCAATGGATAGCAACTCGGAACAGCTAAGAGCCGAGTTCGAATTCTAGTTGAATTCCTTGCATTCTCTTCCGAACAAATACCTATGGGAAAGGTATTAATCCGTCTCTTCCCTCCAGTTATGGGATAAATAATAGGACAGATTGGGTTCTATAGTCTTGGCTAGCAACCAGTCTACCGCAGAAATCAAAGTCGCACTACTGCGGGATAATCTTCTGCCCAGTTAGTTATGTCTCTTTCGAAACATGATCGCCCAAGGCGTGTATTACATATGGCACTTAACTAACTAGCTAAAATAGTTAATGCGTTGTTTTCCTCTGTCTCTTTTGCCTTCGGTCTGTTCTGTGAGTATCAAATTTTCCATGCCATCCTTCCTATGTTCCCTAGAAATTTCAACTCTCTCTTACTGATGATGAGCGTAAGTGCCCTTTCTCTCGCTTTGTCTCTAGAACTTCGTAGTTTCCCATATGCTCGTTCTATGGTATTCTCAGCATCCTTTGTTATATAGCAAGAAACAGACAAACACGAACACGGGTGTATATAAAAATATATCAGTGATATTTTTATTAATGAAGATGGACCGTGTGGCCTAGTGGCAGGAGTGAGAGAGCGCGCTTCTAATTAGTGGGCTTCGACGGGAGTGTAGCCTCTCTGCTTAGCTCTTCTAGCTTCTTCTTCGACTTCTTTAGCTTCTTCGACTTCTGACTGACTCGTCTGTCGAGACTGACTTCTTCGACTTCTTCAGCTTCTGTCGACTGACTGCCTGTCGAGGCTGACTTCTTCGACTTCTCTGACTTCTGACGAGACTGGCACTGGCACTCGCGAATCCGTGTTTTTCGCAGTCTTTATATATCTTCCAAAACCGGGAATCGTTTCTTCCGGCTTTGCCTTGATCACGCGACGCCTACACGACGCCTACGCAAATTCTCAGAGACACCTGTCTGTTTGCTCTGAGCTATTTCCGCTCTGTCGGAAATAGGGTCAAAATGACAACAGCTGCTTTCAATGACCGAAAACACCCACGCTTCATCAGCCTTCTTGGGTGGGGCCAGATTATTATATTACATCTTCTCAACATTCTCAGAATCCTTCTGTAGAACCAGATTTCACTTGCTTTAATATGTATTTAAGAAGATATTTTTCAGCACCCTGTGCCATATAGAAGAAATGATGTTAGCATAAATATGGTAAATACAAACAAGAATAATAATTATAGGAAGATGTGATCTCATAAATTCGAAGGAAAAAGTTAGTTATTTGTTTTGAATTCCCAAGTTAGAAAAGAAAACATTGTATTTGAAAAAGGGGGAAAAAAGAAAGGCATAAAAATGACTGAATCTCAAAAGAACCTTTTCACAAAATCTCAAGCCAATTAACAGTCGTATTATTTATCAATATTCTACACGGAGATGCAGAAAACAAATTGGTCCCATGCGGGTTTGACTGTGCCTATCTTGCCATAACCATTTTTAATGTCTTCTGGGTAATTTTGTTGTTAAATCCCTTCCATAAGATTTATGGCGAAGAGAATGAGGGATAGATTTGAGATAATGATGACGAATGTGTCAGAATGAATAGTACGGATCTGTAATTAAATTTGGAGAAAACAGACGATGTTTTTTTTTTCAAAACATCATCTTTTCAACACAAAGGGCAGCATTTTTTATATGTGTCAACTTTTGATATCTGAACACATTTGTTGTATCATTTGTTATTTTCTGGTTTTTAATGAAGGATCTTACTTGTTTTCCCCATTTTAATTTAATACCAAAATACTACAAAAGACTGATGCATCAGCAATATAGAGATAAATGATATGTAATATGGTATTGAATATAACTTGTTTGTATGTAACAATTTTGCAAAATTATATCTGAAGATCGTTTTTTCTTTCTTTTTTAAGTAGAAAAAGCAAATACCAAATATACGGAATTAGATGCATAGTGCAACAAATCGGATGCAAAGTACGCATGCGTAATAATTTCTATAGGCAACTGATGACAAGGGTTGCAGTTAATGTAATTAAGAAATATTTAAGAAATAATATGCACACACACACACTCGGAATCGGCTGATTTAATTTTAATATATATATATATATATATATATATATATATATATATATATATATATATATGCAATTTGTTATATATATATATTATTTATATATTATATATGCGTGGTACTTATTTGAAAGCGCTTAATATCAGTGATAGACCTAACGTATTCAGTTGGATTGGTGTGAGTATATATATATATATATATATATATATATATATATATATATACTCACACCATATATATATGGTGTGAGAACGTATATATATACGTATATGGTGTGAGAACGTATAGAACGTATATAGGGGCTACGCACGATTCGTTTAAAGTTAGATTTTATAATCAGAAAACCTCATTTAAAAATGAAAAATACAAACACAGCACGACCTTATCAAATTACATCTGGGACATAAGATCTAAAATTAAAAAAGACCCCATTTTGAAATGGGAAATAATAAAAAAATGTACCGATTACAATAAAGGCAGTAAATTCTGTAATTTGTGTGGCGAGGAAAAACTAGCGATAGCCTAGTTCGAACCCGCCCATAATCTGCTTAATGCTAAGACCGAAATTCTAAACAAATGTAAGTTTCATAAACTTAAATTCATTGCTTAGTGTGAGAGCGTAGTGTTTTCTTTAATTTTTTTAATTATGTGTTTAATAAAATTTTTTTCCTTACTTAGTGTGTTTTGCTTTTTTGTTCTTAACCCCCCCCCCCCTTTTGTTGTCGGTATGGTTCCTCCTTATCTTAGTGTATATCTATTTATTTGGTTTTATCTTTAGTGTTTTAGCCTTTGCCCTGACGATCCGTAGTGTGAAACCGCGGTAGGTTTTGGCTCGCTTTAGATTTTCTTTTGTGTATATATATATATATATATATATATATATATATATATATATATATATCGTTTTCAACCCAAGCAGGGAGAAGACGAAGCAGTTACTGAGAGTGTCAGAGAAAGGACAAGAGAAGGATGGGAATACCAGTGGGAAGACATTTGCGAGGGTTAAGTGAAAAAGGAAAAGAAAAAGATACACTGGGTGATGGGAAAAGGACGAGAGAAGGACTGGAGTCAAGTGGACAAGAGATGGGAACTGACGTTGCATTTAAATTCTTGGAGATTGTAACCGTTAGGGAAGCAAGTATACGGAAGGGAGTTCCACAGACGGGAAGTGCGAGAAAAGAAGCTATTGGAGTAGAAGTGTATTTAGTTAATTTAGCTGTAAAAGGGTGGGAGTTTGTTGCCTGTCTGTTTGCTCGAGTATATTCTTGTGGAGGGGTCATCAGAGAGCTAAGCTCATCGGAGCATAATCCATGAAAATATTTATAGAACAGACAGAGGGAAGCCACATCCCGCCGGTGAAAAAGTGACTGAAGTCGAGTTGAATGGTTCGAAGTAAACACCGCAAATATATTTGAAGTTCGTACAAACCCGGATAGTAATGTTTACTACTCTTGACTGGCCCCTCTCCTATTTTAATCTTCCGGTTATGCGTTCTGGAAGTCATGCGTTCAAAAAAGCATTAGATGATCAGTTAATATAAAACGCTTGTAGAGACTGAAACATTAAAGCCTACGGAGAGAATTGGCAAACCTTTCAAATTAAAATATTTAAAATCTCTACCTTATAGATGTATTGAGTAATTTCTGATACAGCTGCTTACTGGTTTCATTTGACTCTGGTTAATAAATGGTTAATAAATATGTATTTGCTCTTGTTTTACAATTGAGGACTTTTAATACCAATGTATTTCATGACGCTTATAAATTAGATGATGAATTAATATAAAATACCTGAAAATACCGAAACTTTGAAACTAAAGTAGCGTAACTGACTGAGCTAACAAATAATATATATATATATATATATATATATATATATATATATATATATATATATATATATATCGCTCATTCCGTAATAAATTAGAGCACTCTGGCTATTGGGCGTGTATAATGATAAAAAAAAGTCTGCCTTCTTCTACCGAGCGTCCATAGCCCAAAGATAGAATTGCCGACTGACGCCAATTCGGTCGTGTTTTAATCCTGCGTTAAAAGCAACCGGAGTCTAACCGTACTGATGAGCTGTGATACAGCGAAACAGATCTGTCTGCGGATGACTATATATATATATATATATATATATATATATGCTATCAACATAGGGGTCCTTGACAAAATCCAACAGAGAATCTGTAATGTCATCGATCCCGACTTGGCAGCTCAGATACAGTCATTTTCTCACTGGCGTAATGTGGCTTTCCTGTGTCTCTTATACAAATACTTTCACGTCTTCTGCTCCTATGAACTTAGCTCTCTGGTGCTCGCTATGTAGGGATTTACTCGAGCCACAAGATTAGCAACTAGGTCCCACTCTTTTACTGTGAAACCAATAAAATATAAACGCAACTACTACTCCCACCAGCTTCTTTTCTCGCATTTTCCACCCTTTTACTTGCTTTCACGATAGCTACAATCTCCAAGAATTTAAACGTAGTCATTCGTCATCTCTTATCTTGTATCCTTTGTCATGCTCCTACCTCCACCCACTCCACTCTCGACACATCATCCTTCTCTTACTCATTTCCTGACACCCCATATAACCTGTCACTCTTTCTCATAACTTTCCCCCTATGTAACACCGTGCACACTAGTGGCAGTAAACTGCCATGCGTGGGGTGATATCATTCTTAAAAAATGTATACATATATATATATATATAATACTGAGAAGAAGCCTCAACACATACCTGAACGGTTTAACTATGTGTTGAGATTTTCCTCAATACTTTATAATGCTCTGTAGAATATCCATTGAGATCTCTGTTTTTATCTAATTAATAATTAATATTAATGGGATAAAATCTTTTGTATTATTCTCTCCCTCTTTACGGGTCAACCATTCTCTCATCATCTACACATCGTTCATTTAGTAATGAATTAGAACACTCTAACTACTGGCGTATGTATACATGGTATATCACACGCTAAAAGTCTGCCTCCTTCTACCGAGCGCTCATAGCTCAGAGATAGAATTGCCGATTCGATCGTGTTTTAATCCTCGGTAAAAGCAATTTGATGTCTAACCGTACAGATGAGCTGTGATACAGCGAAACAGACCTGCCTGCGGATGACTATAGATAGGTATATATGCCCAGTCCGTAAACGGTGAGGATAATCCAACAAGATTAACTTAATATGAAATTGTGTCATATATATATATATATATATATATATATATATATATATATATATATATATATATATTCAATTCTTGAAGGAGGAAATTAATAAAAAACTTAGAGACTGTAAAATTAATGCATTGCATCTATCAAGCAAGTAACTCTATGGTACCTAAACTTTATGAATTTAAGTGCAGTACTTGATTGGCAGCAAGGTACTATCATTTTATAGTTGAAATAAATTGATGTAACCATAATTTATATGCTAACAATTTCTTCTGTCGCACTTCTCGCGTGTAGAACGCTCTTCCGGCTACTTCTCAGTCAACTTTGATCTTCGAAATTGTTATCAACTGTTTTCATAATTTTTGTTTTCTTCTTAATAGTATTTTTCTTAGTCAGAACTTGGGTTACAGTGGCTTTATTGCCTTGCCTGGGTTGGGGGGGGGAATGATTAAAAAGCATCAATTGAAGTGTTCATTGACAAAGAGTTATTTCTTATAAGAGAAGTCATACTGCAGCAACATGAAAAGTATGAAAACAGTTTGAGCAAGAATTTGCATTCTGTCAATATAACACAACTATTTTTCACATTTCTAATAAGGCAATATTGCATTCAAAACACGGGCCGATATCCACAACGATGTGTGTAATGATTTATACCTATTTATCTCTATCTATATAATAAGCAATGCACACACACACACACACACACACACACACACACACACATATATATATATATATATATATATATATATATATATATATATATATGAATGCGTGTGTGTGTGTATTGGCTTGTCTCCACACACACACACACACACATGGATATATATTTATGTGTGTGTGGAATTGATTTATTTATCTCTTTGTTTTTATCTATCTTATTTTTCTGTCTATCTTTTTCTTTCTTTTACTTCCTCTCTTTCTTTGTTTTTCTTTCTTTCTTCCTTTCTTTACTTTTCTTTCCTTTCTCTTTCATTCTTTCCTTTTTTCTCTCTCTCTCTCTATATATATTTGTGTGTGCATGTTTGGCTTGTCTACATCTACCTATTTATTTATCTAATAATCACTCAATAGATTTTCTAAGCGCCGCTTAGATGTGGCCCAAAGCCGAAATTATTAAGTGCCCGTGATAATTGAACTCATTCGTTGTGGCGCAGTGGATATCGGCTCGGAACGAGAAACCGGGGAACCGAGTTCGAATTCCAGTTGAATTCCTTGCATTCACTTACGCGCAAATACTCTTGGGAAAGGTATTAATCCGTCTCTTCCCTCCAGTTATGGGTTAAATAATAGGACAGATTGGGTTCTATAGCCTTGGTCGGCAACCAGTCTACTGCAGAAAGCAATGGCAACCTACTGTGGGATAATCTTCTGCCCAGTCAGTCATGTCTCTTTCGAAACATGATCGCCCAAAGCGTGTATCGCGCATGGCACATACCTATATGAAGTGATTATACTGACTAGTAGTTCACTAACTTCAAGTAACTGAAAAGTCTTTTATTTGCTGATATACTATTATTTCCAACCTCCGTTTTGGTGATTTCTTACAGTAACTTCAAGGGTTACAACAATAAAGAACGTACTGAGATAGACAAATTGGTAGATAACCAACAATTTAATTTTATTGATATATAGAATTTCAGTTGCAAGTAATACTTATGACGGTATTAAACGAGAAAATAAATTTTGCTTTCTTTTTTATATGTTTAATTCATACAAGTAGTTGAACTATTTTAAACTATGCTTTTTTTTTTGTTAATGTAAACAATGATAAAACAGAATTTTCTGCCTTAACTAGTATAAAATAGACTTATAAAGAGGTTTGAACTAGTCGGGAATAGTCTTTATTGTTATTTAGTCTTGTATAAAACTGTTCTCTGTATATAAGCGTATATAATATTAGTCATTTTCTAAATATTTATAAACTAGGTATTTTTAATTTGAACCCAAATGAAATAATTTGTTAGAGATTAAGTAACCTAAACGTTTTAGACAAACACTTGCTTCTGTCCAACTAGAAGAAACTGTGAAAAGGCAGATTCTCGCTATAATTTATACTTGTGTAGATATTTTCACTGGTTTAACTCTTATTTTCATCAATACATAAGCTTGAAGGATGGATGCGGATGGGGGAAGAAAGACAAGATTAAAAGAAGCAAATAACGAAGTTTTTATGTCATGAACGCTATAAATAAAATGTAGACTCGAAAACAAATGACAGAGCAAAAAGGGACACTTCATAAATATACGAATAAAAACGTAATTACAAATCAGAAAGGGTAAAAATTTGATGTTACCTGAAGAATTTTAGAAAAAAAAGTGAACAAATGGAAGAGAAAGAAACAAAAGAGAAAATGAACGAATGAAAATATAAAGAAAAAAGGGAAGAAAATTAAGACAGAAAGAAAGAAAGAAAGAAAGAAATAGAAATTGTGCGAAGGAAAACACAAAGAAACAAAGAAAGAACCTGAAAGAAAATAAACGAAGGAAAAGAAGAAACGAAAAACCTAAAGGAAGAAAGAAGGAAAAATGAACGAAATAAACACAAAGAAAGACAAAAAAAACAAAAAAAAAACAAAAGATACACAAAGAAAAAGAAAGAACGTAAGAAAAACGATAAAAGAAAAAGAAAAGAAACAAAAAAAAGAAGAAAGGCGAGAAAAATAACGAAAACAATGAATCAAAAAGTTAAAAAAACAAACAAACAAAACAAATGCATGTTAGAATATGAAAAATGAGAAAAAGAAAAAGAAAAACTAAAAAAAAGTGTTTGAAATAATGCATAGACACCACCGGTTATCCGACAAATAATACACTCTGCACTTCTTTCAATCCGGTAAAAATACGGTCAAGCATTTGAATTTCATGTGCAAGATTAATTCGCTGGTTTACTAAAGACATAACTGCATATAACTTAAAATGTTTTTTTTTTATGATTACTAATAAATTTTTAATCTTTTCAACCCAAGCAAGGCGATGAAACCATAAAGACACAAAGTATTACTGAGTCTAAAAGAATATGAAAAACCAAACATGATTAAGAAGAGAAACAAATAAAAGAAGAGGAATCAAGAAGGCAGAAGATAACGATCGATATTGCATCTAAACTTTCGAAGATTAAAGTTGGTTGGAAAGCAAGAAACCAGAAGAGCGTTTCAGAGGAAAGAAGTGAGAAAAAAGTAATGAACAATCGTTCAGTCAGTTAAGTGCCATGCGCGATGCACGCTTGGGCGATCATGTCTCGAAAGAGACATGACTGACTGGGCAGACGATTATCCCGCAGTAGGTTGCCATTGCTTTCTGCGGTAGACTGGTTGCCGACCAAGGCTATAGAACCCAATCTGTCCTGTTATTTAACCCATAACTGGAGGAAAGAGACGGATTAATACCTTTCCCAAGGGTATTTGCGCGTAAGTGAATGCAAGGAATTCAACTGGAATTCGAACTCGGTTCCCCGATTTCTCGTTCCGAGCCGATATCCACTGCGCCACAACGCACAATCGTTACTTTTGCTTTAAATCAGATCGCCGACTTCTTTTACGAGTTGTGTCCCTTCATAACGTAGGCGAACGTATCCTTCTACATCTTCCTGTTTTTTCTTGTCACACGTGAAGCATCTCTTCACATGTGACAAGAAGATGTTAGGCGTTTCTCAGTTTCAACTTGTACGGCGCCCAATGTCATTGCATTTCAATCATTCTTAATGCTTTCAAAAGTTTCGAAACTGTTGTTTGATCAACTCTTAATAATTCTACAAGTTAAGATTGCGCCTCACATAAGTCTTCATAAAGTAATGCTTCCAATTACTCGTTTTCAAAATATTTCAGAGACCAAGAGCGTTCTTTAACATAAATGTTTGTTTGTTTTTTAGGCTTAACGACCTATCAATCCTTATGGGATCATTTTAAGGTCATAACCAGTGATTTTTGGGTAAGGTTATTTTATTTTTACAACGTTTTTCTTTTCATGATTCATTGGGGTTTGTTTTTAAGAGCAGGATCCCCAAGTCCTACCCTTGTTATTTAACCCATAACTGGAGGGAATGGACGGATTAATACCTTTACCAAGGGTACCAGTGCTTAAGTGAATGCAGGGTATTCAACTGGAATTCGAACTCGGCTCACCGATTTCTCTTTCCGAGCCGATATCCACTGCACCACAACGCACATCCGTCACTATACGCTTACAGCACCTGGTATTCCCAAGCGGTCACCCATCTAAGTACTGACCAGGCTCAACGTTGCTTAACTTCGGTGATCGAGCGAGAACCGGTGTATTCAACGTGATAGGCCGTAAGCCCCTTAACATCAATACCAAAATCATTAATCATTCTTTCTGGCAGAATATGGTCGTTTTAAGTCTCAACAAGAATTCTGTGCGCTTCAGCTGCAGATTTCTTTTGAATAAGATAGTGGATTATGATTCCCCACAAATACAATTTCTTTGGTTCGAAACCCAACATGTTTAATGGCATGAAAAAAAAAACAGTTGTTTGCACTTAGACGAAATCACATACACTGAATTTCAAGTTTATAATTATAAATGTGTTAAAAATCTGAAACTGCATGCACGCAGTTCTGGAAACGCTATTTGCTAGAAAACAGCGAGAATTTATTCAAGGTCCTAATACAACATCCAAACACTTAAAAATATAAATAAAGTAATAAATAAAGTAATAAAGTTGATGCCAATAAATCGTGACGGTAGTCCTGGGTATGACGGTAAACTGCATCCGGCAGCAAGGCCTGTGATTGGGAGGTTGTGAGGAGCATGTAACCATCTCTTAATTGCTGTTGTTCCCCGGTCCACCCCGACCCGGAGTGGTAGCACCTGTTAGGGTCCTAGCTGTGGGCAAATAGTTAACCCCCAAACTGGAGTCAATATACTATGAAAGCACAAAAATAGACTTTTATAGAAAAATATACATTTTTTAAAAAAAACTATTATCAACAATCCATTTTTGAAGAAAAAAAAATAATACCATCAATACATTTTTTAATAGAAAGCTAGAAGACATCTTCCGTTTTCTAAAATTAAAAAAAAGATTACAAAAAAAAAAAACTTTTCACTAAACTTTGACTTAATCAGCCTTCTCACTATAACCAAACATTAAAAAATAATTTAAAACCCCACACTTTTGGCATTAAACAAACCACAGTGGTTGATATGCCGTTAAACAAAACTCAAACTCAAACTCAAATCGTAACGGCATTATAGAAGAAACAAATAATGTTATCATATCGTCATTGACAGAAGCACGTGACGCCATTCCATGAATACTGAGAAGGAAAAAAGATACATTTATGGGACGACAGTCCCAAGTTGAACAAATTAAAAGAAGAAAGAACAAACAGAAGAAAATGGAATGGAAAAAAACACACAATTTTCAAAGAAAACAATCAGTTTTTTATTAATAATCATTTCACCCCAAGCAAAGCAGTACAGCCACTGGTGCGCATGGCGTTACATGAGTAGAGGTCAAGAAAAAAGAAGATCAAAATACAGTGGGTGCCAGAAAAGGAAAAGAGAAAGATGGAAATACTAGTGCACAGGGCGTTACGGGAGGTAAATTTTCGTTTTAGGTCTCAAAGGCTTTTCCCCCCTCAAATGTAGGAAAAAGCGAAGATTAACAATATCATACAATTATAACCGCTACAGAGGAAATGCCCTGGTCACAAACATCACTTTGAATCCCATTTCAAAGCTGTCCACATTAAATTTAAGATGGCTGCTGAAATAGAAAATATATCAATACGCATTCAAACACTACAAAGTCCGTTCTTATAAAAAATAATGAACGTATTTATGACGAAATTAAGAAAACTATTTAAAAAATCGGATGTACGCTGTGTTGCAGTTGATATCGGCTCGGAACGAGAAATCGGGGTAACCGATTTAGAATTCCAGTTAAATTCCTTGTATTCACTTATGTGCAAATACCCTTGATTACAGTATTAATCCGTCTCTTCCCTCAAGTTATGGATTAAATAACAGAACAGATTGGGTTCTATAGCAATAGCTGGCAACCAGTCTACCACAGAAAGTAATGGCAACCTACTGCGAGATAATCTTCTGTCGAGTCAGTAATGTTTATTTCGAGACATGATCGCCCAAAGCGTGTATCACATATGGCATTTAACTGATTTGAAAAAAACTAAGGAATAATAACGCATCACTTGACATTGAGGCTAAAATTTTGAAAATAGTTTGCTTTCTCCTCGAACTCTATAACAAATTTCTCTATTTAATGAAAAAAGTCAACCTCCATGAAACTGACGCATTGCACCGTCATAGGCTAACTTTCTCGGCTGACAAGAAGTGGAAATAATATATTAAATCCATTGCAAGATCAGCTGTTAGAAAGTTATCATACGAATCTATGAGTTTTCATACAAAATCTCTCTCCAAAATCTATCATACAGATCTATAAGCCTGCCATTCGTCCATACTTATAAAATTGTTGACATATATTGTCCGTAACTCCTGCTATGTTCCCAAAACCTCTTGATAAAATCCAAAGATGATTCAGCAATATTATCTGTCCGAATCTGGCGGCTCAATTTCAGTCACTTTCTCTCCGCTATAAGTTTGCATCCCTTGACTTTTCTATAAATACTTTCATGATAATTGTTGGTATGGAATCTAGTTATTTAGATTAAAACAGTTCACAGAAAGTGAAAGAATTAGAAATATTTTCCCTGTTCCTTCAATGGGACAAGATGTGGTATAAGGTCGCTTTTTAAATTTAGCACCTGAGTAAATACACACGGGATAAAAATTATCCGGTCCCAATAACCGTCGACTGCACTGGTCTCGGTGACGACGACCGATCTACCCGGATAGTGCAATAGAGTGATACATATTCAGGCCTCTGTTTCCCGGCACAGCCTGGCCCGTGTCATTACTCAGTTGTAAAAGTCAGCCATTTTCGGTATTTATCCGAGATTGGGGCATTCCAAGCGGGTACGTTCGGGCAAATATTCCCCATAACAGCGCATACGCGATCTCGGTCTCTTGTCTGCTTTTTTGTGCTCTTCGGCATAGCTTTCTCTGGGTTCAGCTCGGCCTTAAAGCAGAGAATCCGAAAAGTTTGAGCTTTGAAGAACTCCTTGGTTAATTATTTCCTTAAGCAATCTTTTGTCTTTTGGCTTGTTGATTCCAAACATTTCACTTTCAAACTTCAATTTCCTATCCTGGCAATCAAGTAGATTGATATATTCATATTCATCGTATCAAAATGATAATTAATCTATGAATAATTTCTCTGAAAATTAAGACACAAATAATTAATCAGCAATTAACGCTTCCGAAATTTAAAGAATTCTAATTGCAAATAGAAAATTAAAATTCTTGCCTCGAATATAGTCTCCATTTTGTTTCAGATTTCATTTTCATGTTTTTGAAAGACGGGATCCTCACTCCCTCTCCCAGCTCTTTCTTTCATTATCCATCTGTAACTTCTGGATATGGAAAATTACTGCTCTCCACAGCTTTCTTGTTTTCTTCAATACTTACATCATCACATTCTTTCATACTTTTCTTTTCAAGATTATCAAATGCGACCTGCTGATATTTTCTGGTTCTTTTGTTTTCTATACTTCCTCTGAATATTATTTTCTCTAAGTATTTTTATCATCAAAATGCCCACCCCTAATTTAACACTATCTTTTCGATATGAATGAACAGCCTTCTCTGTAGTTGTTCTGCATAAAATTTAAAATTTCCTAAGCTCCATACCACGTAAGTGCTATCCAGACATTGTTAGAGCAAAATATAATAGTTAAATGTTACCGCCACTTCTATTTTAACAGTTTCCTTTCTCGCACTTTCCATTTGTGAAAATAATTTCCATTTACTTGCTTTTCGGATAGCTACAATTACCAAAGGTTTAAATGCAACATTAATTACCATCTTCTATCTTCCTGAATCACATTCATCTTTTATCATTTCTTCTTTGTCCTCCATACCCAATCATTTCTCTTACTGTAAACCCGCTGTGCACTAGTAGTGGTCTAGTCTGGATTGCGGTGGAATGGTGAAGAAGACGTGAATTCATGCCTTCCCAAAGAGTATTTGGGTGTACGTGTATATAACGAACCCAACTGTAATTGCAATTCGGCACTCCGATTAAAAATTCGCAGCCATTATCCCGCACATTCACGCTTAAGGCACTTGGTGTATCAAAACAGTCTACGTACCGACTAGGCTTGACGTATAAGTTAATCATTAATTCAAAGCTGAATAGAGTTAAAAGAAAAGAATGGTGTCAAGTGGTTAGCGAGTAACTTGGAACAAATTTTTAGAAACAGAACTGTTGAAAATTGTATCTCTTCAAGAAATTAGACGTTACGAGATTTTTTTTTTTTCGCAATTTATAAATTCGGTACGTTCGTATATTATTCAAGTTTTGAATAGCATCTTCTGACATTTTTATTGTTTCTTCAGATTTCTGAATCTGCCTTTCCGGCATCTTTTCTCGCAATAAGCAGAACTCTTAATTTCAGCACAGGCTTTTTTTTAATAATCATTTCACCCCAAGCAAAGCAGTACAGCCACTGGTGCGCATGGCTTTACATGAGTAGAGGGCAAGAAAAAAGAAGATCAAAATACAGTGGGTGCCAGAAAAGGAAAAGAGAAAGATGGAAATACTGGTGCTCAGGGTGTTACGGGAGGTAAATTTTCGTTTTAGGTCCCAAAGGCTTTTCCCACTTCAAATGTAGGGAAAAGCGAAGATTAACAATATCATACAATTATAACCGCTACAGAGGAAATGCCCTGAATTCAACTGGAGTTCGCAGATTTTAAATTTATATCGTGAAATTTTCCTATGTTCTATTCGGAAAATATCTTAATTCCTTTGTGGTCATTTTGTAGAATAATGTCTTCATCGCCTCTACAAAAGCTCAAATTCTTCTGTAAACGATTGATCGCTCAACAAAGAACGCGGATCTGAGTTTAAGGCGTCACTTTATTTCTTCTACTCTAGTAATTTTATATATAACTGCTCACCCAATACAAATCCCTAGCAGTACTCAGCCGTGTGTTACTGAAGAAAGGTACGAGGGAGTGACAGACAGCGGCTCAGATTCTTCTTCTATGTGCCCTGTCCCTTCAGGACGTAGGCGATCATGGCTTTCCACGTTTCCCTATCCCTGGTGGCTCTAAGCACGCCTTCTCCTGTTACACCATTCAACATTCGTTCCATCATCCACCTGATTAGCTCCTTCAAATATGTTATCCGTTGCTTTCTCCTGTGTCTTTTCCCCTCTATCTGGCCTGTTTGTATCAGGTTCTCCAAGCCCTCCTTCCTCATTTCAAATCCCAGGAACTTCAGCTGTCTCTTCCTGATGTTCAGTATATATTTTCTTTTTGTTTCCATCATTTCTAAGACCTCATCATTGCTCACATGCTCGATCCATGATATTCGCAGCATCTTTCCGTAGAACCACATTCAGATGCTTCAAGTTCTTCCTTCATCTTTGATGATATTGTCTAGCATTCACTGCCATATTGAAGAACGGACAGCACATAGCAATCCAGTACTCTCTTCCTTGTTTCGAGCGAAATTGTCCTGTTTCTTAATACCTCACCTTCTAGAATGCTTCCTTCGCCATGCTAATTCGCCTTCGGATCTCTCTGTCGCAATTTCTGTCTTTTGTTATAACACTTCCCAGGCTCAGATTAGTTTAGTAGGTTGCCATTGCTTTCTGCGGTAGACTAGTTGCCAACCAAGGCTATAGAACCCAATCTGTCCTGTTATTTGACCCATAGCTGGAGGAAAGAGACGGATTAATACCTTTCCCATTTGCGCGTATATGATTGCAACGAATTCAAGTGGAATTCGAACTCGGCTCTCCGATTTCTCGTTCCGAGTCGATATCCACTGGACCACAACGCACATCCATCATTTTCGGATTAAGGGGTTCAAAATTGTTTTGAATTTGTTGAAAAACACAGACAATTTACAAAAAAAAAAAGAATAGTAACCTAGTGTTATTATTAATATACACTTATTTATCCAATTCTTCATTATAATAGTTACATGTTATGAAATACTTAGTCCTTTATTAAAGATATGCGAATCTTTATAACGATCGTATGGAACTTGAAGATCAGCACTATCTCCTCAAAGCACTTGATGTAGACCTCCGTGTTGGGAAGATGGTATAGCGTCACCATCACTAGTGATTATTCAAAACAACCTTCCTAATCCCCATTAAACTTATCCAACTCTTTCTGTACTCTCCTCATATTGATACACAAACTCTATAAAATCTTCGTACGCAAAAACACCCACGCAAATTCCAAGCAGTGTAGCATGCTGTTTCGAGGAGTGAGATGCGTCTTGGTGCTTTTTTCTTACTATTTAATCTATACATTAGAAGAGATGGATACATGCACTTTCAAAAGAACATAGCCTCTTAGAAGAAAGTAACGATTCCATCTGGAATTCGAACTCGACTCTCCGACTTATTATTTTTCTATACATTACACCATCTGCACATAGAATAAATACTAAAGAAAAATTATATGTTATTTATCGGTTTAATTCTTTTTTCAATCTGTCCTGGGCATGACGATAAACTGCATCCGGCAGCAAGGCCTATGAATGGGAGGCTCTGAGGAGCATGGAACCACCTCTTAATTGTTGTTGTTCTCCGTTCCACCCTGACCCGAAGTGGTAGCACCTGTTAGGGGGCCCAGCTATGGGCAATTAGTTAACCCCCAAACTGGAGTCAACACACTATGAAAGAATAAGAATACACTTTTATAGAAATATATACATTAAAATAGACTTTTCTAGAAAAATATACATTTTTGAAGGAAATATATTACCAACAATACATTTTTGAAGAAAAAAATATTACCATAACACATTTTTGAAGGTTAAAAATATTTTCAGCAAAACGTTTTTGAATACAAAACTAGAAGACACTTTCAGTTTTCTAAAATATAAAAATAAAAACAAAGAATTTTTATCAAAATCGAACTCAATCAACCTTCCCACTATAATCAAACAAAAAAAATAAAAGCAAAAAAAAACCCCCCAAAAAAAAACCCCCCCAAAAAAAAGCCTTAAAACTTTTGTAATTAAATAACTCTCAGAGGTCAACATGTCATTAACCAAAACTCAAAATCAATCAAAAATCCTTTTTCAACGTTCGTGATTATTTCTTGATTTCTGGTTCACCTCGGGAAAATATATTTTGTTATTTCTGATTAAAGTTACTCATTACCAAAAGACTTATTTTTTTCATATGCTTGATTCAGAAATCAGCAGTTCTTTGCACTGTTCTTTTTGTGTCGTGTCACCTCAAGTTTCATCTGTCTTTTCCTGATGTTAAGCATAAGTTACTATCGTGTTTCTATGTTCTCTTAAATTTCGTTATTGCTTATATGCCCGTCTCCCGGTACCCTCAGTATCGTTTTGTAAAATCAAATTTCTGTTCCTTCACGTCTCTTCTAAATTTTTGAGGAGAGCGTACAGAATTAATTGCATATACAAGAACAGATATCACATAACACGATGTTATTTCCCACAGTTTCAAATTTAAAAACACTTGTAATAATTTGCTTTCCCTGGAGACTTGCAAGATTCCTTAAATAATCATGGACATGTTGAGCTTTACCTTAAATTGAGTTTTAGTTTGAGTTTTGTTTAACGGCCACCCCTGTGGCTTATTTAATGCCAAAAAGGTGGGGTTTTAAGTTATTTTTTTAAATGTTCAGTTATAGTGAGAAATTTGATTTAGTGGGATTTTAATGAAAATGTTTTTAATTTTTTTAATTTAGAAAACTGAAAATATCTAGTTTTTATTAAAAAAAATTTGATGAGAATAATTTTTTCCTTAAAATGTGTTATGGTAATAATTGTTTCTTCAAAAATGTCTTGTTGGTAATTTTTCCTTCAAAAATGTATTGTTGGTAATATTCTTCCTTCAAAAATGTATATTTTATTTTTTATAAAAGTCTATTTTTATACTTTCATAGTGTTTTGACCCGATTTTTGGGGTTAACTTTTTGTCCATAGCTGGGACCCTAACAGGTGCTACCACTACGGGTCAGGGTGCACCTGGGAACAACAGCAATTAAGAGGTGGTTCCATGCTCCTCCCAACCTCTCAATCAGAGGCCTTGCTGCCGGATGCAGTTTACCATCATACTCAGGACCTTCCCTTAAATTAATATCTGGTAAACCTCTTTGGAAATCAACTGGCAGAATATTTAGATCACACTCTACTCCTGAAAGCGTCTTTGAGAATTCGCACAAGTAATAATTTGTACCTTTTGCTAGAGATCAAATACCATCATATTCCATTTAACAGTCGGGATACAATTTCTATTGACCTGGTCTGAAAGAGAAAAGAAAAAAAAAGGAAAGAAAGAAAGAAGTCATTATGTACTGAAATAGATAACACCGTAGGTCAATAAAAAAGACTGATAGCAACCAATATAGTTTTAAGTTTTTGTGAAAATGATGCGAGATCAAATCTGTTTAATTTTTTCTCGGACATTTCTTTGCGGATTTATACGCACAGATGTAAAGAAATTGGTCTGGAACATTTAATAAATGTCACGCCACATTTCAAACGAATCTAATAGAAAACACCTTCAGCAGATAATCTCTCAATAGACGCGATAGACTGATTCTAAAAATCACAAAGCGCTCCACTAAATAACGTAAGCCATATCACTTGTACAGTTTCAATTGCGGCTACACACAAAAAATGTAACATATGTAACTAGAAAATAAAATGGTAAAATAAAATTGACAGCCTGTCACCATGCCCAAAATAAAAAGGTTTGGAAGAAAACCTTTATTAATATTAAAAAGAGCCATAAAATTTATTTACTAATTGGTTCTTTTTTACAGCTTACTAAAACATGATAATATATTTAGACTGTAAGATTACTTTTTGAAGGTAATAATAGATTATTATTATTAAACCTGTATTAACTGGTTACACATGCAATTAAACAAGTGCCAACAAGTATATTTCATTGTTTTTTTTTTTACGTATTTCATATATTTAAATCTAAACTTATTTATAAATGGAACTTTGTGTTTGTGTGTGTGTGTCTGTGTGTGTGTGTGTCCGTTACCGATAGACTCCGAAACTTAGGCCAGTCAATAATAATAAGAAACTAGCATGGGGAAGAGAGCACAAAAAATTGACATCAGAACAGATCATTTGATGCGCATATTATTGTGCAGTCTTAAAAAAATACAATTCAATTTTCATTTAGAATTATCCACTTGGAAATAAATACTAAAAATAGTATGAAACACATTATTTAAAAAAAACTGGGGTAGCCTAATCATTATGGCTGGTAGTGTAGATTTATGTATTTGATTACAATAAATTAGCGCAAATGTCATATCTATCTAAACTTATTTATAAATGGAACTTTGTCTGTGTGTGTGTGTGTCTGTGTGTCTGTTACCTATAAACTCCGAAACGGCTGAACCGATTTTCTTGAAAATTTACACAGTTGTACTATAAGCATCCGCGAGTGTTCTTAGCTAGGTTCATTTTGAGGTACCCCCGATAAATATTGAAAATCGATAATCGAAAAAATCGGGTTATAGAAGGAGTGGTCCGATTTTAATCAAATTTGATGCACTCATAGACAAAGACATAAGAAACGATATTTAGAAGTTTCACGGTTGCAGTTCTTACAATAGTGCAGAAAATTTGATATAGATACCAGGAAATCAAAATTTGAGTTACAACCATTCATTTTTCTTTCAATCTACGGTTTCGCTTTAACTGGAGACAACTATTGCTTTTTAGTCTTTTGTGCCAACGTCCAAAGACTCTGATGGATTAGTTTTAAAGCTTTCATTACACCCGAGCAACGCCGGGCTATACTACTAGTTCTAAATGAAAACAGAATTGTTCTTTTGTTATTATTACTTTGCAAAATCTTACAAAGCAGCCAGGAAACGTTTGCTCAGGCCTGCCAATAAGAAGAGACTTGCATTTGAAAGAGAGCACAAAAACTCGACATCAGAACAGTTCATTTGATGTGCATATTATTGTGCAGTTTTAAAAAAGTACAATCCAATTTACATTTAGAATTATCTACTTGTCAATAAATACTAAAAATATTATGAAATGCATTATTTAAAAACAAAACTGGAGTAGCCTAATAATTACGGCTGGTAGTGTAGATTTATGTATTTAAGTGCAATACGAAATTAGTGCAAATGTCATATTGATTCATAGTTAAGTTGATTAGACGTAACCGTAAGTTTTATGATAACAGTTTATTTTCTCTCACTTTTCGCTCATGGAACTCTTTTCCAGCTTCTTGCTTCCCAGTCAACTTTAATGATTGTTTTTGTGACCTCGAGCCTACGGTCGTTTTGGATGCTGATTTTTTTTTTTTTTTTTCACTTTACATTAAAAAAAAATCTCGATAACCTCTCAAAGTTGTGGGTTTCGGGGTGAGATTGCTAGAGTGTGAAAGAACAATGGATACATATTATGACAAACTTTCAAACGAGCCGTATTTCTTAATTCAACCAGTGCAGACTTTCAAGGCAAATAACCACCATGCTTAGGCCCCAATGTAGAATCAGCCGCATTTACTTTGAATTCCTTTGTTTCCAATCGTCTTCTCCAGAAATGTTAATCTGAGAGAGCAAATTCCCTGGAGGATGCTTCCTCGACCGACCGCTACAATCCTTATACCTTCAGGTCATTCAGTTAGTTAAGTGTCATACATGATACACACTTTGGGCGATCATGTCTCGAAAAAGCATGACTGACTGGGTAGATTATCCCGCATTAAGTTGCCATTTCCTTCTGTGGTAGACTGTTTGCCAGCCAACGCTATAGAACCCAATCTGTCCTATTAATTAACCCGAAACTGGAGGGAAAAGATGGATTAATAACTTTCCCAAGGGTATTTGTGCGTAAGTGAATGTAAGAAATTCAACTGGAATTCGAATTCGGCTTGTCGTTCCGAGTCGATATCCACTGCACCACAAGGCACATCTCTTCAGGTCATTAGCCAACCGATACGTACCCTACATATTCTGATAATAAGTCGAGGATGATCCCTTCAGAAACACCATTAGTGATCTCATGTGCTTCAAAAGGCTGGCAATTTGCAATAACTTAGATCCTACTTAACATGAAAGACTCAATAACTGAAAAGACTCTTATAGAGATTTCGTAGCTGGAGAGATTGTAGTATTTGCCTATGCCACACCCTCTCAAAAGCTTTTGAGATGTTGGTGTAGAGTAAAAAATGCACCCACAGAGACTAGGATCGAAGAATACAAGTGGGCCTAAAATCCTCGTTGTAGTCAGTCTTCAAAGTATTTCTTACAGATGTCATGACGAGTGCCTAAGCAAGACTTTGTATTATAACCACAGAAAGTGGGTTATGACAAATACATAATCGCTCTCAAAATGTGTTTAGTATCAATTATTTCACTGATTATATGCACGATGATAGTAAATACATAATCAGTGGAATCACTGAAGCGAAAGCCATACTGTTTGTCACTCAAGAAGTTGTTTCTGGTGATGTGAGTTCATGATAATAACTTTAAAATTCTGATGATACTACCAAGGAGAATGTGAAGATATTGTGACGGGTACAAGTACTCATCTGCACTCATGTATACATGGCATATCCAAGACACTTTACATGGAATTTTAAAATATTTCACCCCAAAGTAGTAGCTAAACAGCTTTTAAAAGGTTTGAGATATGGTTCATGTTGCTTTAGAACAACCACAGGGATATTAGAAGACTTCGTGATAAGACTGGAAAACTCTCGATAAGATAAAGATATCACAAAACTTCTGTATAAGTAAAAATAAAAACTGGTTCTTGTCATTTAACGTAGATTTAGAAGCAAAGAGCTTAGTATAACTGTAAATATATAACTACAAGGGTCATTTATAATGAAAGGCTCAACCCATTTGCGTCTGATGAGAGTTGTAAAAACTGTTTATAGTCCATCATGGAATTACACACAACACTTATTGCTCAATTGTTTTTTTTTCTTTTACTGATAATATAATTTGATTATATATGTGTGTTACTGTTGATATATGTGGGATGTGAGCAGTGGATATCGGCTCAAAACGAGAAATCGGAGAGCCGGGTTCGAATTCTAGTTGAATTCGTTGCATTCACTCGGCTCAAATAACCTTGGGAAAGGAATTAATCCGTCTCTTCTCCCCAACTGTCGTTTAAATAACATAAAGACTGGGGCTCTAGTGCCTTGGTTAGCAATCAGTTTACCGCAGAAATTAATAGCAATTTACGGGGGGAAAATGTTCTGCCCGGTCAGTCATGTCTCAAAAGAGATATGATTGCCCAAGTGTTTATCACATATAGCACTTAACTGACTGACACACACACACGCGCGCGCGAACAGGCACACACACACACACACACACACACACACACACACATATATATATATATATATTGTCATCCGCAGACAGATCTGTTTCGCTGTATCACAGCTCATCAGTACGGTTAGACTCCGATTGCTCCCTAACCCAGGCTCGAAACACGACCGAATTGGCGTCAGTTGGCAACTGTTTTAAATTAATGTTTTGAATGTTGCAATTTTATTCTTCGTCCTTCTTCATTTGTATATAAATATATATAATGCTGACAAGACACTCCACCCACGTCTATTGGTTCACACTCCACCCACGTCTATTGAACAGGTGAAGAGGCTCATCCCTTGTTCCCTGCTTAGGATGTGGTTCCCGGTTTTCTCTTCTCCAATCTTGTCACTCTTACGTAGCCCCCTGCACATCAGTGGCGTTACCGCCTTGCTCGTGGTGATATGATTAAAAAAAAAAGAGAACAAGTGAAATTAATCGTATTCGCGTAATATTATATATATATATATATATATATATATATATATATATAATATTACGCGAATATGATTAATATTCACTTGGTCTCTTGTCAGCATTATATATATTTATATACAAATGAAGAAGGACGAAGAATAAAATTGCAACATTCAAAAAATTAATTTAAAACAGTGCTCAATATAAAAATGGTGGAAATAATATTTATCATTAATTATTACGTTAGCACATTTTTAAAACTTATAAAATTGTATATTTTTGTAGTAGTTTTATACATGTTCAAACGCAATCTAATTATTTATATAAATATACAAGAGAACAAGTAGATATTAAAAGACTTTGCGTAAAATCACCCACGCCCTGACAAAAGGCAGGTGCAAAATCAAGAATTTGGCGGGAAAGAAGAAGGCAGTAGAGAGTTCCAGCAACTTGCTTTCCTGTCAACTTTATTTTATTCTCCTTTCTCCTATCTTGACCTTGCTCAAGCGCTTGCCTTGATCTTAATTTTACGTTGATATCTATCAACTTCGCGTAAAATTCAGATCAAGGCAAGCACTTGAGCAAGGTCAAGATAGGAGAAAGGAGAATAAAATAAAGTTGACAAGAAAGCAAGTTGCTGGAACTCTCTACTGCCTTCTTTCTTTCCTGATAAATTATTCATCTTTTTACCGTGCCTTTTTGGAAAGTGGGTGATCATAGCTTCCCACAATATCATGCCCTACGTAACTCTTAATAAATTTTGCTATCTCTTAATCTTTTTTTTATCAAACGTTTACACAATCTTGTTTGCCTAGGTTATGTACTGCTTTCTACTGTCGCTCTGGACTTAAACGTAGGCATCTCCATTACATCACAAAAAATCCAGCATAGTATGATTTAAAAAGGTTCAAAACTTAATAAAACAAACTTTTTCTATCAAAATTTTTATATTATTAAGAGAAATGATCAAAGTAATTTTTATTTATTTTATAAAATTTTGAATCCCTTTTAACATGGTAGAAATTTTGGCAGAAGATTTTGCTTTTATTTTTTAGTTAGCGTTGCAGAAAACCTTACGAGTATTTACAATCGATTACGTATTTTTTACGTAACTAGCTTTTTCGATGACAAACACATTAATTTGGAAATTCTCGCAAAAATCAAATAATTGTCGGATTTTAATGAAACTTTCAGTACTTATTCACAAATGAATGAAATGATTTCTGAAATTATTTCATGTTTTTAAAATATTGGTGAAAAATTTTTTTTTAATTCTGTTACCCACTGTCCTCCAGGTAAATTCATGAAATTTTAATAAATTTTAATTTCTGCAAATTATTTTTTTATTAGTTAAACGCAGAACTCATCGGGAAATATAAATCATCTATTCTTTTTATTTAAAAGTATTCGGCACTATCCAAAAATCTGCTCTGAAGAGTAAAATAAAAAAAGCAATAAAACTCTGATATAATTTAATAAGCTTTTAATTGCTGGAATAAATAATAATAATTAAGGACATTATAGTCTGAATAAAAAAATTTTCGATTACAAAAAGAGACTGGGGAAAGCAACGGATAACATATTTGAAGGGCCTAATCAGGTGGATGACGGAACGAGGATTGCATGGTTTAACAGGAGAAGGCCTGCTCAGAGCCACCAGGGATAGGGAAACGTGGAAGGCCATGATCGCCTACGTCCTGAAGGGACAAGGCACATAGAAAAAGAAGAATACAATTTTAAAAGAATTGTTTTCATTTTATTATTATTATAATAATTCATAAAGATTTTAAAATCTGTTGTCCTTTTTTTTGTTAAGAATTGATGATTATATTGCCTATCAAAAAATAAAAAAAAATTAATAAAACTTTTTCACCCCTTATATTTTTAAAATAATTTAAAAAAAGTTTTGTTTGTAAATAAATATGTTCATTTAACTACGATGTTCCATAGGGGTCATAACAAGTTTCTATAGGGGTCGTATTTATTTTAGAAGTTTGTAAACTTCTGAGTGTTTTGGATTATTCCCCTTACATGGAAAACGACAGAAGCCGCACTTTGATTCTGATTCAAGTCTCTTTAAGACGTTTATAAAATTCAACAGCCTGTTTTGCAAGTCATTCCTTAAACATTTAAAGCAACTTTTACTCCACCCATATCTATTGAACAGGTGAAGAGGCTCATCTCTTTTTTCCTGTTTAGGATGCGGTTTTCGGTTTTCTCTTTTCTAATCCTCTCCCTTTGTTTTTTTTTTTCAGTTTGAGTAGATAGACTAAACTATCGCCCGGTTCACACTCCACCCACATCTATTCAACAGGTGAAGAGGCTCATCTCTTTTTTCCTGTTTAGGATGCGGTTTTCGGTTTTCTCTTTTCTAATCCTCTCCCTTTGTTTTTTTTTTCAATTGGAGTAGATAGACTAAACTATTGCCCGGTTCACACTCCACCCACATCCATTGAACAGGTGAAGAGGCTCATCCCTTGTTTCCTGTTTATAATGCGGTTTCCGTTTTTCTCTTTTCTAATCTTCTCCCTTTGTTTTTTTTTTTCAATTGGAGTAGATAGACTAAACTATCGCCCTGTTCACACTCCACCCACATCTATTGAACAGGTGAAGAGGCCCATCCCTTGTTTCCTGTTTAGGATGCTGTTTCCGGTTTTCTCTTTTCTAATCTTCTCACTCTTATGTAGCCCCTGCACATCAGTGGCGTTACCGCCTTGCTTGGGGTGATATGATTAAAAAAAAAATCCTAATTTTCTAATTTTGTTAAAAAAAAAATAATTGTGAAATTCACAATTTGTTGAGGTACATAAAAATAATATGAAAAATAGATATTAAAATAAAAACCAATAAATATCATAATATTTCATAAATTATTGAATTACCTCTGCCGTTATTTTCATTCTGTTACAAAATTGTAAATTTTTTTAAAAGAAATTTTTATATTATTTTTATTTTAATTTTTCCTAAAACATCTTCAACCGTAAACCTACAAAGCTAAACTAACTAAAATTCAATCAGATATTAGATAATTGCGGAAAATGTGTTAAATTTTTAATTTTAACATAGTTAAAAATTAAAAAAAAACGATTTGTATGAATAAGATTTCTACCAAATTCGTCTTCCATACTTTTGGCCGGATACGAAATCATCAGTTGTCGGCTACGCCTAAGTTGCTGATAAGGTGTTGACAGCTGTGATAACAAGGCTAGCGTAACTGAGGAATGCTTTTTGAAACATTTTTCCAAACAGTAAGCACATAATTCTTGGTTTAAGTCAACTTAAAGTAAGTTTAAATTTGGTAATTTGAAGAAAATAATGTGTCAGTGAGGTGTATTTTATTTTTATAATATTTTTTAAAACCGGGAATTAGCTTCTGTTTACAATCGATGAAAACTGGCGGAAAATTTGAAATTTATAATTTTATTTTTTTTTTAAATTTAGAAGATTTTTGATTCCGATCAATATATTTTCGGTTTAAAATACGCCAGGGTATTTTGCTTACTGGAATTAGTAAATTTAATCCATGAGAGGAGGTACATACTTAAGTGAGTGTTAACTTATCTAAGCCTTTTTTCTTCATAAAGTAGCAATTGCAACTGTCTCTGGTGATAAGTAGAAATATCATTTTCTTTCCATTATTTTATTATAACTTTACTCACCATCATAAAACTGAATAATATTGTTTCTCTTCACTAATGTTCTGTCATTTTCTTTTACTCCCAGGAATCGTCTCTGTTGCATAATAATTTGGATTGGGTGAAAAGGTTAAAAAAACTCAAGACAATTAAGAGCTTGGAAAGAATTTATAAACTTAAAAAGAGCAAACACTAACCAATTACCGTTTTAAATTGTTATAAGTATTACAAAGTATTCGAAATTCCTATCATGGTTGCAGGTGTAAAAATGTCACAAGATGGCTGTTAGGTTATTGGGAACTTGCCACATCGTATTTAATATCCTTCAAGCAAGATTTGGTTGATGTAAGAAAAAAGCAAGCATCATTATTTCGCTCGTAAACAGTGTTTGTATGTGAATATTCACGGCTTCGTGAAAATAATCTATAATATGCTAGTATTTTTCTAATCACCGAAACGGTGCACATTCTATCCTGATGACCCCAATTTTAATATAAATTCGAGAGGAACACATTAAAAGAAATTCAATGAAGTCATATGCCTTAGAGAAGCTTAGTGGAAATGTCATTGGCATGAGGAGAATTACACATTCAGCTTCAGGTGAGTTTCAATTACTTCCCAGTAATTTCCTTCTGGGTAACATTTTTATCTTAGTCGCGAAATTTTCGCATATTAAAGTGCATTGCCCAGGAAGTGTAACACGTTAACATAAACAATCGAAATGAAATTTATCATTCGATTTTAAGATACGGGTTTAAAAGAATCGTTGAAAAATTCAAACCTGGTTTCCTTACTTTTGCCAGACTAATTTGCCAGAGTAATTCCCCCCTAAAATCTGCCAGACATAGATCTATCTATCTATCTATCTATCTACTTAAATCTCTTCATATACTATTTACTTGAATCTGTTCATATTCTAGCTACATATCTATGTAATTAATATCTATCTATCTATCTATCTATTTATCTATCTATCTATCTATCTATCTATCTAATTAATTAATTTTCATTTTTGCACACACACACACATATGTATATATATATATATATATATATATATATATATATAACTTTTGCTTTTAACAACCAATAAGGGATTGCTGTATTACTAAGATTTGTTTACGGAAAAGTATGAAAAGCAATGAAATTAATTGTGTTAAATGATTGATATTTTAACACCACCTCTACATGATGTCTTTGGGGTACTTTCTTGCAGCATCATTTACAGTAAGATAGAAAACCTATTTTCGCTTCAAATTTAAAAAAAAAAAAAACGATTCTTTAATTCATGTAATATGTAAACGGGGACGTTAAATATCCGATCATTCGACTAGATGTTGTTTGGTTGTTTTGTTTTATGGCATCTCAACCTCGGCGGGTCATTTATTGCCAACTAAATTTATTTATTGCTGGTAATTTCTTTTTCTTTCAACAATTTATTGTTGATTTTATATAAGTTTTGTGTCTCGTAATAGTTTTTTCTTTTCAGGTATCAAGATTCATTGGGATTTGTTTTTTTTTAAAGGGCAGGGTCCCAAAGTCCTATCTTTGTTATTTAACCCATAACTGGAGCAAAGAGACGGATTAATACCTTTCCCAAGGGCACCATGCTTAAGTGAATGCAGAGTATTCAACTTGAATTCGAACTCGGCTCACCGATTTCTCATTCCGAGCCGATATCCATTGCACCACAACGCACATCCGTCACTAAACGCTTACAGCACCTGGTATTCCCAAGCGGTCACCCATCTAAGTACTGGTCAGGCTTAACGTTGCTTAACTTCAGTGATCGAGCGAGAACCGGTGTATTCAAAGTAAATATGGCCGTAAGCCCGGTAGATTTATAAATGCGCTAAATGGATTCTGACGAGACAACCCTTCTGGCCCGACACAGTGAACCAACTGTTCTAGCAGTAGATGCAGCTATGTATTCTATGTAGTCATTTCATTTGACGTCATTTGAGGGAGTAAGGCCAAGGAGGCACAATGCCTTGAGGTTGATTTTCTAAGCGCTTCTTAGATGTGGCACAAGGCCGAACGTATGGGGTACCCAGTGAGAATCGATCTCACCACTGAGTTGTAATAGGCTCGAGCAAGACCAGCTTGCTAACATTTATACCACTTTGAGGTGTCCGTGCGTTGTTCTCTCTGAAGGTCAATAATAGTTTTAAATTGAAGCAAACAATATTATTTATAGGATTTAAAACCAGACCATTTTCCTGAAATTTGTTGTTATTATCACAAGTTTTGATCAGGTGGTTGACTGTGTACGTTTTAAAGAATTTTGAAATGAGCCCTTTATTTAGGTGGTTCTCATTCCGTTGAGCATGTATTGGGATGCTTCTTATTTAATAATGCGTACTGTTTTCACTGAAATCAAAAGGCAAAGATATTACAATATTATTGTGATTTTCTATATCATCGAAATATCTCGTCATCTGTCTCACAGAACAGTATTTTCCTCCTTCTTTTACTTCTTTTTCTTAATGTGTCCTTTTAGGGCATAGTCGATGATGGCTCTCTACAACATTCTTTATTTCTTCTCAATATTTTTTACTAGCCTTCCCATTCACTGATCTGTTCGCTGCTGGCACAAGCTTATTTTACTCCACACTCTCTATTACTTTCAATATATATATATATATATATATATATATATATATATATGTTTAATCGTATCACCCCGAGCAAGGCGGTAACGTCACTGATGTGCAGGGGGCTATGTAATAGTGAGAAGATTGGAAAAGAGAAAGCCGGAAACCACATCCTAAAGAGGGAACAAGGGATGAGTCTCTTAACCTATTCAATAGACATGGGTGGAGTGTGAACCGGGCGATAGATAGATCTATCTACTCCAATTGAAAAAAAAAAACAAAGTGAGAAGATTGGAAAAGAGAAAGCCTGAAAAGACGTCCTAAACAGGGAACAAGGGATGAGCCTCTTAACCTGTTCAATAGACATGGGTGGAGTGTGAACCGGGTGATAGATAAATCTATCTACTCCAATTGAAAAAAACAAAAAAAACAAAGTGAGAAGATTGGAAAAGAGAAAGCCGGAAACCGCATCCTAAACAGGGAACAAGGGATGAGCCTCTTAACCTGTTCAATAGACATGGGTGGAGTGTGAACCGGGCGATAGATAAATCTATCTACTCCAATTGAAAAAAAAAACAAAGTGAGAAGATTGGAAAAGAGAAAGCCGGAAACCACATGTCAAATTCTTCAAGTATTCTTTCTTCACTATGTCCTCAAATCTTCTGCTTACAAGTATAAGTGTTCTTTAAGTTTCCTTTTCCTTCAAATGTCTTGGATGTTCTGTCCATGGCATTCTCAGCATCCTTTTGTTGAACCATATCATTTTGCCTCAAGTTTCGTCTTCATCTTTTAAGGAATTATCCAATATTCCATACTATATAAAACTGATAATTATATCGCAGTTCAGTACTCCATTCTTTGCTTATAACGAAATTATCCTGTATCTTAGCGCGCTATTTACCATCTGGAAGCCATTATTCACTATTCCAATGCTGCTTTGGATTTCGATGTCATAATTTCTGACATCTGTTAAAATACTTCCGTGGCAGTTAAATGCCTACACCTACGTGATTTTAACATCTTCGAATTAGTAGTAAGTAACAAAATTTTAAAATATTATTTATCATATTTGTTTACGAAGTATTGTCAAAAATATTATGGATATTAAGTATTCCGAAACTGCGAAAATATGGAATAAAAGTTTATTATCAAGTCGCAAAAAATAAATGGTATTATTTTTAGTCTGTCGTTAAGAATCAGGACAGTTATTGCTTTTTTACCTTCATCGCAATATGAAAATTGACTTTGATCTCTATCTGATATATGGCTAAAATAAGAAGACTTAGTAAAAAAAAAAGAAATTCTTCACGTGATATTTTGTCAGGCTTTCCAGAACAATTGTTGATTTTCATTACCATCTAAGAAGTGTTTTAAATCTTTGTCCGATCTTGCGTCTAAAGTAATAACACCTGATAAAAAATAAAAATAAAAAATTCACGAAAGTATTCGTCAGCTACACCAGGAAAATTAAATTTAACGCGAGATATATCGTCAGCCGCATGAAGATAGCTAAGGATACTTGAAAATAATAATAATAATAATAATAATAATAATAATAATAATAATAATAATAATAAATAAATAAAGAAGAATCTACTAAAAACGTGAAAAAAGTAGAGGAAAATGACGAGAAAAAAAAAGCCACAAGCACAAAAGCCTGAGATCACGAGCAAAGCGAGATTCTCGTCCGATCACCAAGTACTGGGTATTGTTGCGCGATCTCAAGCGAAAAAAGTGACTTTTATTCATTTATTCACGTTTATTGAGAACCAAAGTAATTTTCCGTTGCTTTTCTGACAGCAAGTGGCTCAAGAAGTGTACGAGATTTGCGCATGCGTGTAAAACATCCAAAGATACTTCACAATATCACAGCGATCACATATTTTAGAAAGCAAGCAAAAAAAAAAAATACATGTCTCTGAATGTGTTTGAAGAACTAGAAAAGAAAATTGGTGCAATATCGTAATTGCACTTGTCATATTGTAGGAATTAACACGCATTTTTCAAATAAATTTCGACACCCTATTCAAAAATGTAGTTGAATTAAAAAAAAAACTAGTTTCCACGTAGAGTTTTTGGCTAGAAAAATACCCTATTTTTGTGCTAAGATCATCATCATCATCATCATCATCGTTAAAATAAATTACCATCAGTCAAATGACCAGGTGTGATCATAATGTCACCACGCAGTTGAGCGCCTTATCATCTCCGCTCACACATTTTGATAGGTATTTATTCGTGCTTAATATGTCTTGTGCAAAGTAAAATTTGAGGACACCATCCCTTTCAAAACAGAACGCAACTAACGTGTTTCGATTGAAGATTCGCCTTGGTCACAGAAGGTCGGTAGATCCCTACACTCCGACCGTTGATTTCTCGTCTAGGAAGCGGTTTGTCTAGCGATTTAGTGTCATCGATGCTTTGGATATGTTGCCAGTCGTTCATTTCCATGTACAGATTTTGCTTGAGCAGATCAATACTCTTTGAAATCTGAAGTCGTCGCGAGTGGGAGTCTCGGGACAATTACAGATAGAGTATCCCAACACGATAATAAAGGACAAAGAATATTGGAAAATGAACATATATATATATATATATATATATATATATATTACTGTATTTAGGCAGCAAATTTTCTTTACAGTAATTTTTAGCAACACAGTTTTTCTGTTCTATATTGTTACCATAGTTCACACCCCTGAAAATGATTGAAAGTACTTGGGTACATTGAAAAATGAATGATAATAACATCTTTCAACTTTACGGATAATTTCTGACAACTTTCAATTATAATACGCGAAGAAATATCCGTGAGTATGAACATATTTTATAAAAAATAAGCAGACACATTGTTTGCAATTTATTTAATCATATATATATATATATATATATATATATGATTAAACAAATCTCTCTCTTTCTCTTTCTCTTTCTCTCTCTCTCTCTCTATATATATATATATATAGAGAGAGAGAGAGAGAGATATGATGATGATATTGAGATAGAGGTAGAGAGAGATAGCCAGAGAAAGAGAGAGCGATGTTACATAAGATGAAGGGAAAGTGAGGGGAGACATAAAGATAGAGAAGTAGAAAGAAAAGAGAAATATCGCTAAAAAGAAAGGAGGAGACAGAAAGATAGAGAAGGATAAAGAGAGAAAAATAGATAGACAGAGAGAGTGGGACAGGAAAAAAGAAGGCAAGTGACATAGAGTAAGAGAAATTAAGAGGGATAAATTCGAAGACTTAAATGTAGAATTTTCCGATATGATAATAAATAACAAAGAAAAAGAGATGATGAAGAAGAAACACATGAGATAGAGATTGATGGAGAGAGATAGAGAATAAGAGAGAGAGAGAGAGCGTGAGAGAGAGAGAGGGATCGATATAAAGAGAGGGAGGAAAAGAGAAATAAGAGAAATAAATAGAGAGTGAATGTGTGAGAGGAAGAGAATTAAAGAGAGGGCAGTAGTGAGAAAAAGAGAGATAGTGAGGGAGAGACGAGGAGAACGAATGAGAGACAAGGAGAGAGACAAAGCGAGAGAGAGAGAGAGAGAGAGAGAGAGAGAAAGAAAGATGAAGTGGTATAAATTCAATGAATTAACTGGAGGAGATCGGAGAACGATTTCTTTAGGGTCATAAGATATATAGAAATACATATCTCAGAAAAATACTTAATTGAAAATAAGCCCATTATTTGCAGTAATGTCAAGTTCTTACGACAAGATAAAAAGCAAAGATGTTCAGTAGCAGGAGACTAAGAAGGTTATCTCAAATAAAATCGGCCATATTCGGAAATTAAAAAAGTTTCTACCTTCAGTAACTTTTATATTGTCTACAATATCAATTACACACTTACCAACCACATAGTGCCGTTGTATAACAGGCAACCGTTGAAAGCCACTCATAGTGTAGCTCCTTGTAGTATAGCTTCTTGATAAAATCTAACGAAGAATCAGTAATATTGATCTAGCGTCTCTGCTGCATTCACTTTCTCACTTTTAGTCTCCCTGTGCTATTTCATTATAATTATTCGGGTGTGTTCTTTGTTACGGTACCCAGGCTTTGTTACGGTACCCAGGCTTTGTTACGGTACCCAGGCTTTCTGAATTTAATTGTCGTACCAGAATGGTTTCAAGACCTCTTCAGTTTACAGTTGTGTTGCCTAGCTGTAACCGTAAATTCTATGCTAACAGTTTTTGTCATCGCACTTCTTCTTTGTGCAACTCCCTTTCGGCTCCATGCTTTCTTTCCAGCCAATTTTAAACTACAAACATAAAATGCAATGATAATCGCTTATATTGCTTTTCTGACTCCAGTATGCAATAATTTTGCTCTCTGTTGAAATATTTAAGGATGTGCATCGTGGTGGACTGGCTAACGGCTCAGAACAAGACATATATTGAAAGTAATAGAGAGTGGGGAAAAAATGAGTAAAATAAGCTTGTGCAAATCTAATCTAATCTAAACTTATTTATAAATGGAACTTTGTGTGTGTGTGTCTTTCTGTCTGTGTTACCTATAGACTCTGAAACGGCTCAACCGATTTTCTTGAAAATTTGCACAGTTGTACTATAAGCGGCTGCGAGTGTTCTTACCTAGGTTTTGTGTCGAGGTACCCCCGATAAATATCGAAAATCGCAGTAGTTTACATAGGAGGCCAGGGTGCCAAACCCTGTCAAAGGCCTTGGAGATGTCCAGAGCAACCGCGCGAGCCTCATCAGACTCATCAAGGGCCTGTACCATGTACTCCGTTACGGTTGTTGGCAGGTCGGCCGTGGACCTGGAGTTTGTGGGCAGTGAGATGATGAACTATTTCAGCATTGATTATGGCCTCGAATACTTTCCCGAATATCGGTAGAAGACTGTTAGGGCTATAGTTGGATGGGTCCGAGGGTTCACCACAATTCTTAAATACAGGAACGACTGAAGAGAACTTCCAGCATGCAGGAAAGCAGGAAGCAGAAAGGCAATAGTTAAATAGTTTAGAGAGGACAGGGGAAAGTTCAGGAGCACACCTCTTAAAGACTATCACCGGGATTCCATCGTCTCCACACGCCTTATGGGGGTCGAGTTATTCATACTATCTGCTTTTGTTATCGATCCGAGTGGAGGTACCTATACTTAACTGACAGTCTGACTGAAATACTGTTTCCTCTATTTTTGATGGTGCATTGTTAGGCCTGTGCAAATGGTTGACGAAGCGGGGTTTGGAAGAGATACCAAGAGAAAAATTACTGAGAACGACAAGAGACAGAGCCAAGCGGAAGTCCATGATCGCCTACGTCGTGAAGGGACACGGCACCTGAAGAAGATATATCTTTATGGTAACAAGGTGAATATAGAATCACTTCGATATTGAGAGGAAATGCGCGCAATGAAAATGTAACTCAGTATAAAATAAATAAAAAGGCCACCAAGAAATCGTGAAACAAAGAACCTAATTAATGTCATTCATTGGTCTTTCACTTGAAAAAAAAATTGTTGTATTAACCAGTCATTCGTTTCAAATTTTGTCTTTCTACTCACTGTTTTTCCTTCTCTTTCTTTCTCTGCGCCCCCCACCCATCGTGCAATTTGAAAGAGCCGACTTAAAACTGACAACAATCAACGACCACTCACCCGAAGACACAGCTACAAAATGTTTTCAAATAAGGCGAAGCGAAATAGGATCTAATGGGTTTTCTAGCTAGCATTTCTTCTGTGATTATGTCATAAAAGCTTGGTTTCTTGAACATTTAATTCAAACAATTTTCCACGTATTTTGCAGTTCGTCAGACAGACAGACAAATATTTATGCAAATCGGTTACATTTTGGCACATCGCTTACAGAAGACTATCTGGTACCAGAGATGAAACTTTCAATTTGTATTTGTTACAGTGTAACTTCTGTGATTTTCTTGTTGTTGCTATTGTTTCCTCTGCGGCTTTCTTTTATAACGGAGATTGTTTGCTTGAACATATCTCTTGGTTTTCTCTATAAAAACATCAATTTTCTAACACTAGTGCCATCATTGAAAAAGGCTTCCATTTAAGCAAACCACCAGACATTTTCATAGGGATAGGTCATCAGCCTTAAGGCTGATATGTGTTTTGAATCTATCTTGTTTAAATATTGTGTATTTTTGTCCCATTAGAACACACACACGCACTCACACACACACACACACACACACACACACACATATATATATATATATATATATATATATATATATATATATATATATATAAGAAAATATTTAGGCAGACAGGTTATTCCATGGTAAATTTACCAGGAAATAACGTGTCTGCCTAAATATTTTCTTTTCTTTTCTCTATATGTATTTATATAAATTAATATTTAAAAGTTTGTACCGAGTTATCCCAACACTGTATGTACAGGATACTCTTTTGGATTCTTCTATATCTAGAGCGCATGCTTATATATATATGTATATATCACGATAAATAAATATATATATATATATATATTCTGATATATATATATTCTGATATATATATATATATATATATATATATATATATATTTAGTATATCGAGGCAGCAAGTAATTTTCTAGACATATGCTATTAAATATAAGAGACAATGAATGTCTATTATGTTTAATCATGAGCCGTTCTAAACGTCGTATTTTTGCTTTAATTTCAGTTGAAAATAAAGACAAAAATTCTCCAACATTTGGATAATTATTTATTGGTTTTCTTCTAAGCTTTCGTCGGTGATGGTGGATTTTATAATATTTCAGTTTAAACTACCTCTCTGAAGATGGCTCATGTGAGCCGAAAGCTATATATATATATATATATATATATAGTAATATTAATTATAGTAGTAATACCAATATCAACAGAACTAATTCTTTTCCAGACTAGCAATAATTAAACTACAAATGAGATCGTCCTGAAACACACCGGGAAGTAACCCGGAGGGAAAAAAAGGGGAAGAAAAAAAGAAACAAACGAAATACCTGAACAAAAAGTCAAGCATTCGTAAGAAAGAAAAAAAAAACTCAAGATGAAAACCTTAAAATAAAGAGCTCAATACGAAAGCACAGTACACAAAGCACTCAACGCGATTATAGTATATATATATATATATATATATGTATATATATATATATATATATCTGAATATATATATATATATATATATCAGGATATATATATATATATATATATATCTGATATATATATATATATATATATATATATATATATATATACTGAATTATAATGTACGAACCAAATAGATTCGTTACAAATTTATCGAAGCAGAACCACCACTTTTAGGACCGTAGCATCAGTGTTATATCTATAGCAAGATAGACCGGTGGGACACGTCTCTCTTTATTAACGATTTGAATACAGTTTACATTCTTAATTACCTCACTAAACATGTAACTCTTCATTCACATTGTGAATTCAGATTTTTTATTCTTCTAGATTGGTTGACGGAAACCGTCTCTTGTCATACTCCTTTAGAATTCAGAGTATTTATTCCTCTGGATATTTTTTATGGAATTTGTCTCTTTATTTTCGTTTTGAATTGAGAGTTTTCATTCTTCTCTTTCGGTTGAGGGAAGCCACCTCTCATCATTCTGATTTTGAATTTAGTTTCCATCCTTCTAGATTGGCTCACGGTATCTGACTCTCTTCATTCTGATTTCGAATTGAGAGTTTATATTCTTCTATATCGGTTGACGGAATCCGTCCTTCTTCATACTCATTTTGAATTGAGAGTTTTCATTCTTCTATATTGGGTGATGTAACTGCTTCTCACCATTCTCATACTGGATTCAGAATTTTCATTCTCCTAAGCAACCTTGTGATGATTTGAGCTGCACAGACATTTACCATTAGGAAATATTTTTCTCATTTCTTTTCGCTTGATTAAGTCGTTAGCCAGCACCAAAATCATTCATCCATGTGACGCGGCGAGGATATTCCTACACAAGTAGCTCAACGACAAGGCTGTGAAATGTCGAAGTAAACAAACGAAGACACACGATGTATGAACTGAAGTCAATAAAATTGAATGTATTTATATATGGGATATGTCCCGGAAAGGGGTATATATACATATTATTCGAAGTAGCTAAGTGGTTTTGGCAAATGTAATCTAATAGGCCAGTCTAGCAAGTAGCCGTAATGGACTGGTACTAGTCTTAGTCGTATGCTTAGGCGTAGGTTTATGCAATAGGCGTAGTCAATAGACGTTCCAATAGGTCTTGTTCTAGGCGTCTATGCCTTAGTCCCTATTTATGGCTTACACCAGCCAATTATATTACTGTGAGAGGGAACCAAGGTGTATGCATATTCATTACATCAATGAATATGCATACATACATTTTTTATATATATATATATATATATATATATATATATATATATATATATATATATATATATATATATATATATATATATATATATATATATATATATATATATATATATATATATATATATATATATATATCCTAGGATGTGCGTTGTGGCGCAGTGGATATCGGCTCGAAACGAGAAATCGGGGAGCCGAGTTCGAATTCCAGTTAAATTCCTTGCATTCACTTATGCGCAAATACCCTTGGGAAAGGTATTAATCCGTCTCTTCCTTTTAGTTATTGGTTAAATAATAGGACAGATTGGGTTCTATAGCCTTGGTCGGCAACCAGTCTACCGCAGAAAGCAATGGCAACCTACTGCGGGATAATCTTCTGCCCAGTCAGTCATGTCTCTTTCGAGACATGATCGCCCAAGCGTGTATCGCGCATGGCACTTAACTGACTGATACTGGGAAGCTATTTATCGCCTTCTTCTTCAAGGCTGCATTGATGAAACTCTGGAATTGTTCTCAAAGCACCCATTGCATAAGACTGACATCTTCAGAAGCTTGAGTGAAATGATGGGGAAGATGCCACAGCTTGCAGTAAGATATTTTGACCTTCCCTATCATACATTATAATTGATAAATAAATAATATTAAAGTTCTTGCATATAAAATGGCTAAGTATAAGCACATATCTTAATCCCAAATTTCTCCATTTGATCCTGTGATCTTTTCTTAATGAGTTTGTCATTGAAATGTCATTATAAAATCTTGCTAGTTATAAAATCTGGATAGAAAATATTTAGAAAGCCAGAGGTTAAACTTTTGATAGTTAAGTTTAATCGTGCAACCAGAGTGGCAACTGGGTCCCACCCATTCACGGTCAGGTTAGCCAAATGCAGACGACAATTCTACTCCTGCAGCTTCTTCTCTCGCACTTCCCGCCTGTGGAACTCGATCCCGTATTCTTGCTTTCCTGACGGCTACAACCTCCAGAAATTTAAATGCAAAGTCAATACTCATCTACTAACCACTGGACTCTAGCTCTCTCCCCACCCCCGTATAACCTTCCCTTTCTCTCCACCTATGTATCTATCATCGCACCTGCTTTCTCAGCTTTCTATTGTTCCTTTCTAACTAGTTTGTACTCCTCACTCTTTTCTAATTAATCTTTTTACAGTTATGTAGCCCCCTGCGTATTAGTGGCGTTTCCGCCTTGCTCGGGGTGAAATGATTAAAAAAAAAAAGGTTCCAAACTTAAAAAAACAAACTTTTTCCTCAAAATGTTTATATTATTATTAAGAGGAAAGTTCAAAGTAGTTTTTAATTATTTTTTGAAATTTTTTAATCCTTTCTAACATTTTCGAAATTTTGGCAGAAGTTTTGTTTTGATTGATTTTAGCGGCTAAGAAACGTTTACTACTTTTTTACAATAGACACCAATTATTTGCATTTTACGTTAAAAACACATTAATTTGGAAATTCTCGCAAAAATCAAATAATTGTCGGATTGTAATGAAACTTTCAGTATTCATTCACAAATGAATGAAATTACTTCTAAAATTATTATTTTTTAAAAATCTTGATAAAAATATTTTTTACCTATGTTAACCCCCCTTCACGTAAATCCCTGAAATGTTGTTACACTAATTTGTGAGTCATTGATATCTGATATTATTAGGCAACAACAAAGAACATCAATCAGATGCTTGGTTTATTATCAGAATTTTTTTTAAATAATATCACCCCGAGCAAGGCGCTAACGCCACTGATGTGCAGGGGGCTACGTAATAGTGAAAAGATTGGAAAAAGAGAAAGCCGGAAACCACATCCTAAACAGGGAACAAGGGAGGAGCCTCTTAACCTGTTCAATAGACGTTGGTGGAGTGTGAACCAGGTGATAAATAGATTTATCTACTCCAATTGAAAAAAAAAAAACCAAAGTGAGAAGATTGGAAAAGAGAAAAGCCAGAAACCACATCCTAAACAGGGAACAAAGGATGAGCCTCTTAACCTGTTCAATAGACATGGATGGAGTGCGAATCGGGCGATAGATAGATCTAGACATGGATGGAGTGTGAATCAGGCGATAGATAGATCTATCTACTCCAATTATGGCGCATACATATTTAACAAAATTGATGGTGTACGTCTTAAAACAAGTGTTATTATTTAAGTTTGTCACAGAAGATGAGCAAGGCTTCTTTCATCGGCATTTTATTCAAATGCTAACTAGATTATGTTCAATATTAGTGATGATAAGTGAATGATCCCTTAATTAAATTGCCCAGTTTTTCCACACATGAAGTAATATATAACAAACTTAATAAATCCTATGCTCACAGTTCCTTTTCTCACATTTCTTGCTTGTGATTGCTTTCAACTTCCTAAAGCACTTTCCAAAATTATATAAAAAAGATACTGTATAAATAAAATTAGCATTTAGAATAAGAGTAAACTTATAAAGATAGCACAAACTTGATACATGGGAAATTATTTAGAGTTTTATAAAAGAAGTTTCACAAAATTTTAATAAGAAAGTCACTTTCGTAGACAAACAAAATTTTAGTCATTCCTACTTTGCAATATGATTGTTTTTCAATAATATCTCCAAACTCTGCAAAGCAAGAATTTTTATGGATAAAAATAGCAAACTATTCAGATTATTAAAACATTTTAGAGAAAAAATAAGCTAAGTTCTTGCAGCTGCATGAAAAGAAAATCTGTTCATGTAAAATGTTTGAAATAGTTTAAAAAAAAAATTTATATATATATATATATATATATATATATATATATATAACACACACACAGAGAGGAAGATGCTTGGTTTAAGTGTCGATGCACTAAAGTTATTAAACGAAATACTAGAAAACTATTTTAACTTGGGTAGAACAGGTTCAACAAAATCTTACATTCATAGTACTTCAACAACAAACTGTGACACCAAAGAAGCAGGAGTATCTGCAAAAATGTTGAAGCTTGATGCTGAATATTCTGCAACTGTTATCAAACATTCATCACAAAAACTTGAGAAAAATTATATTGCCCGCTGGTGGTATTCCAATTCAACCACATTTATGAGAATATCCCAGGCACAGTGATAGAAAGAGCCATGCTCGGTCATTTGTAAGTGCTTAATTCAACAAATACCAATATTTACAAGAACGTGAATGCAATGTTCTGTTTTGTGTGTAATCAACTTTTTCAGTAAACGGTACGTGGTAAGTTTGAGTTTATTTAATTTATTCTACTGAATTTGTATTTTATTCACGTATAATTGTTATTCATTTCGTTGTTACTAAATTATACTAAATTGCTCGGTTGTTTAAAGGTCGTTCGATACAGATAGTTTGAAATTTTTGTTATTCTGCTCGTGACCTCTTCCAAGGAAAGAATTCCTAAGACTGTTAATCTTTGAATTCAGCCGTTTTCGACTTAAGTTAAAACTTAGTAATTTTATATATCCAATTGTATAAGGAACGAGGAAAATATTAACAACGTTCAAAACATTAATTTAAAACAATGCTCAATATAGAAATAGATCTGAGTATTTATAAGTCAGTCAGCAAATACTATTTTTAAATAGCGTTAACTGCCTGATAAAACATCGCTCCTTCAATGTAGAAACAAAAGACGACCCTCGTGTCTAGATGAGAATCTTTTATTTGAAATATTGTTAAAGTAAGTCTTTTTTTTTCCTTCTGCCTAATTTTAAATTCTAAGCTTTTCATGTTTAATTGGTTTTCTTAAATTCTTTTCTTTTGATTTTAGCAGAAATCTCTTGACTGGACTTTCACTACCATGTTTTTTTTTTCTTTCAATTGGAGTAGATAGATCTATTTATCGCCTGGTTCACACTTCACCCACGTCCATTGAACAGGTTAAGAGACTCATCCCTTGTTCCCTGTTTAGGGTGTGGTTTCCGGCTTTACTCTTCTCCAATCTTCTCACTTTGGTTTCTTTTTTTTTCAATTGGAGTACTCCACCTACGTCTACTGAACAGGTTAAGAGGCTCATCCATTGTTCCCTGTTTAGGGTGTGGTTTCCGCCTTTCGCTTTTCCAATCTTTTCACTATTACGTAGCCCCCTGCACATCAGTGGTGTTACCGCCTTGCTCACGGTGATATGATTTATATATATATATATATATATATATATAAACTTATTTATAAATGGAAGATTGTCTCTGTGTGTGTGTGTGTGTGTGTGTGTGTACCATTACCTATAGACTCCGAAACGGCTGAACCTATTTGCTTGAAAATTTACACACATGTACTATAAGCATCCGCGAGTGTTATTAGCTAGGTTTTGTGTCGAGGTACACCTGATAAATATTGAAAATTGATAATCGAAAAAATCGGGATATAGAAGAAGTGGTCCGATTTTAATCAAATTTGATAGACTCATAGACAAAGACATAAGAAACGATATTCAGCAGTTTCAAGGTTGCAGTTCTTAAAATAGTGCAGCCAATTTAATATCGATAACATATATCGATAACATGAAATCAAAATTTGACTTACATCCATTCATTTTTCTTTCAGTCTACGGTTTCGCTTTAAATGAAGACAACTATTGCTTTTTACTCTTTCGTGCCAACGTCGAAAGAGTCTGAGCTCCAGGACCATGGATTAGTTTTAAAGCTTTCATTATACCCGAGCAACGCCGGGTTAACTGCTAGTATATATATATATATATATATATATATATATATATATATATATATATATATATTAATGAATAAGAACGAAGAGAATATTTGGAAATTTCAAAACATTAATTTAAAACAGTGATCAATATAAAATTAGAGCAATGAATATTTATTATAAATTATACTTTAGAACATGTACAAACTACAATCTACTACAAAATTGTAATGAACGTTATTTTTAAAAGAAAATTCATGAAAATTTTCTTATTATTGGAAAAGGTTTTGGTGCGAGTTAAAGAGGATAGGGAAGATGAGAAAACAAAAAGAGAAAACAAAAAAGGGGGAAAGAAAGAAGAAAGAGAAGAACACAGAGAAAATTAAAAAAACAAAGAGGAAAACAAGAGAGAAAGAAATAAACGAGAGGAAAGAGCGAATGAAAAGGGCTAGAGAGAAATAAACCCCAAATTTAAGTAGGAAGTAAAATATAGGTATGTGCAAATATCGGTCACACGACGTCTGGGCGAAACAAAAAGGAAAAGGGGGAAAATGCACAGAGGGGAACGAAAGTGAGAAAATACAATATATATATATATATATATATATATGAATAACGATCGGTACCCACAGAAACCACAAATTGCTCTAAAAAGAAAAGACGTCATACTTATCCCAAACCCGAGGAACCTTTCGGCCAACACTTTTCAAAGGCTTCGTTGGCAAAATTATGAATAGGGCTAGAACGAAAACAATATCAAAAGGGGAAATTACTCGAAGTACTGGGAGAAAGTGGAATTCGTTTAAAAATAAACTTTAATGAAAAACATTAAAATGTTCTAGCCCTATTCATAATTTTGCCAACGAAGCCCTTGAAGAGTGTTGGCCGAAAGGTTCCCCGGGTTTGGGATAAGTATGACGTCTTTTCTTTTTAGAGCAATATATATATATATATATATATATATATATATATATATATATATATATATGAGTGCGTCTAAAAGAGTGAGAGAGCGAAGGAAATGGAAGAAAAGCGACTGAGAAGTTCCTGCAAGAAGAATTGCTTTTGTGCACAAATAGTTGCGCATACACAGTGTGTGGTAAATTAATCGTCGTCTAGATTACGTAAAAAAACAAAAAAACAAAAAAAGCGAAAACATTAACATCTCATTTTAACAGATATATTTTCCAAAATTACACAAAAATATCTTAAAATATTACACAGTAAATTTACTCAATAAACTCGACATTCACTTCAACTTCCACCTCCAGATGACTTCCAGATCTTCTGCAGCTATTCAGGACCGTCTCATTGTTTAATTTGGTGAACTCTGTCCTAATCCTTTTATTTATTTAAATTGTTTCGTGTTACAAGGTGTTTTCTTGGTCTCTTAATTAATTGCATCATACCCATTATAATCAAGCGGGTATATTTTGGGGAGTTAGATACTCAGATGCAAGGATTTATGTGGTCGTAGATGTTGTATGATATCCATAACCCAGTTCTACTGGTTGTTTGGCATGGTGCAAAATCTTGTTGCCAGATATAGGTTCTTCTAGTAGCAAATCCCCTGGCGACCATGTTGAATCTGAAGTTTTGCAAGAAAATAATTAAAAGAAAATAAGCCATAACGTCGCCATCAATAGTAATCATTCCAAACACCATAATTTTGACTGGATATATCATCCAATTATTTCCGAATCCTCTGCATGGAACTCTGACTGACGCCCTTAAAGTAAAGTTCGTATAGTAGCTATCGGTGTGATTACCAAGCAGTACAACATGCTGTTTCAAAATTTCTTGAGAAGTGAATTGCATCATGGCATTCTTTTTATCACGGACGCTGCCCAACTGACCATACTATACTGTGCAGTCGACAAAATAAAAAACAAAAAACGCACATGCGCGAAATTAAAAATTTAAAATGTTGACAAACCATCGCATTTTGTACACACGCACAGACACATATGCACTCTTACACACCCACACGAACACACACACATATATATATACAAACAGATACACACACATATATATGTATGTCTGTGTATGCGTTTGTCTGAATGTGAGTATGTATATTTATATATCTTATGCTCCCAAATTCTTTGTATTCCTGACTCAGTTTCTGTATGTATGTATCTATGCATGTATGCATTCATGTATGTATGTATTGTTCATATATACTTAATTATTTATTTTATGTATAACACACACACACACACACACACACACACACACACACACACACACACACACATATATATATATATATATATATATATGGTACCGTCTTGACCACTCGACCATGAATAGCCTCTTGATTCATGGTCGAGTGGTCAAGACGGTACCAGATCAAATGGTATGCTTCCTCTATGTAATAGGGGTCGCAGGTTCATATATATATATATATATATATATATATATATATATATATGTCTCGCTCGCTCACTCTGTATATATCAATATATATATATACATAAACTAATATACGCAAGTACATGCCCATTTATTAATATTTTTCCGGTGTTAATAAAACAGTGGTCGATAAGAGATCTATAAAGTAGATATTAATAAATATACATCTTATCATACATCTATAGAACGCCTCGGAGTTTCATGCACTATGCAATCATCATTGGTTTTTATTGTATAACTTGATTTAATTTGAACTAAAAATAAAAAAGTAAAATTTTTTAAGTTAAATTAAATCTCAAAATTAAATTTATATTAAACAGGTAGAATATTTTAAGGCATAAGTTATACGTTTGTGCCTCTAGATGAAGGGGTATTATTTCTTGTTTATCCTTTTAGGAGACAACAAAAGAATAAATATAGATATATTTCATTGTTGCTCACAATTTTACATTAATTTAAACGAAAATTAACATAGAGTAATTTCAAAATTAGTGAAAGTTAATTCATATTTTCTTTTCATCAAAGAAACCACCACGAGTCTTTATTATTGCAGAACAAATCCTTGGCAGTCTTTCTAATAACTTATAAAAATAATTTGATGAAAGTGATTTCCAAGCACCCTGAAAGCATTTAAACAACATTTTTTTTCATTTTTAGGAAGTTCATTTCGAAATGTACGATCAATTTCATCTCTTATTGTCCTTCTTTAATAGTGGTTTCTTAACTGCTACACATGTCTTGTAATGTATCACTCTTGTTATATAAAAAAATTATATTTTCTTATATATATATATATATATATATATATAAGAAAATATAATTTTTTTATATAACAAGAGTGATACATTACAAGACATATATATATATATTGCATGATATGTATGTATATTGAATATATATATATATATATATATATATATATATATATATATATGTATGTATGTATTAGGAAATATAATTTTTTTTATGTTACAAGGGAGATACATTGCAAAACATATATATATATACATATATATATATATATATATATATATATATTGCATGATATATATATATATATATATATATATATTAGAAAATATAATTTTTTTTTATATTACAAGAGAGATACATTGTAAGACATATATATATATTGCATGATATGTATGTATATTGAAGATGTTTATATATATATATATATATATATATATATATATATATATATACTGCAAGCTCTCTCTATATATGTGTTGCAAGATGTATATATATATATATATATATATATATATATATAAATTAGAAAGATCAGTCAATTACACTACAATGGTTTAAATTCGACCGATTACCAATTGCGGCCTGGAGAAGAAAAGGGTTTATGCTATTCCCAAGGGTGTTTACGTGAAAGTGAACACAACTGTCTCGTCTGGAATTAGAAAGAACGGGACGGGGACTAGGTTAGCAAAAGTTTACCTTCAGAAGTTAAGCAAAGTATCAATCCTCTTATATGGCAGAGAATGCTGGACAATGTATTTACAGATTAAGAAACGACTTGAGGCAAAAGTAATGTGTTTCTACAGAAGGACGCTGAGAATATGCATGAACTGAACAAGAATATTCTATGGTACATTATTACTCGTCTAATATTACTCTAACCAATAACTGTATTATAATTATATATATATATATATATATATATATATATATATATATATATATATATATCACGGGCACACACATATAAAGACGGGCTTCCAACGTAGATTTATATGAAAATCTATGGTCAATCGATCGCTTTTCTATCTAGCATAGATAGATAGCCTCGACTCAAATCCGTAAATATAACGCATCTTTCTTTTGATAATTCGTAGCATTGTCTCGTCCAGGAATAGACAAGCCATTATGGTTCTTCTGTTTTGTATTCTTTCTGTTCGAGAAAGGTGATGAGAAAAAAATGATGTACATAGGGGCGTACGTGCCAAGTCAACCTGACGTAAAATAGCATGATAAGAGAAACACGTAAAGAAACAGGAAATAAAAAAGTAATTTGAACGCAAATCATGTCCGAATATAAAAGGCGGGAAATAAGCCAGAGTGACATGGGGTGGGAAGAAATAAAAAAAAAATTCTTTTAGGGGAACAGAAAAAAAATGAAGAAATTTTTAACAAAGCGAAGTAGAAAACTCCCATAGAAAGATTAAGAGATTTGGTGGGGGGGGAGGTAAAAGAAAGAGTGAAAAAGAAAGTGTCGATGTGAAATAGAAAATGCCACAAACAACTTTGGTGCCTCGTTTTAAGTTCTATGATTAGTCTCTAGGGCCATTGCTACGGTATGAACTTCGTTTCTCGTGAGATACCCCAGACAGATATCTTTATGTCGAAAGATTCCAAATTACATGAAAGTATACTCACTCGCTCAGATCCGATAATTAACAAGCTGACCTCACAGAAACAAACTGCTGTATAAACCGTCCTCAGTGAACAAATCACAGTTATAACCATGTGCCATATTTAGCTGCGCTCGAAAAATTACGAAACAATTTTCTGTAAGAAAATATTTACTTTTTCATATTTTCATGGCAACTGCTCTGACGAGCATTTTTTCCTAGTGACTCGACAGCATGAGTTGAAGCGTGCTACCAGATTTGATTCTAGATCACATCCCATACATTTATGGTTGAAATAGCTTAATGCAGCTGCCACTTCAATTCCAAGTTTATTTTCTCGCACTTACCGCCTGTGGAACTCCTTTCGGTTTACTTGCTTCCATAATAAATACAATCTTCAAAAATTTATATGCAATGTCAGTCGCCATCTTCTATCTTGAACCCTGTTCATCTTTTGTCCTTTTCTCAATAATCTCCCTACTCAGTCGTTTCGCTTTTTTACACCTTGTAACTCCTTGCGTGGATGTACATTGTGGTGTAGTGGATATTGACTCGGAACGAGAGATCGGGGTGCCGAGTTCGAATTCCAGTTGAATTCCTTGCGTTCACTTACGCGAAATTACCCTTGCGAAAGGTATTAATCCGTCTCTTCCCTATAGTCATCGGTTAAACAGTCGGACAGATTGGGTTCTATAGCCTTGGCTGGCAACCAGTCTACCGCAGAAAGCAATCGCAACCTACTGCGGGATAATCTTCTGCCCAGTCAGTCATGATCAGACATGATCGCCCAAAGCGTGTATCACGTATGACACTTAACTGACTGAACTCCCTGCGTACTAGTTACATTCTCACCTTGCTTGGGATGAAATGATTAAAAAACAAAGCAAATTAAAATCTAAGGGTCTCGCATGTCACAAACTGCAGTATTTGTTTATATTTCTGAGATTTGATATTATTTACAGTATTCGAACTATTGTCCTTATCTTTGTTGCCATTTCGACCGTTGTACGCTCCGGCCTTCTTCAGGTGCTAGTAATTTCGAACCTATTATTACAATCACTTCGGTATATCATCTCTATCCCTATTGCGTAAAGCCTCTGTTTAGTAGTCATGTGTTATCTCCCACTAACCCTGTAAATTACTTATTCACCACTGCTGTAGCCTGGTATTGAACTCACAAAACTTTGGGTCAAGTCACGGGAATTAACTAACGTCTATATCCACTTGGCCAAGTGTCCTTAAGGACAATAACCTGAATAATGAAAATACTGTAAAAATTGTAGTGTTCGACATTAATTAGGGCCTCCATATTTAGGATTCTTTAGACATGACACCGTTTCGTAACTTGGAAATCTATAAATTTTCCTGTATTTTTTACTATTCAAATTTGACAATGAATTGTTGTTGCTTTTGTGTGTTTGTTTTTTTCTTAATTTGCATGTTAGTTTCGACTACTTTCTTTTTGTAGGAAGTTTGAACTTCACTCGTTACCAGGTGACACGTTCATATAACTTTGAGTCACAATTGAAATTTTACTTAGGTTTTCGTTTCCAACTCATACTGCTTGCTTTTCGGTCAAAAACAGAAGAGAAACTTGAACGTCGTGATAAAAAAGCAGCAAAAAAAAAATGTAAAATGGAAGAATGACTAAAAAAAATTTTAAAAGACTTCGCGAATCGAAGAAATTTGACAAAAAAAAAAGAAAAAACCGTGAGAATAAAGCATACACTCGATTTGTAGAGATGGGTAAAATTATAGATAAATATGTGATCCTAGATGTAGATAAATATGTTGAAACAGTTACAGAGGTGTTGGAAGACAGAAGCAGACGAAAAAAGAAGTATTTATATCAAGATGTTTTTTTTTTTTAGGTTGTCCCAAAAGTTCATAAACACTTGCAAAAAATTCAATTTTACTCGCAAAAACAACAAAAATTATTGCTCAAAATAAAGATCATCATTTTCCAAGACTTTCTGCCATCGATCTGCAAGCTTTCGGATCTGGTCAAAGTATCATTCAGCCGGCTTCGGATCAAAAAATTCTTGACACGCTTCCCCGACTTCATCCAACGAGTCGAATCGGCTGCGCTTCAGAAAGTGTTGCATTGAGCGGAAAAGGCCGTAATCTGATGGAGCACAGTCAGAACTTTAGGCTGGATGTGGCAGAACCTCAACGCCGTCCAGCTCTTCACACTTGTCTTTGGTCTTCCTGGCGGTGTGTAACTTGGCATTGTCCTGCTGCATCAAAGCGCACTTTCGGTTGATCAGAGCCGGGTACTTTTGCATCAACTTTTCGTAGACCTGCTCAAGTTGCTGACAGTAAAGTTCAGCACTGATGGCACGACCATTCGGAACCAACTCAAAATGCACGATTCCTTCAAAGTTTCACCAAACGCACAACATGATTTTCTTGCCGAATCGATCTTGTTTTAAAACCGACGGTGTTTCTTTGCCCTTTCTGAACCCATCGCTTGTCTCGATTGTGCTGGACCAGATAGACCCATTTCGCAAGTGTTTACGGACTTTTGGGACAACCTAATAGTAATTTTCCCCCAATACAAGATTTCAGAGCAACTCAAGGTAGATTTTATTCACTTTTTACGCCTTATCAACCCTTTATAGTCTATTTAAAGCCCAAGAATATTATTAGATTGTAAGAATCTTTTGGAAATAATAATTTAGTGATACAAGTTTTAATAATTAACCCATAGCTAAGGGAGAAGTGTTAGATCCATATCTTTCCGAAGGGTATTTACACGTAAAAGATTATAAAAACCTAACTGGAATTAGAACTCTACTCTGAGATTAACAAATTTGAGCCATTATCTATTGAATCACCTGCACATTCACGCTTACAGCACCTGGTATTCCCAAGTGGTCACCCATCTAAGTACTGACCAGGCTCAACGTTACTTAACTTCGGTGATCGAGCGAGAACCGGTGGATTCAACGTGATATGGCCGGAAGCACGCACATCCGTCACTAAACGCTTACAGCACCTGGTATTCCCAAGCGGCCACCCATCTATGAACTACCCAGGATTAACTTCATTGATCGTGCGGATTACTCTGTGGGAAGAAAATTCAAGAAGTGAAAATTCATGGGGTTATGTAGGAAATATTGTAGTCATTGAGAAAACATCCTACCGAGTGTCTATCACAGGAGGCTGTTTGAGTTGAAGTTTCTTGTTAGTGTTGGAATACGATGGCAATTGGGATGATTCACTCTTTTGTACGTGGCACAGCGGATCTCAGTTGCAATGGTCAGACACATTCCATAGAAATAGCAATTAATTAGCGAGAGATTCGCAACATTTCGACTGTGGGAAAGAGGTTGCAGGGTTGAAAATAATTCCTCGCCTACAAGGTCATGCAGACGCTTTGAACTTTATCAAGGTAGGCAAGTGAGAGCCTAGCAGCCCCAACCTAGATGTTTTTTTAATCATATCACCCCGAGCAAGGCGGTAACGCCACTGATGTGTCGGGGGCTACGTAAAAGTGAAAAGATTGGAAAAGAGAAAACCGGAAACCACATCCTTACCAGAGAACAAGGGATGAGCCTCTACACCTGTTCAATAGACGTGAGTGGAGTGTGAACCGGGCGATAGTTTAGTCTATCTACTTCAATTGAAAAAAAAAAATGAAAAGATTGGAAAAGAGAAAACCGGAAACCACATCCTAAACAGGGAACAAGGGATAAGCCTCTACACCTGTTCAATAGACGTGGGTGGAGTATGAACCGGGCGATAGTTTAGTCTATCTACTCCAATTGAAAAAAAAAATTGAAAAGATTGGAAAAGAGAAAACCGGAAACCACATCCTAAACAGGGAACAAGGGATGAGCCTCTACACCTGTTCAATAGACGTGACCAATACTCAATTTTCGGTTAGCTCTCACACTTGTAGATTAGAATATAGAACGAGTGACAATCAAAAGAAAGAAAGAATGAAAGACTAATATATAAAAACCTATATATATATATATATATATAGAGAGAGAGAGAGAGAGAGAGAGAAAGAAAGAAAGGAAAAGCTAGGTAAATTGAAAAATAGTTTGGAGAGAGTGCTGAAAAAGTGAGCGGATACATGAAGAAAGAGAGAGATTGGGACAAAGAAAGAGCGATGAAAAAGAGACAGGTAGAAAAAGAACAAGAAGAGGGAGAGAGAAAGAAAAAGAGAGAAGGATAAACCCTGACAAAAGAGAAGATTGAAAGAGAGATAGATAGCGAGAGTAAAATGTAAATAGGGAGATAGAAGAACAGTCCGTCTATCACCCTCCTCCCAACATTTCCTATAACTAAACACTCTTCCTCATCACTTTCCCCTAAGTAACCCCTGCGCAATAGCGGCAGTGGGATGCCTTGCTTGGGGTGAGATGATTAAAAAATAAAAAAATAAAAAATAAAAATAAAAATAGAGAGATTGGGAAAAAAGTGGTGCTTAATGAGAGTAAGAGAGAGAGGGGGAGAGAGTAATGAGGAAAGAGCTTGAGATATAAAAGAAAAAAGGGAGAGAGAGTGAGACAAATAGATGATTAACAGAGGGAGTATGAAAGAGAAATAACAATGTAAATAGAGAAATACAATGTGAAAATGAATTAAAGAGTAATTGAAAGAGTAGGAGAGAGAGAGAGAGAGAGAGAGAGAGAGAGAGTGGTAAAAAGAACGAGAAGTAGAGAGAGACAGAGAGAAATAGCAGATTTTCCAGTGAATGTCTATTCCATAACGAAACGTTTAATCCACAAAAACCCTAGTAGAGAATTTTAATTTATCCCTGTCAATACTTCTACTGATGTAGTGTTAGGACAGGCAACTCTGCTAAATACGGAAAGCTATAATATCTGTAATTACTGCTAACCGATGCCAAGGTAGTTCTTACTACGACTAGAGTTCGTGATATTATTACTATTCGAGTTGAGTCTTTCATTTCTAAATATATTCCTTCTGCTCTTCCGTAAAGGATATTTGAGAAACAGAAAGGGCTAATTTAATTAAGATATAAGTCATTATGGCTTCTTCAGTAAACAAGTCATATCTCGAACTTTAACATTTAACGTTATTCTTCAGCAAGCATGGTGGGGTATGGAGGCACGGATTGAGGAATTGGAGAGCCGAGTTCGAATTCCAGGCTGAATCATTACATTCACATACGTAAAGGATATTTGAAAAACAGAAACGGCTAATATAATTAAAATATAAATCATTATAGCTTATTCAGTAAACACGTCATATCTCGGCCTTTAACATTTAATGTTATTCTTCACCAAGCATGGTGGAGTATGGAGGCACCGACTGAGGAATTGGAGAGTCAAGTTCGAATTCCAGTCTGAATCATTACTTTCACTTACGTGCTAATAGACTTGGGAAATGCAGGAATCCATCTCTTATCCCCCCAAGCTATGGGTAAAATAGCAAGACAGACTGGTTTTTTATAGCCTTGAGTGTAACAGAAGGAAAACCCTGAATTAAAACCAGCCTAGAAAGGGATGCCGGGCCTAAAGAAATGCCACTTATACTGGATGTGTGGGGGCACCCCGACGTAGTGTAATGGTTAGCAAGCGTGTTTTACAACTATTACAACTTAGGAGTGGGTTGTATGTATGTGCGTTGTAGTGCAGTGGATATCGACTCGGAACGACAAATCGGGGAGCCGAGTTCGAATTCCAGTTGAATTCCTTGCATTCACTTACCCTTGGGAAAGGTATTAATCCGTCTCTTCCCTTCAGTTATGGGTCAAATAATAGGATAGATTGGGTTCTATAGCCTTGGCTGGCAACCAGTCTATCCCAGAAAGCAATGGCAACCTATTGCTGGATAATCTTCTGCCCACTCAGTCATGTCTTTTTCAAGACATGATCGCCCAAAAGCGTGTATCACGTATGGCACTTAACAGAGTGAGTGAGTTCTATCCTCACTGGGTAATCCATACCTTCGGCCTTGTGCCACATCTAAGCGTCACTTAGTAAATCAACTATACTGGATATGTGGATATCTCGATATTCACCGAGGTCAAAGAGCAACTCTGGATAGAGGGGTAGTGAATGAGGTTGCTGTAAAGTGCTTGTTGTCTGGATATGACAACGGTTTATCCTAGATATCCATGGTTAATCATCTACAAGGCATCGTTGAGGTTTTTGACTTCTATCAGGACAAGCCATCTCCTGCCCTATCTGACAGCAATACTTCTTTTTTAATCTGATCTGGCTCTTCTAAAGAAAGACAAAAATAAATAGAATGAATGACAAAGAAAGACAGGAAAATGAATATTAAAAAGATCTACAGAAGGAGAGAGACATAATGAGAAAGAAAGTGTAAGAGAAAGAAAAATTGATTTAAAGAGAGATAAAGATAGGAAAAGGAGAAAAAAGTAAATATAAACGAGATAGGGAGAAGGTGAGAAATAGTGACAGAGAGTCAGTTAAGTGCTATACATGATACACGCTACGGTAGACTGGTTGCCAGCCAAGCTTACAGAACCCAATCTGTCCTGTTATTTAACCCATAACTGGAGGGAAGAGACGGATTAACACCTTTCCCAAGAGTATTTGTGCGTACGTGAATGCAAGGAATTCAACTGAAGTTCGAGCTCAGCAACCCGATTTGTCGTTCTGAGTCGATATCCATTGCACTACAACGCACACCCCCTGTTGTGACAGAGAGTAAGCGGTAAAACAAATGACAGATGAAGAAAGAATGAGAAGAAAGAGTTTGATTCAGAAGAAGATTTTCGTATAGAACTTCCTCCTTACCAATGGAATACGTAGTAAAAGAGGATAAGTCAAGTTTGTGTCATGCCGAGTGTTAGATATAAAATTCTGAACTAGTGGGACTTAGGAATGCGGTGAGGTAAGCTATAATTAGCTAGAATTTGTAATACTATTTTTCTAGTAGTTTTATCTGCAATGTCAGTACTGGTTTAGCCTCCAGTTGTACATACTGCTATTTATATAATAGCGTCTGTTTAACGTTTATCACACCTATTTTGTATCGAAGTAGATATTCGCTCATAAAATTAAGATGACAGGAATTTTTACTTGTGGTATTTCTTTTATATAACAAAGTGGCGAATGTATTATTATTGGATTCAAATCAGTCAGTTCAATGCCATACGTGGTATACGCTTGGGCGATCATGTCTCGAAAGAGACATGACTAAATGGGCAGAAGATTATCCCGCAGTAGGTTGCTATTACTTTCTGCGTTAAAGTGGTTGCCAGCCAAGGCTATAGAACCCAATCTGTCCTGTTATTTGACTCATAGCTAGAGAGGGAAGTGATGTATTATATTTTTAAATAGTAATAAGCGGGGGATCAGTTTATTACTTCATAACAATATAAAACAGATCCCCCACTTTATGCCCAGTAGAAGCCTTAATCATGTTTCTAACTATTATATTCAGTCAGTCAGTTAAGTGCCATACGTGAAACACGCTTGGGCGATCATGTCTCGAAAGAGACATGACTAACTGGGCAGAAGATTATCCTGCAGTAGGTTGCTATTACTTTCTGCGTTAAAGTGGTTGCCAACCAAGCTTAGAGAACCCAACTGTCTTATACTTGGAATTCAAGTAGAACGTCTAAAAATTGAAGTGTATTTTCTTTTCTCTTTTAAAATCAGTTTGGAAATAGAGTTGTAAACTACAATTAGCCAGAAGATGTCACTGCTATTGCTCTAGTAGTTAAGTCTTCAATATCATAACTAGTAACATTTATTTCATATAAAATCGGTCGGTTTTTAATGTGGGAAACCGATCGCATACGCTCGGGCAGCTGCTCAAATATTACTTCTCCCCGCATACGCGTTAACTGGGTACTAAACTTAATTAGTCTTAACTGGTCGTACAGACTCGCCAAAAAGACAGGTGTGTTTAAACGATTTTCTAAGCGTCGCTTAGATGTGGCACAGTGCCAAAAGGTGGATGCCGAAAGGATGGCTATCTTCTGTCCTATGATTAAACATAGCTAGCCACAATCACTGACCAAAGCAAACAACAATATTCCTTACATCAAAACAAGACAACCATGCTTACCAGTCTTACCACAGCCACAAGAATACCTCAGAGTCCTAACTCGACCTCATATGTAAAAATTCTTGTTTGTGTGTGAGAGGGGGTAATAAAACAGCAATTTTAAAAGTCCAATGTGAATATCTAAACTTATTTATAAATGAAACTTTGTCTGTGTGTGTGTGTGCGTGTGTCCATTACCTATAGACTCCGAAACGGCTGAACCGATTTTCTTGAAAATTTACACAGTTGTACTATAAGCATCTGTGAGTGTTCTTAGCTAGGTTTTGTGTCGAGGTACCCAGTTGTTTCCAGTTAAATATCGAAAATCTATAATCGAAAAAATCGGGCTATAGAAGGAGTGGTCCGATTTTAATCAAATTTGATACACTCATAGACAAAGACATAAGAAACGATATTCAGAAGTTTTAATGTTGCAGTTCTTACAATAGTGCAGAAAATCAATAATATATATATATATAAAAGGCAAGATGTTTGTGTGTGTGTGTGTGTGTATGTGTGTGTGTGTCTGTTTATCTGCCTGTATGTCTGTAGTTTTTCAGCCCTTTAATTTTAGTTTTTGCTTTGGGTTTGGCTCTAAGTAGGTATAATTGTAGTTCGTAGTCTCAGACATGATTACTCAGAGGACATATTTAGCCTTCAAAATTCAGTTTTCCACGAAAAAACTTATTTGATATCAATACCAGTAAATCAATGTTTGACTTACATCCATTCATTGTTCTTTCAGTCTACGATTTCGCTTTAACTGGAAACAACTATTGCTTTTTAGTCTTTCGTGCTAACGTCCAAAGAATCTGAGCTCCAGGACCATGGATTAGTTTTAAACCTTTCATTACACCCGACCAACGTTGGGCTATACTGCTAGTACAATATAAAAGAAAATATTTACAAGAACAGACATTCCCGGTCTCTTTAAATAGGGATACGATATTAAATTAAAGAAAAAGGACACAGAAATAAAAATGCCTAATAAGCTTACATGCCCTAGCTTAGTAAGTTTGGAAGCAGAAACTAAATGCAAAAAATAACCCCAAACTAGCCAAATTTTGGACAGGAAACCAAATGTTCAATCCAGAACAAAACAATATTCTAATGCCTAACCGGCATCAAAGTTCCACTCTAAATCAATCCCTCTTGCTCAAGACACACCTATCTTTTGCCAAATTCTGATGGAGGAGCTTTTTTTTTTTAATCATTTCACCCCGAGCAAGGCGGAAACGCCACTGATGTGTAGGGGGTTACATAAATGTAAAAAGATTAATTAGAAAAGAGTGAGGAGTACAAACTAGTTAGAAAGGAACAATAGAAAGCAGGTGCGATGACAGATACATAGGTGGAGAGAAAGGGAAGGTTATACAGGGGTGGGGAGAGAGCTAGAGTCCAGTGGTTAGTAGATGAGTATTGACTTTGCATTTAAATTTCTGGAGGTTGTAGCCATCAGGAAAGCAAGAATACTTCCACAGGCAGGAAGTGCGAGAGAAGAAGCTGCAGGAGTAGAATTGTCGTCTGCATTTGGCTAACCTGACCGTGAATGGGTGGGACCCAGTTGCTAGTCTGGTTGCACGAGTAAACACCTTTTGAGGAACTGCCCTCTTTCCGTTCTAATGTGGATTTAAGCTGATGCTTAAACAACATGATCATTTGAAAAGAAATTCTCGCCCCCCCCAAAGAATTTCTTCTGACGCCTCGTCCATATCACGACTCTCCTAACGCCTAGCAAAGCAACAAAACACATAGTGTTCAGCCTTCGTCAACGCCGACACTATATTTCCTTAGACAGAACAGGTTTGGGGGACAAAAACGTTTCTGCGCAGCGGGTGGACCTAGATAACTTCAAAATATTTGCCAACCCTATTATGACACGGCAATGAACAGTACTTTGCCAACACTACTATGACACGGCAATGAAAGAAGATGAAATTCACAGTTTCCCCCTCCTTTTCAAAAGCGAACGCAGTTTGGAGAATTTTCAAAGCCCGCCGAACTAAGTTTTCTGTCGACTCTACGAATCACCTGTAAGGTTTGATGGCTCATCATTAGTGAGACATTTCAACCCGAACGCCCAAGTCCATAATAATCGGGTTACCTGCTTCTTAAGACAGCTCTCTTCATTCAGATCATCTTGAACGGTCCCCCTAACACGATATATAACATCTTATGGGACAACGTCTACATTCACGATAGAAGAAGCACTTGCCTCGGCGTAACCGTGGGCCTCCTCCTCATAGATGTCATGTTCATACGTATATCTTTCTTTCCAGAAATTGCCCTCACTATCCGATCGTATTTACATTCGACCTTGGTACGCGATGCAAATCGTATGTTGACGAATCTCAACGCTAGACACACCAAGACATACTTCCAAACTCACGCTTAACCCTCTAGGGCCATTCGTATCATATTTGATACAGTATTTCCCTATAAGGAAACATTTGGTATTTCCCTATAAGGAAACATTTGGTATTCATTGACTGAGCAGTCAGTACTGCTTTCATTTGAAATTTATAAAATATTTCTCTTAAAAAATTTTTCAGGAAAATATTTCTTTCAAGGCTTGTTTTCATACTGTATCAAATATGATACGAATGGCCATAGAGGGTTAATGAAAGATTCTTCCAGGAGCACACACCAATTCATTTCTAACAAGAGATCGGGACCGAACCAGAGGCCGATTATCTTGACCGCTCCGTCTAGTGGAAAAGCTCAGGAAGATAAACGGTGTAGCATTAAATAGAAGACGGCACCAAAAACCTCACTGGCCAAGTAATGGTGTGTTTAATTTACAGTATTTAGCCAACCCAACTTTCGACTTATCTAAGTATCTAATTTTACTCGAACCGTGATGAGATTATGATCTCAGTATAGTATCGAATGAAAACTTGGATACCCTATGATGTAATGAATATGCATGCACCTTGGTTCCTCCTGAGAGCAATTTTATTGACTGGTGTCAGACATAAATACAGACTAAAGCGTATAAGAACGCCTGTTGACTACGCTTGTTGCATAAGCCTACGCCTAAGCATACTGCATACGACTACGACGAGTACCAGTCTATTACGGCTACTTGCTAGATTGCCCTACCCGGTTACATTTGCAAAACCACTTAGCGACTTCGAATAATATATATATGTATATATCCTTTCCGGGACATATCACCCTAAGAGCGACACAACGACCCTCTTAACTAAAACTCGGTCGAGATAGCAAGAACGCACCGTCCAAGTCCAGACTATCCCCTGAGGTTGGTCGTTAAAACAATAATCCATAAGATAAAATTTGTCGATAAAGTCCTGAAACGGTTTCATATCTCGGTTGTTACTACCCGATGTATTCCCTATACCATTTATGTCAAGATCGGGGATATCATTCCAATCACTAAAACTACCCTAAAAAAAAATCACTAAAACTACCCTACAAGATATCCACATAAACGAGTCGATCCGCCGAAACGAATCAGGCAGCTCAACACAACTTCTCCTTATCGGGTACATGAACCACCGGATCCGCGAAGAGAAGAGCACACGTCCCATACGAAAACTTATTTCTCAGCCAGGAAATTCCCCTAGAGCGTCCATCAAAACAATCTGGATAGAGGAGAAGGCCTTCTAAACAGAATGCTCCCACGGTCGCTAGTTCAAAATCAGGTTTCGTGTACACAAAAGCCATTCACTCCAGGACGCGAAAGATCACGATTGAGCGTCGTCCTGCAAGACTCCGACTTCAAACCTCGGGTATTCACGCGATCCAACCAGAGAGACATTATCAAACTGATTAGGGTTGGTCTTCCCCTTTGAACACGGTCAGAGTGAGGACACCGACGGCATGTTCCATTGACCCGAGACCCATGTAACAGGCCATCGATGCCCAAAAGGGTTGTTTATTTTTAAACTCTGTACATGGAGGGGTGAACAAAAATGGGCAGGACCTTCCAGCACAATTTTGTTGGAGCTTCTTGACATATTCGTTGTCAAAATAGGACAGTGGGATAACTTTGAAATCACTTTGTTTGCCTCCTTATCATGCCCGATATGTGCAGTACGCCCGAACCAGATCGAGCAACAGTCAATATCCTTTTGATTTTTGGAAGATTCCGTGGATATTCCACATCCTAATCATTTATTTTCTTAAAGTTCAACGACCGTGTTCCTTGGAGACGGGACAGACGTCTTCCTCGAGATTGAACGGCGGTTCACATTTTCTTCTACACTATTTTAAAGACTTTTTTGCCTTTGGCTGAGTCTTGTTTATGAAGAGACTGAAACAGTATTTGTGTAGGAATGGTGACTGTTGTGGCTAGAGCGGAAATTACTGGAGAAGGAGGTGGAATATATTTTTTTCTAAGGCTTGCTATTTTTATGGTCAGTCAGTCAGTTAAGTGCCATGCGCGATACACGCTTTGGGCGATCATGTCTCGAAAGAGACATGACTGACTGGGCAGAAGATTATCCCGCAGTAGGTTGCCATTGCTTTCTGCGGTAGACTGGTTGCCGACCAAGGCTATAGAACCCAATCTATCCTATTATTTAACCCATAACTGGAGGGAAGAGACGGATTAATACCTTTCCCAAGGGTATTTGCGCGTAAGTGAATGCAAGGAATTCAACTGGAATTCGAACTCGGTTCCCCGATTTCTTGTTCCGAGCCGATATCCACTGCGCCACAACGCACATCCTATGGTATGGGAGTCAATAGCCGTTTTACTGGAGGTGAGACTATGACTTTTTTAAATGATGAGGAAAACAGATAAGCGACTAAGTGGAGTGACACCTTCGAAGGCTTAGGTCTATTTTCCCGCACAACATGCAAACCTTTTTTAGCTTACGAAGCTGCTGGATTTCCCCCAATATAATTCAGCCTACTTGTACAGATCCGTCATGGGTGTAGATGAATGCACCAACGGCGGGGTGGGGTCGCTCTCTGAGCTTGTAGAAGGAGTGGAGATCTTGATGTTTACTATCCTGGCAGAATCAGCCCCGATCAAAAATAAGCCATTAATCTTCTTCCTTCTCCTTATACACACCTGCTGAAAGCTTCGATTTAAGATATCTGAGTCTGATTCAAGACATAACCGTTTTTCAACACAGGTCCATGCTGCTGGCAAGCCCATTGCAGAAGCCGTGGAAATATCAGTATGTGGTTGAGGGGGGTATTTCGTTCGCCACGCTATTTAATAGCACGGAAGGTGAAATGTAAGGCGTCTTTTAACGAAGTGGTAGTATGTCCGGAACGAGTAATTGATTTGTGATAATAAATTTGGAACGAATTTCCCATGAGGAAAATTAATACAAACCATATTTCTGCTATGGACTATAAAAAACCTGTAAAGTTTATAATATACTAGCAGTATAGACCGGCGTTGCTCGGGTGTAATGAAAGCTTTAATACTAATCCATGGTCCTGGAGCTCAGACACAGCCTAAAGAATATTTGTGTGAAGTTTGGTGAGAATCGGATAAAAATTGTGGATTTGTATAAAAGACATACAGACAAATAAACACACACACACACACACACACACACACACACACACACATACATCTTGCCTTATATATATATATATATATATATATATATATATATATATTATCGATTTTCTGCACTATTGTAAGAACTGCAACCTTGAAACTACTGAATATCGTTTCTTATGTCTTTGTTTGTGGCTGTATCAAATTTGATTAACATCGGACTCAGACTCTTTGAACGTTGGCAAGAAAGACTAAAAAGTAATAGTTGTTTCCAGTTAAAGCGAAACCGTAGACTGAAAGAAAAATGAATGGATGTAAGTCAAATTTTGATTTTCTGGTATCGATATCAAATTTTCTGCACTATTTTAAGAACTGCAACATTGAAACTTCTGAATATCGTTTCTTATGTCTTTGTCTATGAGTGTATCGAATTTGATTAAAATCGGACCACTCCTTCTATAACCCGATTTTTTCGATTATCAATTTTCGATATCTATCGGGAGTACCTCGACACAAAACCTAGCTAAGAACACTCGCAGACGCTTACAGTACAATTGTGTGAATTTTCAAGAAAATCGGTTCAGCCGTCTCGGAGTCTATAAGTAACGGACAGAGAACACACACCCAGACAAAGTTACGTTTATAAATAAGTTTAGATATAAAGTTTTGCAGTCCGTCATTTTACAGTGTTAGAAAGAAAGTAACCTCAGGTACAGTTTATGTTACGTATTCTTATTATAAAAAAAACATTTTCCTTTCGATTGCAGTTTATATTTTGTCATTTTTTTAAAACGATGATCAACATTTCGTTCGACATTATTCTTGCCGAATTGTTACCAAGTTTATATTTTTGTCATTTTGATTGAGAAGAATATCGAGAATTGATTGCAGTTTTTTTCTTCGACGAAACAGCAGTTTATTGTCACCGAATTGGTTCAAGTTTGATCTTGATTGTCGTCTTCGTACTGGCATACAAAACCTTGAGAGACTCCCGCGTTTGTATAAAAGGATCTGGAAGCTTGACCATTCAAAACAAACGATTTTACAATATAATAGAAATGATTACATTAAATTAGACAAATGTCCAAAAATACAGTAGCTCAGGAGCTTGCACATAAGTCCAGCATGCCAAACCCTGACAACTGCATTTGACATTTTCGCGCTCTGCCGTTCTTATCAAGAGCCTGGTATATATATTTAATGATGGCTGTTATCCTGGCGAAACGGAAGCCATATTGTTTGTCAGAGAGAAGGCTGTGAAATGTGTGATGCCTATTTCAGCATTGATAATAGTCTCAAATATCTTGCCAAAATGACGTAAGAAGCTAATAGTGCGATAATTAGAGGGGTCAGAAGGCTCTCCAAATTTTTTAAAAACCGGGTCTGTAGAGGAGGACTTTGAACAAGAAGAAATGCAAGAAGAATCGAGGCAATAGTTAGAGAGGTTGGAAAGAAATGGAACCAGGTCAGGGGAATTTTTCTTTAGGATGATAGCTGGAATTCCATCACCTTCGATTGCTTTATTGGGTTAGAGACCAGAAATGGTTATATATATATATATATATATATATTACTCAGTTGAATCTCAGTTCTAGGTGCATATATGAGAGACGCCCTGATGACTGCATTTAGTTTATGAGTGTTGACTTCACTGTTCGCTTTTATATATATATATATATATATATATATATATATAAAGCGAACATTGAAGTTCACTTATATATATATATCGGGTGCGATAGAGGATAAATTATCGTCTACTTTACGCAAAAATGCAAGTTACACATACGTCACATTTTAACAGATATAATAACCTGGACAAGTTTTCTATACAAAAATTATAAAGCACCATATTTCGCCGTAATTCCTCAAATACATGTAAAATTTATAATCTATTATAGAAAATAGAAGATAGCGAACCTTGTTGTTTCTAATTATAATAATATAATCAAATTTAAACTAGTGATGACTCATATAGTGTATGAATTTCAATGCCCTGTACAAGATTGTGTTACTTGTCATGAATCAATTAAATATATTATTCAGTACGTCTTCTCTGAGTAGACGACTTACATTCCACCAACCTAATAATAATAGTCCAATAAAAAAAATTTATTAAACCCATAACTTACAAGAACCCTTAAGGAAAACTGGTTGAAAATACAAAAAATACTATTTAAATCACAATATCAAATTCACCGCGGTATAAGAGATGCACTATATATTAAACAATTTTCTCCTCCCATCAACTTTACACTTTTTAACAGTGGAAACGGAGTTTTGAAATTTACAAAAAAAAAACAAAAAACAGACAAACTCACCCGCTGTGCCTAGCCGAGCGCATTAAAGCGCTTTAAAGAACACACCTTTTCAGAAATACAAAAATGACATTGCACTCAAATATGAGGACATAACAACACCAGAAAAATAACATACTTGAAAATGGCAGTGAAGTGGCTGAAAAGGCTTGGAAAGTTGAAAATTATGGAACATTTTTAATTCCTTATTTTTAGCAAAAATAATGCAAGAATACTGGAAAAAATAAAGAATTGATAAAATCTTCCTTGTCGGTAGTTTTTAAATGAAAGATTCCTGCCCAAACACACACACACACACACACACACACATATATATATATATATATATATATATATATATTTATATATATGTATATATAATTGCGTGTGTGTATATTAAATGTATATAAATGATAGGATTTATACGAAACTATGCATATTAAGCTAAAACTCAAAATCTCCTCTGCACAGGCGCAAATATCTGCATGAAGTGCTAGGAACTTCTTTTGAAAATATCCTTACAATCCTCCCGCTAACAATGCCTGTCAAATGCTTTTTTGATATTTATAGCGAACAGCTCTCTTACTTTGACGTAAAGCTGAAAACAGGAAGCACATTACTTTTTCTTTTTTATCACTCGTCGAAGAAGCAGAAATCAGATTCACATCGACGGACAAATAATGCTAAGAGAGAGAGAGAGAGAGAGAGAGAAAGAGATGGGGGGAAGCAAGCAAAAGTAGGCATAGAGAGAGAGAGAGGGAGAGGGAGGGAGAGGGAGAGAGAGAGAGAAAGTGAGGAAAATGATATTGGAGACATAATAAAAAGAAGGAAGTAAAAAATGTGATCATGTGAATTTTGAAAGCAACAATCATCTTCAAGAGCAAGCTTCTGAGACATAAAAAATGCTCGTTTGTGGAAACTTTCTCTCACTGTACCATTCTTATCCACTCTGTTATCTATCTCTCTATCCTTGACTGTAATTATCTATCTATCTATCTATCTATCTATCTATCTATCTATCTATCTATCTATCTATCCTCGACTGTAATTATCTATCTATCTATCTATCTATCTATCTATCTATCTATCCTCGACTGTAATTATCTATCTATCTATCTATCTATCTATCTATCTATCTATCCTCGACTGTAATTATCTATCTATCTATCTATCTATCTATCTATCTATCTATCTATCCTCGACTGTAATTAATCTTATCTATCTATCTATCTATCTATCTATCTATCTATCTATCCTCGACTGTAATTATCTATCTATCTATCTATCTATCTATTCATCTAATTTATCTCTATCTATCTATCTATTCATCTAATTTATCTCTATCTATCTATCTATCTATCTATCTATCTATCTATCTATCTATCTATCTAATCTATCTATCTATCTATCTATCTATCTGTCTATCTATCTATTCATCTAATTTATTTGTATCTATCTATCTATCTAATTTATTTCTATCTATCTATCTATCTATTTATCTATCTATCTAAATAAAATGAATTTTTTTCATTCTTCTGATAATCTTATCCTTACAATATCGCACTATTTTTTGTAAACAAATAGATAAAAAATGCCTTTTCCTTTTCGAACAATATTTACCAATTCCGATTTTTAGACGAACCATTACGCATAGAAAAAAAACATCGATCATTAAATATCGATAAATTAGGTTTGTTTTCGTCTTTGTTTACATGCATATTTAATTCTAAGATTTGGCTTATTTATTATCGAGCTGGGCAGATTGTTGAAATACCTACCGAAATATTTAATTAATTACAGAAACGCTGCGTTTCATAAAAAGTGAAAAACAGTCATTTAACAAAAAAAAAAAAAAAAAGAACAAGCTCTCGGTCTGAATATAAAAATTCTCATTAACAATAACATCTTAATTACTGACGTTAAAAGAAAGCTCGCATTTTGAGCAACATCGCCTTCTTTCCTAGTACTACTTTCTTTTTTACCTTTACATCGTGGCATGGGTTCTTACTACCGGTTGACAACTGGGGTTACGGTTGGAAAACACTGCAGCACACCGGTTCATGCCTGATCAGTAAAATAAGTAACTTTAAAATTCTAGTAGTTCGATGGGTGAGCTATTCGGAATTCTCACGTACGGCGAAAGGCATGCGGCCTTGTGCTGGGTCAGGATAAAGGCTCGGCAAATAGTCTTCGCAGCTGACAATTATTAGCGGCATATATTTCTGCATTCGTATTTCGGCGACAGAAGTAGAATTTTCCCGCAAGGAAACAAGTTAATAAATAACAACAGCAGCACCAGCAAGTAAAAAAAGAAAAAAAGAAAAGATTGAAAGAAAAAAAATTAAAAGAAAAAAATACGAGACCGAAACAAGAGAACAACTAAAAAAATTTAAACGTTTCGAGTTTTTCAGAAAAGACTCATCAGGAAATAAGAGAGAGCCATATATATATAAATAGATATATATATATATATATATATATACATATGTATATGATTCTCTTACATACATTCATTTCCCCCCCCCCCACACACACACGCCTAGCTATCAAAAAAAAAAAATAGGTTATAAATATTTAGATATACTAGATCTGGTTCTTCGGCGTACAACCACAAAGGTGAGACGTGCCGTAAAACTGTCGTCGGTCAAGTTTCATTTTCGGAATTATAATTTAACGAAAAAAAAAAGGAGAAAAAATAGATATATTTGACATACAATTTAATCTCTCTCTCTCTCTCTCTCTCTCTCTCTCTATATATATATATATATATATATATATATAACGTAGAATATTTGATATTTAAGTCAGGTAAATTCCGATAGAGTACGAACTCAAAAGAACTCAATGTTAAAAAAAATTAGATATTCTACAATTTCACGGGTAATACGTATTTCTCAGACAAACCTAATATATATAAGAGAAAAATAGATATTTTTCATATACAATTTAATATAGTTCAATTTTCTTCATATATATATATATATATATATATATATATATATATTCAGTTAGATAGGTGTGAGAGTGTTACCCAGGGTTCCACGCTCTTGCAATCGTCAGACAAACTGATTAATATTTTTAACTGAATATGTTAGCTATATCACTGATATTGAGCGCTTTCAAATAAGTACCGTGCGTATATAATATATAAATAATACAATATACATAACAAATTGCATATATATATATATATTTATATTTATATACATACACAATTCACATATAAATTTATATAAATATGTGTGTATGTGTGTGTGTGCGTGTGTGTGTGTTCTATAAACGTGATGACATGTATACTTTAGGTAATATTGCTTTTGTTTTAATTAACTGACAACTTAACAGTTGTTAGCATTGATTGATTTGTGTAGCTATTTCTGTACTTTGTTGTGGTCTTGCCACGCTGTGTGGGTCGTTCATCCTGCCGTTCATCGTAAAGAATGTAAACATGATGCGATTGCTCGTCAAAAGGACGGGGCTCGTTCTTCCGCATCAGTTAGAGAACACATCGCACCGTGAAGCAGCTTTTTCGTAAAGACGCGTGCTCGTTCGGCTTTAGCCGGTTGTATTCGTTGCAGAGGTAGATATAGATAGACAGAACCTTTTTAAGTCTTCGCGTCTCCTTTGATCGATTTTCCGAGCGAGATAATTATTTCCCTGTTTGAAGAAAAAAAAAATCTATTTGTCATTACCTTGTCTATACCATACTGTCGTCTCTCTCTCTCTCTCTCTCCGTCTGTCTGTCTCTCTCTCTGTCTCTCTGTCTCTCTGTCTCTCTGTCTCTCTTCTCATGCATACACATTTTAATTCTTAAGCATAAAATGCGAAAAAGAAAAAAAATCAACCTGAACAAATAGATAGAACGATAGATGGATAAAAAGTGTGCATATAGAAATTAACACTACGTGTTATTATCGGATTCGTAAATTTTAAGTACTGTGTCATTTCAGAACGTACGTGATCATGGCTCTCCACCATCTCCTGTCATTGGTAGTTCTAATGACCATCTATTGACTCTTTGTTGCTCATTGAATGGCTCAAATCAATCTATCAGCAATCGACTATAAAATACGGTAACTCTTGTCCCATAAATATACGAAATTTTAAACCACACAAATAAATATATATATATATATATATATATATATATATATATATATATATATATATATATAGTTCTTTAAAAAAGTCCCTGTTAACTAGTGTTAGACAGAGTAAGTTTTGTGTTTGATAATTGGATAGTTCATGTTTTGAGATTAAATAGAAGCGGGGGATTCAATCACAATATATATATAAACACTACCACTACTACTAATAATAATAATAATAACAACAGCAGTAAAAATACAGTATTTTCTTTAAAATGCCATGCTTTTATATTGCACACTTTCATTGTCGATTTCGTTTTAATGACTTGTAAAATGTGGACTTAAAAACTTCCGAGCTTAAGAAAGAGAAAAAAAAAAGAGTTTTTATTTATTTTTATTATTTAACACTCCAACAGAAAGTCTAAGCTTCCCACTTGGTGTCATGGTTAGCAAGCTTATCTCGGTAAATAATCTGTTACAAATGTAGTCGTGAGTTCGATCCTCGCTGGGTACCCCATTCTTTCTCTCAAAAATACTTCTTCAATCAACGCGAGAAAAGGTATCTTACTAAAAACTCCATACTTAATTTCTTCAACTTGGTGTGTTGTTTTGCGAAGTTATCCTTCAGATCGTTGCTATCTCGGAGAATTCGATTAACACCAATCACCACCCTTTAATCGTAGCCTTGTACCCTCCCTTCAGAAATTACACAACTTGGATATATAACTAGGATTCTTTAGGGCAGTGATTCTCAACAATTTTTTGTTCAGGGCGCACTTATAGAATAAGTAAAACTCTTGAGTACACTTTGAATAAGGAAAAGTTAGTCATGAAAACAGAAATTAAACATAATAAAGAAGTCTCCTGAAGTCAGCATTTCTTTTTAAAAGATGACATTGTATATTTAAATATGCTTGTGTATAACTTGTGCTTAATATACTTTGGTATTCATTTTTAATGTTAGTTATTATATCGAATAAAAATTCTTTCGTTCTCTTTCCCAAACAACAGTTTTCATTTAAAGAGATTTATTTTTTTAGAAAGGTCGATAGTGACTGAAATTATTCAAATCCCTTGGAGAAAGTAAAAGGGAAGGATTATCCACTTATTAACGATTAACGAATTTAGTAACCAGTTTAAAATATCAAATAGCAAAGATATGATTTAATCATGGAAGCCATGTGCTTGGTGTCTCTAGCTATTTAAAAATAAGGATTTTCTTTTTAAATATAAAAATAATTCTTAAATGAATCACCTGTAAATTTTGGGCGCACCTGGCTGTCTTCCGCATTGCATTAGTGTGACACGATGCGCCGATTGAGGAATGCTGTTTTAGGGGGATTGATTTTGTAGATAATTAATGTACTAGTTGACACACGTGCGGTATCGTACCAAACTAAGCAACCTTACTAAATATACTAATACGGCCATATATTACCGATTTAATAAATTAAAATAGAATTTAAACGTAAAAGTGATAAAGTCTCGGGTAAAAATCAATTAAAATATATCAATTATTTCTTTTTATTTCTTTATGTAAAAAAAGAAAAAAAGAAAATGAAATTCGTTATTGTTATTTTAAAGTTAGTTCTAAATATATTTAGCTCACAATAACAGAAAAAAAAATTCTTTTCTCCAGAAAGTTAATTTATATACCGTGTGCTAATAAAATAAACACATCGCATCTCCCCTCTAGCCATCCATCACAAATATAAACGTTTTTCAGCGCTGAGTTAGTTAAATAAAGCTTCATAAATATGAACTTAGATTGTTACTATATTACATACCCTATATATTCTTGATTTCTTTTATAGTAAATAAAAAAAAAACCTTTTGTAAACATGTATACTCGTGTACTAGCAACTGTTGGTGTTGCTTGTTATTATCCATAACATATATTTATTTTGGTAATAAAATAAGCACATTTCATCTTCTCTCTCGCTCGTAACCATCCACTCTAAAAAAAAAGAAACCTTTTCAGCGTTAAAGCTGAATTCTTTAAATAAAGCTTCATGAATTTCTACTTAGAGTTGTTGCTATATTACATCTATGTTTCATTTTCATGACACCGTCGAAGACTATCTCTTTTTATGTATATGTATTTACAATTATATATATATATATATATATATATATGAAGAGAGAAAGAGAGAAAGAGAGCGAGACAGAGTTGATATTTTACGTTTACTAGCTTTGTTAGAAAAATATAATAATACAACCTAAAATAAGTGACGATCAGTACCAGACTACTCGGTAGAGATGCAGTCGATGTATGGGTCCCGCCTTCTGAAGGCCCCAGCATTAAGCACTTCCAAGCTGTCTGGAGAACTCGGCATCTAACAACGCTAATGTCAATGTTTTTATACCTGTGGAACTGCATCGTTTATTGTTCATCATTTCAGGTAACATTCTCTATCGAAGCCGTTGAATCAACTCAGACATATCTCTTTAGAAACAGTTGCTTCCTATTTGTCTGGGTTTGTTTATCCTGCTGAAAGAAGTCAAAGAATTTATGCTTTAAGCTCTATCTCTTGTTAGTAAATATCACTTAAGCGTTTTCTTTTTAAAAATTGCAACCTTTTTATAACATATACGAGCGACCCCACAATAGCTTTATTTTACCCCGGCAACCTCTTTATAACATATACGAGAGATCACGCAATAGCTTTATTTGTCCCTGGATACGATACGAGACGAGATTAAGATCGAATTTTTAGCGTACGTGCCAACAGTGTTTTAAATTTTAAATTATATAAGTGATTTCTAAAAAAATATTTCTGATTTTGAAATATGTATTTTAAATATAGGAATGGTTTATTTTGTATTCATCTATGCGTAACAAGGTAGGTAAAGAAAGAGTAAAATCAAAACAAAACAAAAATAAATAACTAAAAAGAAAACGACTGCTTTCCCGGCCACTCATATCTTAACCGGTTCACTTCTTCTGTTGACCGTTATCGCTACCACATATATATTTTTTTTTTAATCATATCACCCCAAGTAAGGCGGTAACGCCACTGATGTGCAGAGGGCTACATAAGAGTGAGAAGATTAGAAAAGAGAAAACCGGAAACCGCATCCTAAACATGAAACAAGGGATAAGCCTCTTCACCTGTTCAATAGACGTGGGTGGAGTGTGAACCGGGCGATAGTTTAGTCTATCTACTCCAATTGAAAAAAAAAAACAAAATGAGAAAAAGATTAGAAAAGAGAAAACCGGAAACTGCATCCTAAACCGGAAACAAGGGATGAGCCTCTTCACCTGTTCAATAGATGTGGGTGGAGTGTGAACTGGGCGATAGTTTAGTCTATCTACTCCAATTACTCCAATTAATCCTTATCAACTGCGCTTCTTGGCCCTTCTTTCTCGTAACGCACATACCGACTACCTTGAGTGGCTCTCTCGGGCCTTATATTTGATGAAAATTAGTAAAAAAAAAAAAAAAAAGAACTTTTTTTAAGCAAAAAATGGTTAACTTTTCCTGTGTTTGATAGATTTGATTTTGGGATGAAATTCTTTCTTTATAATTTTTTGTGCAAATAGAACAATTCTTCTTGGAGACAAAAATATAGTAAACTCATATTTATTTATTTTCATTCCTTAAAATTATGGTAGTTTTAACTTCTTTTCTTGTCCATCCTCCGACATCCCCTGTATCTTGTTCCTTTTTCTTTTGGCTTTCCTTTCATCTAGCCCCCTGCACACCAGTACCACCTTACTTAGGGAGAAGCGATTATTTAAAAAAAATCTTTTTAAATAGATATATTATTCGGTTCTGAAGTTCGGTCGAATTGACTTGTTATCTTTTCGTTTTATTTGCTCGTAAAAAAACAGAACGCACCGGAACTGTCTCTTAACTAGTCAGATAGTAGTCGGATGAAATCAGACACATGCTATTAATGCTTTCTCCTCTAGCTCGCATAGTCGATACAGCTTACCGGCAGTGTGGTGGTCTTAAGGTCTGGTTTTATCACAATGAAACATTTAAAAAATAACAAGCCAACAAAAGCATATATATAAAAAAAAAAAAAAAAGGATCAGTATTTTAATTCCTCGTCTTCTCAAATTTTCCGTACCCGTCTTTCTTGAACGTCCAATCCAGTTTTTTATTCATGTCTACCCTTTCGGGGAGAACATTGCATATTAAAGCACATGGTATGTGACGTACCAAATACCGCGTCGGTACTCATACAAACAAGCTCAAAGAATGAACACTCCAATTTAAAAACTAGATTATAAAATTCATTACTTAGAAGCCAGTTCTCTACCAACAGCGTCTTAAATAACCACTGTAGTGCAATGGTTAACAAGCCAGACTGCTAATGAGTATGAATATTTCCAGCACTCTTGAAGCCTTGTGTCAAACTATGCTAAATTTAGTAAATATTTCCAGACACCGCTTCCTGGAGAAGTTTGTTGGTTGTTTGTTTTTATGGCGCATCAACCTCGGCGGGTCATTAATTGCCAACTCAATTTTATTTATTTATTGCTGGTGATACTTTTTTCTTTCAACAATTTATTGTTGTTTTTATATAAGTTTTGTTTTATATAAAAACAACAATAAATTGTAATAGTAATACTTTTTCTTTGCGAGTATCAAGATTCATTGGGATTCGTTTTTAAGTGCAGGGTCCCCAAGTCCTACCCTGTTATTTAACC